>OZ037777.1:51955997-52125997 GCA_964035525.1 Porites cylindrica | reverse complement strand
TGAATGGATCGCGCCCTTGGTCATCGAAGGCCCAGTTTATTTTAGAACCTCATCATACTTAGGTATATATTTAGGTATGATATGGATAATCAGTTAAGTATACATAGGTGACGTAGCTTCTACATTAAACTTTAATAATCGAATAATTTAAAATCATCCTCTGTTGAAATAATGATAAAAAAGGAAAGGAAGTCCTTGGCTGACCTTACGAATGAGCCTATAAAGACTATAAACATTACAGATACAGTACAAATGCACATTTTGGTTGAAAGTGACGCAGTTGTTTTAAAATGAGAGTTAATACGAGAAATACACCGACAATCTCAAATTCGAGTCTCACACCAATAATTCAATACAAAAAAGGGAGAGATCAAGGTCTGATAGTCATAAATTATGACCAGAGGTACCAGGTGTAAATATATCCTTTCACAAGTTCCATTGAAGAGTTGTTACGGAGGGTCAGAACGGGGATTACCTCGATAACATTAAACACTTCATTGTTTGGCTTTGTAACATGAAACAGTTAAATTTTAGGCATTTTAACACTAACAGTGAGAAATTCTTTGAAACCGGAAATTTTTTCCAGAAAGAAGCAAAATCTGCTCCAAAAAGGCCAATATTATTTTGTTCAGTATATCAAGGAGTTTTGGGCCATTTTGCGACAATTGACCATTTGCACGATGACGTCGTTTTAATACTACGACCAGAATCCTTCAGGGTTTTGCTTTCTTGTGCAAATTGGGGCTTTTATTATTTAACCCTCGCTGGGATTTCCAAATTTACATATGAAAGGAAAAAAGGAAAGTATTCTGGTCGTAGTGGTAAAATGACCCCATCGTGCAAATGGCCTATTCCGGATTATTTCAGATTTACGAAGACTAACGAAGAGATCCGACCATTGATGACGGTGTCCGAAGAACCCTCCAAACACTAATAACAGTGTTTTCTTCGGAAACAGTAAATATTAAAAAATTGGCCAATTTAACAGCAAACACTAAAAATTATGGGCAAATAACACTAAACACTAAACCCCATTCAGACCTTCGTTATAGACTGCATCTGTCATCTACAGAAATCAAAACGACCATAACCTTTGCAACATTTCCATTACTCGCTGGCAATTTTTTGGGGCACATAAAGACACATTGATTTTTTTTTTCAATTTTCAAGTAATTACGATATTAATTCCGACTAGCGACGTGGCCAAAAGGCAGGTTAAAACTGCCACAGCAACGAAGAAAAGCACAAGGACAAAAGCAAATACCAACGGGAACACAGCTTTCTCCTCAACAAGCGAAACAACAGGTAACCCCACCCTCCTCCCCCCCAAATAGGAGGGCCTCATTATTGCATACATGCACACGTTTTTAAAATAAGATGAGCTGGAGGAGAGCGATGGTGCAGTGGTAGCACCACTCATTTTCCAGTAATGTGAGCTTAGTTTGGATCCCGAAGACAACACCCTGTGTCAATTGAATCCTGTTGTTGTTCTCCACCTTTCTCGCTGAACAATTATTTCCAAACAAATTTTAATTTGGTGAAGAATATGGTAAACGAAGAATCACCAAGTGGATGTGCTACCAATTAAATCATTACTCTGATTTATTCACTTATCGCATGTTCATGTACATGTGTGGCAGGCAGTTTGCCAAGACAATAGGCATGCAGTAAACAGATCCTGGTGATTGAGGTAAAAAAGTGTTTCCTAGTGTCATCAAAAGCACTGCCTGCTATACCACAATGACTCTGCAGTGTCATTTCAATCTAATGAACAAAACTTGTACATCAGTGATCACCATGGTGTATATACATGATCCTTGACACTAAGAAAGGGCAAGCGCAATTGTACAGAATAGATCAACCAGGTAAAAGGCTATGTCGCCACTTAGAAATGTCAAATAACATAATTTCATTAAAAATAAGTGTCTAATTTCTATTGCAAATTACATTGTACTGTTATGATAAAATAAGTACACTAGAATTACACTCTGATAATTATATACTACAGTCAACTCTCTCTAAGACGGACACCTTTAAGACCAGCACTAAGAGTCCATCTTAGAGAGGTGTCCGTCTTATAGAGAGTCAAATAAAAGGAGTACAGAAAGGCAGGGACCAACTCTAGGTGTCCGTTAAGAGAGAGTCGACTGTATTTAGGAAAGACTTTTGGTCATGGGCACCCAACGACTGTTTTCGATTACATGTAAATATCTGTTCGGAGAACCAAATATTGCCTAGAATTTTCTATTACTTGAGGACAGCTAACAAATTTCTAGATGACCATTCCATTCAAGTACAATTTTCCAAGCTTATCTAATAAATTGCCTACGATTTTCTGAGGCTTAATTTTTCACATTTCACTCCCCAGGTTCGGCTATTTTTCGTTGCAAAAAAGAAGCACAAAATGTTTGGATTGGAAAAAACTATTCTCACTTTCGTAATAAGTTAAATTGGATCTAAAATTTTCGGTAAAATGATACTGAAAAAATACTGAAAAGACTCAAGTTCCTCTAGGATGACCAAACAAATACAAATTTTATAGCGCTGCTTAGAATACATTTTTTGAGATCCAAGAGTACTCTGGATAGCCTAATAAGTGTTTTCAATGTATTTAGGAGGAAACCGTCGTTGGGTGCCCCTGTTTGGTGGGGCCTCAATGCACAAAGATTTAACTATCCAAAATCATGTATACCGAACATATAGTATTCATATAGATATGACAATATTAAATTTTAGTCATACAATCTTACAAACAAACACGAGTGTAATCAACTTGGGTAGTCCTGTGCCTGCGTTAAGCACAGACTTTAGATTTCAACTTGATGGTTTTATATTCTGAGGTACGGCATGCAAGGGAACTCTGCTATCGATAAACAGAATGATCCCATATTATCCTCAAAACAATCAAGTAAAACTTGTGGTGGTATATTCCACACTTTATATTATAATATTATTATTGAAAGAGTGCCTGAAAAAAAGGCCACAACTGACTTTGTGATTAACTACAGAGTAGCAGATTCCTTTTCTCCAATCACATTTGTAGCCTTAGTCCATGCACCCCCTCAATATTACTATGTACACAGATTTTTGTATAAGAAAAGATAGTATGGCTTTTATCACAGTTTGAATTAAAATTAAAGGAGCTGTGTCACAAAATTTAGGAAAATTCAACCAAACTGTCAGAGTGAAACATAAAAAAAATGCTTAAAAAGTTAGAAAAAGTTTAAATAACACAGAGAGTACCAAACGAAGCCCTGACAGACAAACTTGGGGAAGATTGAAAGAGACTGCAATCGTCATTTTTGAAAAATTCTTAACCTAACAGTTCTTCAAGGTTCATTTTTGTTGTTTGTAATGATTGATATTATGCTTGGGAGCTGTGATTTTGTAATTCACAGATAATTTGTCAAGTTTTGTAGCAAATAAGATGCATAACTGGCATTATTATTCATTCAAAATATTTCTCCGTTTCTGATTGGCTAAAAACCATGCATAATTCATCACAACCAGCCATTGTCAACCAAATTTGGAAGAATTTTGTGATATGTGAAAAAAGATGTCACTTGTACAGCAAAATTGCCAGATTATTGAACCGTTAACTGAGAAGACCTGGGGACAAGGTTGAGTTGCTCTGGTAGTGACCATAAAATGGCAGAACATTTCACTTGTTTCACAAGGAAGAATTAGGTGAACTGTTGGCTAAAAACATGGCAAGAACAGCAAGAAGACAACTCGATGGATGACATCTGCTATTTGGAGAATATTTGCAGACCTGAATTCGACCTGCTAAATTTGCCGATAAACATGCACTATCAAACATGAACTTAACATTGATGGAGGTATTAAAGCATGTTTTAGCTTGTTTTTAAACTAGGAATTATTTTGAATGCCGCATAACTGGCATTATAAAGCCGTGACATAGCCCCTTTGTTTAAAGCTGTGTGTCAAAGCCCTTATGTAGCAACTGACAAAGAACTTCATGATACAACTAGACTGTACAAAGTACCACATCACTGCCACGGTACATTCACATTCCCTTGTAATGATTGACCAGGCATTACCACTGTAATCCCTTGAGTTGTAACAGCTACTCCGGAGGTGACTGGAACAGCTGCCACAGAGACACCAGGTGGCAACATTCCAGGCAACAAAACCTTGTCTTTTGCACCCAGACTTAACAAGGCATTAATAGTGGGATCAGAGGACACAGCAGCATTTACCAGTGCTGGCGAATAACCAGTTTGCATGACGTGACTGTGACCACCTTCTGGTTGCTGTTGGACTTGCTGCACTACCTCCGTCTGCCACACAAGAAAATAGCACAACTTATTAAACTACATTCAAAACTCTCCTTAACCCTTTAAGCCCTAATATCCAAATATAAATTCTCCAGTCTGATCTCCATACATTTCCTTGAAGAATTTGTTAAGAGAATTTGTCTTTATATCTAAGCTTTTCCCATTAGGTGATTATTTTATTTATTGTCACAACATTTTCCCTTGATTATGTATTGATTTTGTTGGGAGAAAATTGACTTTAGTCACTCTTGGGAATTAGAGGGACACCTCCCCAGGACAGGAAATTCTCTTGGTTGCAAAGGCATTCCCTGCCTCTATAATATGGACAACTTTTGCTTGGTAATGTGGACACTTAGCTTGGAACTGTGAACCAAATAGCAAAGCTGAGTTTTAGCAACACCTGGTGGCCTCAGGTGCCTTACTTTTGATCATGGGTGATCAGGAAATCTTTTTTTTTTCCAATAAAAATCCTATGCTGAGCACCCTTGCTTTTACATTGTACAGGTTCAGAGCACTGGGCTCCCTTCAATTTTTCTTAGAGGACAGCCTTGCATTTTTCACTTTTATGATGTTTTTTTTTTGCTTTTGCTGCAATGTATCTGTTCTATATGATGACTAGTAAAATGTAGGGTAGCATTACAACATGTGAATGATAACTAGGGTAATTTTTATAAAATGTGAATAATACAATTGATTTGAATGAATTGTCTTGTTTTAGTACACCACATTGTACCAGGGTACATGTATAGTAACTGGGTAATGAAGGCTGTGCTTTAAAGAACTTGTGACAAGAAAAAATTTATAAATGTATCAGGGGCACCCAACGGTAATTTTCGGAAAATATCTGTTCGGAAGACGATTTGAGATCTAGAATTTTCGGAACATTTGTTGTAAAATTTCTTGCTTGCCTGCCTCTCCTAGGATTTTCGAACATCTACAAAATGGTATAATTACCCATTTTTAACGGATTTTTACCCTAAAAAAGGCCACCTAGAATTTTCGGGAGCCTTTTCCTGGCTGAAATTTTCGAAAAGGTAAGTTTTGATCCCTATAATTTTCGGATCACTAGACATTCAGCTAGGAAATCCGAACAGATAAAAGGTTTTTAGGGGATAAAAATATGCCTATATTTACCGTTTAAATACTAAAATACGTTCAGCTATGCTATGTTAAGTGGTTTTGAACTATATCCTTGTTGGGTGCTCCTGATGTATGATTGTGAGGGGTTTTTACTGTGAAACTCACAAAACTGTGAACTCCAGAAATATTTATGGAATGTTATTGTGTTGCGAGAAATAAGCCAATAACGCGCATGAAAACAAAACTGCAAACAGCAACAGTAATTAGTTTGTGGTTTTGAGGTTTACTCACGTGTCCTGAACTTTATTGTGATTGGCCAGTGCACGATCAACATTCCCGAAATTTTCACGGTGTTCACAGTTTTCTGAGTTTGACAGTAACATGAGCCTTTAGCTTTGAAAATTTACATTTTCAATATCATAATGCATTAAGTATCATTATTAAAATACAAGCAGTAATTACCAGTAAACTTGTTACTATTATCATCGACCATAATTTTTACCTGTAGGTGTTGGGGCATAAACGCAGTGTATAATGCTCTAACTGATGAATCCTCTTCTGAGTTCAGAGGCTCCTGGCGCTGAGGTAGGTTAACTGTGTTAGATGATGTTGTTGGAATACCTACAGTGCAACGATGAAAAAGCAAACATTGATTATTGAAGGGTAACTACAGGTATACATATCTTACAGTGTTACAGCAGGAGAAAATTTAATTTTAGTTCTGCATTCTCTTCTCAGAAAACCTAGATGTAACCCTTTCACTATTACAATGTCATACAATGTAGTGGCCAAAGCAGAAAATTCACTCAAAAACTCATAAATTCCACAGAATACAGTGAAGTACAGTTGAACCTTCACTTATGGCCAGCTCTCCACAATGGCCACTTCTCTTGATAATCTATACATTGACTCTCATTCTAAACCTCTCTACAACGGCCACTTTCTTCTGTCCCCAAGGTGGTCTTTGTTGAGAGGTTCAATTGTACAATGCAAGAGTTTTACTAGTGAAGGTTTATTTGAATGGCAATGCCACGGGTTTTCATGCACAAATTTAACAGTTTAAGTGACAAATACACTAACCATAGTGTGTTCTAGGAGCTAAAGTTTATAGAGGAGGTAAATGTACCATCATCACAACAAAATTTATTTGAAAAATGTCTTTCACTGGCCACTAGCCTGCTTAAGTTAAACATGAGTCTTAAGCAATAAATTCTATTCAGTGTCATCATAGTGATGACAATGATGACGACTGTGAATTGCACTCCAGAAATTCGGTACTTTAAAATTACGATACTTACATATGTAAGACTGGAGTTACATGCATGAAAACAATATAATCATTTACAACTCCAAGGTCAAAAGGATCATTAACAGTGGTTTAAACTCATAAGAAGAATATTACATGTGTGTTAACTATCTGGTATGTGCAATATTCCATTTTATAAAATAACTCAGATAGTAAGTGCCTTCTGATTGGTCAAAAACCTATGGTTTATTGTGCTGGTAAACTCAAAGAAAACTTCGAGTTATTTTATAAAAACAATAGACCACACTTTCTGTGGGTTTACCCGGTAAACCCATTAGAAAGTGTGGTCTATTGCTTAATGAAATTAGCTGCACGTCATGCTTATAGCAGCCGGAGGTAATTCCTGGCCCCTTATGACAGCCCTGGGCAGGGGAGCCATTACAGCTGAGCCATCTACAGTGGTACAACAGACTGTACAGAAAGTTTGAAAAACATGAATGGTCATCAGATTCCTGTTGTTCAACGTGCTGTAGGTGTATTTACCTGTAGCAGGGGGCAGTATCTGTGTAACAACAGCCTCTGGAACTGAAATTGTCCTTGATTGATCTCCATTGGTCTCCTGTACATCTTCATCATTATCCTCACCAAGTCCTATTTGTTTCATAAGAAATATTTTGAATTTAAAGTAAGGCTCAGACGTAAGCAACACTAAAACAGATACATGTACCTTGAACGAAACGGCATAAAATATTCACTGAGGCCTAGGCCAAACGCCAAACTTTTAATAAGACGAAGCAAACTTGGAGAGTAATGTACATGAAAAGATCCACGTCTGGCTCAGTTAAGTTAGTCTGAATGAGTTCGGATCGTCCAACACATTTAATCCGTCTGCTTCACAGAGAGAATGTCTAGAGACTGTGTCTGGGACATATGTCGATCTTTATATGCAACAAACTAAACTAACAAATTAAAAATGTGTGTGATAACGTATATTAATTTTAGTCTCGTTCGAGAGAAAGTTTAAGACTAGCTGGCTAAAATTGCTCTTTGGCCTGATTCTGTTGATTGGTTTGACAGTGTCGTCCTAAGCTCGATGTCTGACTCAAGAGACAATCTAAACTTAATTTAGGTCGACCCATGTTAGAGTTTAGTTCGTCTCACGAAAAGTTTGACGTTTGGCCTGAAGGATGTAGTCAAAATCCTGTGAAGAAAACTTTTTGTACAGTAATCAACATCTTGTAAAGATGGCATTCATAGAATCCTGCAAGCATAATTTATATAAGGAACTTTAAAATTAAAGATTTCTGAGATCTCTGTAAACCAACCTTCCTCTGATCGATCATCTTCTTGAGTAAGATCATCTTGCAGTGACACATCTCCAACCATTTCTACATCATCACCTTGCAAACTGTCATTCTGAGAGCCACCATCCTTTGTTTGTTTGTTAGTGTAATATCTTTCTGAGCGACGCTGCTTCTTCTTGAGTTCCTTGTGCTCTAACTGCAGAGAGACTTGCTGGCCCTGAAGTTTGTTCAGATCAGCTTGCAGTGCATTTACCTTGAGGATGAGAAATGATCATGCATTGTAAATAATGTTCACTTTCTTGACACAGCTCTAAATAACTACTATTTAACAAAAAACTACATATCTGCAGGTTCTCAACTCTGCATACATCTTCCAGCCATAAGCATGCAGAAAGAGGTCTAAGACACTTGGCAAATGCAAGATAGAAGTAAAGGTTGTCAGCTTTTCTATTTGGATCTTGTCTCCAGTTTAATCAAAATGCATCTGCATCAGGTATTTAAGTTTATTTTGTAAGAAAACTTTAGAGAACTGTTTCAGTTGTACTTTGCAATGTGTTACATGCAAAATATTTTGGTCCAGTCAGATAATTCACATTTTTATTAAATGACGTACATGTACCATTACATGTAAAAAGATTGGGTTGGTAACATTTGCCTTACCTCATTTGTGGCATTTAGTGACCGTGCTTCTTCTAGCTTTTGCATTATCTGCTCCTGCAATATCTTGTTGTTTTGTAAAAGGTCATCAATCTCACCCAGTCTTTCCTCTCGCTTAAGTTTGTTTGCTTGTGATGCCTGATTCTTCTTAGCTCCTTTCAGAAACAACAATTTTTCAAATTACAAAAAACAATTTTGCAATGGGGAGTGTCTGGTAAATAATTTTGTTAGATTATTTCAGTGTTCTCCCTAAATTTTTGTTCAGCAGGTAAGGGACCGTTCATAGGCAGTAAGGCAAAAAAAAAAGTGTGCCAGAAGCGCACTTTCCTGGGGGAGGGAGGTAGTGGAGTGGGGGACATGGCTTTGACCTTGCTGTGAAATTTAGGAGCTAAGTTCTCTGAAATGTCATTCCCTCATTTAAGACCTTTTTTTTTATGTAAATCAGCCGTTGTTACTTTTAGACAACACTAAAAAATTTGATTCCAATATTATTACACTGTCTTCAATGCTCTAGAAAAGCTGTGTATACTTTAGTACACTTCCATATATTCATTCATTACCTTGACTGGATCAGATCACAACTTACATATTTTTTAAAACAACTTATTTAATTTTAGTAAACCTAATTCAAGCGGTTGCAGGCAGTAAGAAGTGTTGCTTCAGGCGGTAAATTTTACCGGTTACTGCCTGATAAGGAGAACACTGTTATTTGGCAGGTGTCTGTCACTACCGAGGCCCTCTAAGGAAGGCGTGGGGAGGGGTACATATATCCCTAGTCTCAATTCCAGATTGTTTTATCGTTGTTTCAAGTTAGGCCATGTCCCTGTCGGTACTTAACCCATTGTTATGTCTTTTGTCGCCACTTCATCTAGACTTATGTTACCATTTCAAGCCCATGCCATTTGTTGGAGGTTTACCCTAACCGGGCCTCTACCCGCAACATGATTGGCTATGGTACATTATCAGGACAAGTTTATACCATCTTACGAGGTAATATACGGGGTTGTCACTAACATTTCGTGTTGCCAGGTAAATATAACAAGTAGGTCGGAATTAAGCAGCTAGGGTTTTTTTTTTGCTTCTATTTTTCTTCTATTTTCCTTTGAAAGTAACTAGGAGCCACGTTCATGGTAGCCGGGGGAAATCCCCAGCCTCCGCCTCTTAATCACAGCCCTGTAGTATAACTTTGCATGAAGCTTCGTTCACAAAGGCAAGAAAAGCTCTTGTTTTTACTTCCAATAGCATTTTGCATTTGCGACCCTCCATATGATTTCCGGGACAAACATGATAATGTGCTCACAACACGCTTCCACTTAAAAACATAAAAAAATTGACTGTAACATGCTAACAAAGCATGCTAGAGCACCCTTTGTCTCACATCACACTAAAAACAATGAAGCACGCATCATAGAACAATGAAGAATGAGCAGGCAAACACAGAAAGCATGTTAACCTTCAGTAACAAGAGCTACAGTGTAGAATGCAAGGTAACTCAAGCATGCAACTTATTGTGCTACATTGCATGCATCATTGTACAGTCATTCTTGATATGAAAGCCAAAGCTACTATTGGGAAATAATGATCGGCCTCCTTATCAGAAAAGCAAAGCTGAAAAATTTGTTTACAAACAAGTCAAGGATTTAAATCATACTCGTCAAATTTTTGGTTTATATGGAGCCTGTTTTTTCCCAAACATGGTGAACATAGTTGTTTTAACTTTCTTTTAGAGCACCTTCAAGTTCAAGGTTGAAATTGTACTGAACGAATTACCTCGACCACGTAAACTTTAACTGCAAAATTATAAATTATTAAACTTTAGTGACAAAATTATATTATTTTTGGTGCATAACATGTGAAGGTACTTATTTACATGCGTCACATGCGTTGGGTTAAAAGATCGAAATATGATCTTGAACAGATATGATCTTTAAATTGGAAATCTGAAATCTCACATGTCGCCAATAAAGTTTCTAAATGCACAGGAATTATTTGTAAATCCAGTTTCTATTTATCCACGAAAACCTTACGAACACTATATTTTTCTCTAGTCTATCCATACCTTTTTTACTGCAACTTAGTTTGGGCCTCTACTTACAGAACTAACCTTATTCGTCTTGAGATTTTACAGAAACGAGTGATCAGAACTATAGCTAAAACCACTTTCGATGCACATACTGATCCAATCTTTCAAAATCTTGGTATCTTAAAATTTCATGATATATACTTAATACAACTAGGCTTATTCATGTACTCCTATCAAAACCATACTCTACCTTTAAAATTTCATTGTAAATTTACCTTACAAAGTCAAATTCATTCGTATAATACAAGAAACTCGTGTAAATTTCGTCTGCCTTTCTGTCGTACTCGAACCAAGCAATTTTCCGTTTTTTATCAAGGACCTAAATTTTACAACACCTTAAACACCAACATCATCAACGCTTCCTCACCTTTCTCCTTTAAAAGAGCACTTAAGGCATTTATTTGTAATAATTATTAGTATACTTCAACAAAAATCTTGGGAAAAAGCCTTTTAATATTCAACATTTGTACATGTAAACTTCCGTAATATTGATTAGTTTAATTTTTCACCTGATATTATACTGTACCCGTCGTCGTAATTTTTATGCCATCTTCGAAAAATTGTAATTGAGGAGGCCTAATTAACATAAGCTCTATAGTTTCTTTTAGGCCTCCTCGCCATCTCTTCCTACATTTTTTTTTTTTCTTTTGGCATCTTTAAGTAATGTAATTGTGTGGCAAATAAATAAAAATACCTAAAAAATACCTAAACAGCCGCTGCGAATCTTTTTTCAAAAACTGTAATGATGGTTGGTGACAGCAATGCTAGCAAGGCCTCCTTTAAGCTCAGATCTGATCTCACACAAACATTATTGAAATAAATATTGGTCCAAAGCATTTTTAATCTGTGACCAGAGATCAGATCAGACCAGATCTAACACACACAAGAACAAAACATACCTGGTTTGATGTATTGATCATTAGTTGATCAACACTATCAGCACCGCACTAATCAGAAGCTGCTCTCTTGGGCAAACGCAGTTTTTCAAAATCATTGGGTCTGCGGACAAGCGTTTCCTTCTCTCCCCTCCCCCTTAATTCCTCTTTTTTTTTGGCTCTCATGTCATTTTCGCACCTTGTGCAGAAACACTTTGTACACAGGTTAGGGCTTTTCAAGTATATCTATAGTCGCTATAATAAATTGTCCTAGTGGAAACACAACCAGTAGGTGTTTAATTGGGCATTAATTTTATGAGTTCGAGTTTCAGCTGTGGCTGTGATGTTATGTGATTGATTGATTGACAAGTACATTGTATCTCTTCCCCAATAAGACATAAGAATCGGTGTATAGAAAGCTGAGAGTTCCAACAAAATCTTGGGGCTTCCAAGCTCAAGTTTTAACACTTGCATTTCCAAAACAAACCAAAATACCAGTGACTACACAAAATTCACACGGTTTCGAAATTCGAACTAAAAACCTTCGAAACCATTCGAAAACAAAGAGGACTTCTCAAATTTCAAAAAAGAATGAAGGATCACGCTTGCAGAGAAGAAGGCTTTATGCAAGATATTATGCTCATAATAAACAGATAAAGCACCCGAAAATCATTTAACTCACCTTCCATTTCTTCAGAAGAAGTGGAGGAAAATTTTGATCTCGAATGCCCATGGACAAACGTGAATCCACTGTCCCGGACAACTCGCCTTGCCATTGTAAACAACTCATCGCGTCGGACGAGCAGCGTCGGATCGCGCAGGCAAAGTTGAGCGGCTGCTTCATTGATCATTTGCTCATGCGAATTTAGTGCATCTGTCTTGCGTTTCTTCAAGTCTCGACCATAGATGCGTGAATGATCTCTAATCAGCTGTTGTCTTTCGGGGTCCAGCTTCTCCCAGTCTATGATAACTTCCATCGGAGGCAGTTTCAGCTCAACAACTCGCTTTTCAGGGCCGCCTTGAGTGCAAGAGCTACTTAGCCTCTTTCTCCCTTTCGTTCCCGCTGGCGACGGAGTAGAAACTGGTTGTTTGGCTTGAGGTGAAGGAGACCACTTGTCCATCCAAGATCCGGCAGAAACTCGTCCAGAAGGAGAATGACCTCGCTTGCTTTTCCATTCCACCAAAGCTTTCTGTAGTCGTTTTGTGTGCAAGGGCTTCGTGGACATGCCAACCAAGGCGATAATTTCTTTGAATTCATCTTCGCTTGCATCGCAAAACTGCTGTATGTCATCGCCTCCTTGTTCGAGGAAACTCTGGTAGTAGTCTAGCAGGTTCGCTGCTTTGAGCACAGAGTGAAGTTCTGCCTCTCTCTCCTTCTGTCCTGGCGTTGCCATTTTGCGCTACTTTCCCCACCCTACAAAGCGTGGAAACGGCGTTGATGGCGGCGAAAAACTCGAAGCAAGCAGGGCTGTGGACTACCCAGAAAACTAAGATGCCGGCTTCTGATTGGCTCGGCTTCAGTTAATATGTGTCCACCCTACCCGCGTGAAAAAGTTCTCATTGGACAGAACAGGGGTGATTGACAACTGGTGGGGTGTAGGATAAAAATAACATTCGATCTGTGTACCCAAGTTCGTTGTCTGTTTCGTTTCGCAAAACAAACTAAGCTGTTTCGTTTTAGCGTATCGTTTATACCTTTTGGAATTTTACTTGACTTGCAAGTCGTGACCAGGGTAACGAAATGCACAATAATTTATTGTGTGTCACAAAAACAACCCAATCCACCCCGCAACAACAACAATTCGCCACAACACTGAATTCGATTTGAATTGCAAATAACTTCTGCTTCACCGGTCGAGGGTCCTACATATCCGAAAGGCTCAAAATGGTGACTCGGTCATCAGAAAATTCAACTAGATTTCTGCTCAGTGGATTATCTAACATGTGCGGTGGAGCAGGTGAGAGTTTTAACTTTGATGTAAGCTTACGTGAATGTTTTACTTGCCAACAGAACTTACGAATAAACTTAAGCTTACTCAAAACAGATCGAAAGTCACTGTTGTTGGCCAGTGACTCGGTTATGTTTAGGGTACGGTGGGAAGCTTTTTCTTCTTTCTTTGGCGTGTCTCATGCATCCCACATTTGTACCCTTATCCGCGAGTGTAGGTAAAACCACCTGAAAACTGTTCATCATTGTGTTGAGGTAACTTATAAAAGCATAACAGCTCCATCTGAAAAAAAATTGTGGATAATCAGATAATGGGATGAAGACACTATTGGGCCTGTTTATTTATCTGTAGCATATGGCGACCTGTTCTCTGAGAGCTGTATAACTTGGCCGTATAACTTAGAACCATTCCCATGGGGGACCTACAATTATCGACCCCAATGCTCAGACATGAGGAACGGGCATTAGAGACCATTAGGAAATTTATTGGGGGGCTGGGGAATTTTTGAGGCGCAGGGATTTTTTTTCGTTATCAAATTCCTAGTATGAATTTTTTTTTTAGGCCGTAGCATGAAGATTTTTAGGGTTAATTGGCGTGCATGAATTTTTTTTTCATCTAATTTTCCCTTGTGCGAATATTTTTTTGTACTTCACTTGCCATCACCCCCTATAAGTTTTCTAATGGTCCGTCCCTTAGGGGGATAAAGTCAATAAGTCTATGGGCATTGTTTCCAAGGAACAAACATACCCTGTCCAGTTCTTATCCCTTAACAACATTAATCCGGGGATTAGGACACAACACGAAAAGATGGACTGTAGACTCTTTTGTTGTAAACAAATCCTCCATCAGCCCAGAAATAGCCGATTGGTCAATATAATGTTGGCAGGTCATTGACTGGTATGTGGGTAAGTCTGGTGTGAGAGAGCACGTGATAAAAACTGTCATGTGTCACAACTAGAAATAATAACCAACTGTGTGGTAATCACAGATAAGCAAAAAAGCGTTTAAGGATGTCTTCCTTAAGAAGAACGGAAGGAGAATGTTGTAATTTCCTCAATGGAATGGAAGTCATGGCAATCTTAGAGGCTTTAAAAAGTGTAATTTCTCAGTTTTTTTATGTTGTATTGTAAATAGGCCTTTTGTGATCAACTTTCGGTAAACACAAAAGCAGTTCGCTTTTGAACTACTATTTTGTTAGCACAAGCTGAAACAGCATATTAAAATTAGGTAACCTGTAAATTTTCAGCTGTATATCTCAAAAGTGGTGATTGCAATGGCCACCGAAAATTAGAAGGATTTGTATGAGAAAAACAACTCTTGCCACCCAACATGCTTGAGTGGTTTTCCGTACAACTCCTTGTAAATTATGAATCTTTTAAATTGTTGTTAAATCTTTCCCTTATGCACTCAAGAGCTCAATGTACCTGTCATGAATTAAAAGGAGGTTTGAGCCCTTTAATGCTTGAGGAAATATTTCACAACAGTTTGAAAATTTTGAAATTGACAAGGATTTGAACATGGCTTTGAAATGGGGGGACTCAAGACAAGAGGAAATGGTGACAAACAAAATGAAGATGGGTTCAAAACCCAAAAAGATCTTATTTGAAATTTAGACTAGGGACATGTCCACAGGGGGTGGAGGGTGAGGGGTGGGACTCTTAGGGGTGTAAATTTAGGACTTTTGGTCTCACTTAGGGTGTTCTGGTCAAAATGCCATCATGTTTAGCCGTGAAGGTCTCGTTTAGGGTTGCACACGAAAAATACAATAATATATATTTGAGATGTATATTTTTAACGCATTTTAATTACTCCATTCATATAAGCCAAGTTTTCTCATTTGTCTGTGTTTTAACGTGGCCTCTTTTAGGGGTCAAAAAAAGCCTTGGCCATGCCCAGATTGGTCTCCTTTAGGGTTTTAATTCAAAATTTCTGACGAGCATCTTCATCCCTTTCATAAGTGGGGTCGCCCCCCCGAGGACATGTCCTGCCCCTCACACATGCTTTCAAACTGTGACTCAAAAGAAAAACAAGAGACAGTTTGCAGTCTAGCTCCCGCTGGGTATCCCAATAAAAATGACAATAATCGAAAAATAGCAAGAGCGCTGAGGGGGCTTTTTTCTTCCCCTCCCCAGCTTCCATACGAGACAAGGAGGCCTCTGCGGAGGACGGAGCCCCCTCCACTTTATCGTTAAATTAAAAGGTGTGCTTCTTTCAAATTAAGACAGTAACATTTCAGTCATTTTGAATAGCCATTCTATTTTTATCTTGCAGTCACAAATCCTATAGATGTCATAAAAATTCGTATGCAGCTTGAGAATGAACTGGGCTCAAAACACAGCAGTAGGAATATTTTCAAGGACCGTTATTACAATGGATTTATAAGAGGTGGACTAAGAATTTATTCTGAAGAAGGACTTAGAGGTCTATATAAAGGGTAAGTGAAGTACCTTTTTTTGCTCCCATTTTCCTTTTGCCTTCCTGTGCAAGTAACTGGTGTTCCTGTTCTTAGTAGCCAGGGGAATCCCTGGCCCTTCTTTCTTAGTGACAGCCTTGAAATGTTGAATTTTAGCTGCTATTTTATTTTACCTTGAATATTTTCCCTTAATCTTCATATTTTCAATCACTTGTTTTTCTAAAATAAGTAATTTTTCCTGTGAAAAAAAAGGCCATTCACTACTTTTCCTTAAAACCAGTTGGGTGATAAAGGAAATTTGTAATATTGCAACAGCACCAAAGGGCTGCTTGAACATAGCCTGCTTAGCAGGCGCTTGGATGTAGTGGACGCAAGAAAGGATGGGCGCGCAAGAGGGAGACACTTGGCCACCTGTTCTTTCTTGTGCCCACTACTTCCAAGTGCCTGCTACGCAGGCTAGCTTGAACACAACACTGCATTCATGCTTTTTTAGCAGCATAAACAGGTTTGCTTATTTTGTTTTGGGCAAGTTTGTGCCCCCCAGCATACAAACGTCTGTAAAATTTCGCCACTTTGAGGAGTGTATCTTCATTAGTTTTCAACAAATCACTTTCAAACTTGGCAATTATACTAATTTTAAGGCGCTCTTTCCAGTGGTGTCGACGGATTTTCCCTAACTTGTACATGTCAAAAGTTGAAAAAAAAAAAACCATGAAAAGGTCTATCCCCCTAGATATCCTGGCACCTTGTACAATTATAAATCGCTACAACTGATCTCATTTACAAAAGCCCTGGCAGTACAGTATTTAACTAACTAGTAGCCTGCGAGCAAGCTCTCCATTTGGGGGATCGTGAAAAGTGGACGCGGGAGAGGAGGCGCGGCCCCTCGCGGCCTCGCTGCTCGCTCGCGCGTTCTCGCGGCTTGCATCGCTCGCCCAAATAGGAGAGCTTGCTCGCAGGCGAACTAAGTAGTTAATGGCTGATGACTTTTTTGCAGGCTTGCGCCATCTTTGATGAGAGAAGGTTCTTACAGTACAATTCGGCTTGGTGCTTATGAGCCATTAAAACTGCAGTTAGGAGCTACAGATGTCGCCCATACCCCCCTGTGGAAGAAGATTACAGCAGGGGCTATCTCAGGGACGATCGGTAGCGCAATAGCCACGCCTACAGACCTTGTCAAGGTGCGCTTTCAAGCTGTGGGGCCTGGAAAGAGATCCGCGTATCGGAACACTTTCCACGCATTTTGGACAATCGCGCGAATGGAAGGCATCAAAGGACTGTGGACCGGTGTGGGTCCGACAGTTCAACGTGCGGCCATTCTAACAGCAGCACAGATTCCTTCATACGATCATACTAAGCATACACTTTTAAACGCTCAGTTGATGGAGGAAGGGCCCGCCCTTCATGGAGTCTCATCTGTCATTGCTGGATTTGTAACTGCTTGTAGTACGTCACCCTTTGATGTGGTCAAGACTCGTATGATGAATCAGAAGAAAGCTACAAGTGGAGTTCCACTAGCGTACAAGAATTCTATTCATTGTATAATACAAATTGTAAAGCATGAGGGTGTTTTGGGACTTTATAAAGGATTTATACCGAACTGGATGCGAATAGGACCTCATACAATTGTCACGTTCTTTGTCTTTGAAAGACTACGGCATTTCGTTGGTATGAGACCAGTGTAAACAAGATAAATAACATACAATGTATTTATTAATCATAACTATAACAAAATTGTCAAATCTGATTGGCTATCAACTGCCCTGATTTCAGCCTTAATTGGACAGTTTAATAGGACATTACGCGTCATGCCTAAGTAATTGGACAGTACGCGCCGTCACGCGCGCGCTGAAATGGCTTTTTTTTCACTGCTAGCAAAACAACATTTCGAATTTCTTGTGTTTTGATTTAAAAAATAGCCTATTGTATCACAAATTTTGTTAAAGTTATGATTAATTGGTAACAGAACTTCATGTCGTCCAATTCGGTCTGTAATCATACTCGTGATGAAACAAATCGGACTCCCGCTACGCGGTCGTCCGATTTTGTTAATCACTCGTATGATTACAGACCGAATTGGACTCCACTCAGTCCTGTTACCATTACTAGTCACCATATATTTACTGATATCAAGGATTAAACTACAATATTTTTACAGAACGTTTCTAGGATAAAGTTGTCAAAGCCAGTATCCGTGAACTGGATGCGAATAGGACCTCATACAATTGTTACGTTCTAAGTAAGATTCAGTGTATTTATTAATTAGTCACCATATTTTTACTGTTATCAAGGATTAAACTACAATATTTTTACAGACTATTTCTATGACAAAGTTGTTAAAGCCAGTCCCCAGGGGCACCCAACGAGAATATAGTTCAAAACCACTTAAACATAGCATTGTTAAACATATTTTAGTGTTAAAACGGTAGAAATAGGCATATTTTTATCCCCAAAAAATTTTTCATCTGTTCGGATTTCCTACCTGAAAGTCTAGTGATCCGAAAATTATAGCGATCAAAACTTACCTTTTCGAAAATTTCAACCAGAAAAAAGGCTCCCGAAAATTCTAGGTAATTTTTTAGGGTAAAAATCCGTTAAAAATGGGCAATTATACCATTTTTTAGGCGTTCGAAAATCCTAGGAGAGGCAGGCAAGCAATAAATTTTTCGAATTTTACAACAAATGTTCCGAAAATTCTAGATCTCAAATCGTCTACTAAACAGATATTTTCCGAAAATTGACATTAGGTGTCCCTGAGTCCCCGTTTTGCATATATATATATATATATATATATATATATATATATATATATATATATATATATATATTCCCTATATACAAGTAATAATCATTGATTATGGATCCGCGTTCGTCATATTCCACGAGCATGACATTTGCTCGAAAACCAGACTAAAGGAAATAAAAGCGAGTCCAAAGGAGTCCAGTTTCCTGCGGCCGAGATGCCCCGGATGAAATTAATTCTGCCTTTGTGCCACACGAACACCAGATTAGGACGCGTTCTGACGAACGCGACTAGCCTGTGTCGAAGATACTCAAATCATAAAGTATGCTATATTAGCGGAGCTGGCAGCAATTTATTATTGCAAACTTTAAGATGTATGTATCGTGAATAGTTCGCTTGTTCTCCTGAAGCGGGCCTAAGAGTGTGAATCCAATCAAACGAGTTGGTTCTAGCTTATATGGAGAGGCCACTGCACCTTCCTATCAAAAAATTACGGTAGATTTTCAATGGCAATGTCAAGCACTAGGAGTAAATTAATTGCTGTTACGAACTCTGTTTGGGCTTCCATGGCCAGTTCATATTCATTTAGCCCCAAAAATATGCGATATTGTTGGAGCTAACAGCAATATTGATATCACACACCTTCAGATGCATCGCGGAAAATACTATAAAGTTTACATTCTCTACCGACCTGAAAAGGCTAAAGAGTATGTGCTCAACGAAACGTTTTTCCCTAGATTATATGAAGAGCTCCCCAAAGCATAGGGACCTTGCTATAAAACATTTTCAGTACATTTCAAATGATACCTTTTACATTCACAGCATTGTGTCGCAAATAATTAATTGTTATTAAGATGAGAGCGAAAGGCCCAGCTGTTCTATAGAGCTTGGTAAAAAGTAAAGTTTTGTTGCCAAATCGTGTTATGGCAGCCCACAAATCAGGGACACCCAACGACGGTTTTCTCCTAAATACGTTGAAAACACTTTTTAGGCTACCTAGAGTACTTTTAGATCTCTAGAAATGCATTCTTATAAGCGGCACTATAAAATTTGTATCTGTTCGGTCATGCTAGGGGAACTTGAGTCTTTCCGAAATTACAAGCGCTTCAGCATTATTTTCCTGAAAACTTTAGATGCAATCTAACGTATTACGACAGTGAGAATTTTTCTGATTCCTCTCTCCATCACAGTTTTTAATCCGAAAATTGTAGGTTTCCTCTTTTCTACAAAAAATAGCCTTACATTGGTAGTGAAATGTGAAAAATTTAACTTCAGAGAATCGTAGGGAATTTATGAGATAAGCTTCAAAAACTGTACATGAACGGAACAGTCATCAGGACATTTGTAGCCCTCCTCAGAAATACAGAAAATTCTAGGCAATATTTGCTTCTCCGAGCAGATATTTTACAAAAATTAAACAGACAGTTGTTGGGTGCCTCTGATAAATGACCTGTTCATCACTAATTCTATCATGCCCAGTGGTTAGAGAATCCTACTGGTGTCTACAGGGTTATGCGTCCAGTTCCATCTGGAAAACAGAAATTTTTCTGAGTTCTTCTCTCCACACATAACCCTCTAAAAAATGGATCAATAATCTGCTCTGTAACATTCGAGGGGCACCCAACGATAATTAATACAGTTCAAAACCACTTAAAATAGCATTATTCAACGTATTTTAGTATTTAAACGGTAGATATAGGCATATTTTTATCCCCTAAAAATTTTTCATCTGTTCGGATTTCCTGGCTGAAAGTCTAGTGATCGGAAAATTATAAGGATTAAAACTTACCTTTTCGAAAATTTCAGCCAAAAAAGGGCTCCCAAAAATTCTAGGTGACCTTTTCAGGGTAAAAATCCCTTAAAAATGGGCAATTATGTTCGAAAATCCTAGGAGAGGCAAGAAAGCAAGAAATTTTACATCAAATGTTCCGAAAATTCTAGATCTCAAATCGTCTTCCGAACAGAATTTTCCGAAAATTGACGTTGGGTGCCCCTGACATTCTGGCTTACTGCGACCCTGTTTTAGAGGCTCGTGAATAAAATTGCTTTTTTCTCCCGCACTTGATTGCTATTTAAATTGGATTGCTCTGTGTATATACTGAGATGGTTTTACACTTAGTCTACTTAACATGGCGTGGAAGGTGCACATTGTACTTGTTTTCCCGTTGATATATTGGAGTCGCCGTCGGTTGGAAAAGTCTGGAGACCACCTGGTTTGATTCGCCTGTGTTTTCTTTCTTGGCGGTTAGGCGGCTGGGTTCTAGGCTTGATTACCAGCCGCTGTTCGGGAAATGAGCCCGCGCTCTTTCCCTGAACGGTCTCTTCTCGGGGGACACCAGAGAGAGTGGCGGAAGGTTTATGTACCTCGACAATTACTTCAGACGGTGAAGCAACGGGATTGTTTTCAGCCACTGGCTGATTGTTGTAGATAAAACGGCTTTCAGCAGTTTGGTTGACAACATTAGCGGAAACAACCGCAGAAAAATCCTGCCTCTCAGTCTTCGAGATGAGACCAATTCGTCGTTGCTCCTCGTTGAAATTTTGCACACTCAGCAACTGCAGGGATAGACGACCGGCTGGTCTTGGACTGAGTCGCTCGGTGGTAGCATCCACAGCGACGGGCTTCTTAATCTTCATCATTCGTAAAACCACGTTCCTGAAATTTTTGTTTAGGACGAAGCAGTACAAAATAGGGTTTATAAGAGAGTTGAGTTGAATAACCAGCTCTGACCATCGGAAATAGGAGCTTGTACGAAGAAAGGGCACAACTTTTCCGAAGAGAAGAACGATAACCGATGGGATAAAATAGACGAAAGAGACAACTGTTATGGCTAATGTCCTTTTGGCAATGCCATCCTCGTGCCTCATTCTAACTCGCGCGCGGCGAATTGAGTCTTCCCTTCGTTCCAGCTTTCTCACTTCTTGATAAACTCTGATGTAAAAATACCCTATAAGGGACATGCACACCAACGCCGGTAAACAAAAAACAACGTAAAAGACCTCTACTAAGATGTTATGTACACCAGCAGCTTTAAGAATACGCACAGGCGCCGTAGTCAATACTGCCAGGATCCATGCGATTGCAATCAATTTCTTGATACGAGCTCTTCTGATAAATACATGGTACTGATTCCACTTTGCAACAGCTAGGTACCTTTCCCATGCGATCACTGTCAGATGATATAAAGTCGAACAAACTGCACCGTACAGTACCAGCTGATTTGCAAAAGTAATTTTACAGATCGCTTGGCTCACTTCTTTACGAAGGAGTAAAACGTCCAAGCTAATGCATAAAGGCATCGATACAGCTCCGACTAAAAAATCTGCTGCCGCCATGCTGGCCAACAAAATGTTGGAGTTTGTTTGTAACTCTCGTGTTTTCCATACAGCTATAACCACTACTATGTTTAAGAAAATGGTAAGAGGAGAAGCAATAGACGTAGTGATCGATGCAATGTAAAATGTGGTCGTGTCACTTAAAACCCATGTCAACATTGGTCTGCTTGGGCAATAAAACACGGACTGGGTTCCATTTGAGGTTAATTCAGCAACACCAAGGAGTGTCATAATTTTGGGATATTATAGAGAATTATGTTAAAATATACTAATAAAATTAACTTGTTTACCATCGGGGATTTAAGCCTCCTTCGATTTCTTGATTTCTGAGAAAGAACGATGAACGGTACAAGTTTCCCATGCGTGCCGCTGCGAAGTCAGGTTTTTCTGGCTTAGTCAATTTACCTTTCTCCCTAAATTAGTGCCCAATATATAATAGAGCTTTTCTCTCTTCTGATACGTTCTCTCTCCCACAAAAGTGAAGACAAGTCCCTTTTTCTTTTGTGTTTTCAATCTAACCTTTCCGTGACCAAGTTAATTGTACCCAAAACGTCCCAAAAAAACATTCTTTTTCCTTTGCAAAAGTGCTACTTCAAATATCTGTTTAATTCTTAGAACAATTACCGTTAAGGAGAAGACAGCTTCGAAAACGTTTTTTCGTTATTGAATCACGATTTCTTTTCCATCCACAGCTTATAGCCAATCATTTTCAAAGGGAAATTGAATTTAGTACAACTACTCTGCCCCATATATCATCATTACCCATAATGGTCTATTTATCATTTTCGAGATTTGTTTCAACATTCGTGGAGCGTTCACCACCTCCAAATACATTTCTAGAAAGTTACAAAAGAAAGTTGATATTTTTTAAACTGTTTTCGTTTTTCACATTACGTAACAACGACAGCGTACTTTTATTGTAAATACAAAAAAGCCATTTGTGATTGGATAAAAAGAAACAACTTTTGGACGATACAAGTCATTTAATTGTTCAATGTATAAGACGTTTAAACTGAAAGTTTCCGGCCTATGGGAACATCGTTGCATGTAGCAACACCCTTCTTTATAATAGGCAAGAGTTTTTCTTCTATTCTTTTTAGGATGGAGAACACTGAAAGGAACTCTAACAATGAAGACTTACGTAGACATATGTGAAAAGAAGACTTAAAAACAGATGGAATACTTCAGATAGAAACTGCGTTGAGCTATTTTACAGTTTATCTGAATGTGGAGTAGCCGCTTTTTTATCAGAAGGAATGCTTCCCTCGTCTATGCAGGCACTGCAAATGCTGTTATTCATTCGTCAACTTTCTTCTTTTTTGGTCGGCGCTTCTCGATTCCCCTGCATGGTGATTATCACATGTTAACAGGAACTTTGCAAAACAGTGAAAAAGGAAACAAAGATTTCATTTGTCCTAGCAATTGTTAGAGCTGAGGCGATCTGCACGAACACTGTATCCACAATAATTCTCAGACAAATATTACGAACTGCACGGCAAGAAAAACACAGGCAGCGTGTGAAAATTATAACGAGTTACAGCTTCAAAATAAGAGAATAGAGCAAGATACATCTCGAAAGCGTTCGGCTTTTTGGAGCTGTATGTGGTTGCGTGTAACTCTTACGTACTAATTTTTCTTTGACTCGCTTTTAGTAGTTACATTTACTCTTAGCTACACGCAACAATTTAAATGTATACATCGTACCTTATTTTAACTTTTAACTGTGAAAATACGTATTATTATCATTATTATGTCCACGGATTATATTTGGGCGAATGTCTCCAAAATTTGCTGCAATTTTTACGCTTTCGGTCAATTAGAAATTTACACTATTTCTTTACATATAAAGAATTTATTTTACATGCAAATGGAACAGCGACGCTGAAACTGGCGAAATTTTAGGAATATATTTTAGGAATAAATCCGAGCGAGGCTGGGATTTTGAAAAGAATTAAAAAAAATGTAATTTTGTGTGTTGAAACTGCCTTTGTACTCTATAATTATATGTTTTTAACTAAACCGTATTAAATTCTTCCTTTCTCTAAACTATAAAACGATAAACAGCTGCACTAGCCAAATGTTCGACATCCAGTCAGTTTGATACCGATCTCACTGTAAATAATACCTAATATATTCTAAAGGGGAAATGTCGTACGCTATAATGTAAGAGTTTTCAGAAGGATGTTTCTAGCCTAAAATCGGTAGAAACACATGATATTCAGCCTGGGCAGGAAAAACAATATTATTGTAAAAAAAGGCACCCCAACTCACATAGTCACAACTTAAAATGAAACAGGAAAAAGAGTAACAATTTCATTGGACCGTATTGGACCGATGATCGACCGGCTAGTTGCATGTTGAGGGGATCTGCTAAATAAACGATCTCAGCCAATTGTCCTGTCGTTGTTTCAGGTGGCACTTGCGGCGACCGGAGAGCTACTGAGGATGTGAGGCCTGCGTTTGAGGGATAATATCGGTTCCTCAATCCATTCCTTTTAAATTTGCAGGCCAAGGTGGTTAATATTGAAAACAAAAGGAAGAGAAAAGTGGATAATGCAAGGGAATACCCCTCAGTATCGCAAATTACTCATAAAAAATTTGGCAAACCCAGATGGCTCTAAGCTAAAACCGCCGAAAGGGAAAACGGCAACAATCCAAGATTCCACGCTGTTGGCAACCTCGTTCCCAGGGTTCTCTCCTACCTGTAGGGCGGGTAGGAGAGAACCCTGGGAACGAGGTTGCGCTGTTGGTAGAAAAATTGAGAATACAGTCGAAACCCGTTCAAGCACACCCGTTTAATTCGGACACCTCGTTATTACCGACTGTTATCTTTGTCCCTTGGGAAAGTCCTTACATTTTCTCAAAATTTAACCCGTTTAATACGGACACCCGTTAATACGGACAACAGACACTTGTTTCTTCCCCAATCAACAGATTCTCATAGAAAGCCAACCTCGCCAATGCGGACACTTCATCATCAACTGTGTGCTGTAACAGACCTTTCCTTTTTGGAGGCAAGGAAACCCTTATTTGAAAGCATGTTGAAGTTCCCAGCGTTCCACTGAGCGTAACAGTACGCCGGATAAAATGATTTGTAGACGTCAAGTTTCGGGAACAAACGAGTTGTGCAGAGAACGGTTTTGATTAAATAACATATAAGTGAGCGGTTTTTTAGTGTTTCCGTGGATTTAAGCCGCGGAATGAAGGCTTTGTGAAGATTAGAGATGTTTAATTTGACGATGCTGATGTCCTCTTCTATTTCTTCGGTATTTTGTTCTAATAAAAGGAGGTTTTTTGACTTGAATGACATGAGCTGCTTAATACGGACATCCCGTTAACAGACACCCCGTTATTAACGGGGTTTGACTGTATTAGAAATTACAGATGTGGCCGTTCACTGATAATAGCTATTAACTTTTAACTTCGAGGTGTACGGAACATATGGGACAGCGCACAAAAGACATCAGTTGTTGAGCAAATCGTAATCAATTAAAGTCACATCAGAAAATAAGTTCATAGTTATATTACACATCCAAGAATTTTTCCATTCCAAAGAAAGAGTATACAGGTAGGCTGAATTTAGAATAAAATAGAAGTTAATAGAAACAGACAGGTCCTATTTCGAGTCCAAATTCCTCGTTTTGATCGGCTATGTCGTAAGCTGCTACATCCACAATGGGAAGACGGTTGGTTTTGGGCGTGTCTATTTGGATGGCTGTGTGAAGCCACGTGCCATTCTTGATCTGCGATGAAAAAGGAAAGAATAATCAATGGTTTTGTACCGTCCTACGGGAATCCGTGCGCTTCACCACGGACCAAATTAAAGCACTGTTGTGGTTAAGCACTTTACTGGGTGAAAAACATTATGACGTTTCGAGTAAAAAGTTCGAGTCGGAGAGGAACGCGATTGTTTAGATTCAGAATAGTCACGCGAGCCAGCAAATCGAGGGAAGTGAACGAAAATAAAAATTGCCAGCCCAGGGGGAACTCGGGCCTTAAGTTGTAGCCAAGACTCCACTATAAGGGACTGGTCGAAGTCTAGAGTATTCACTCATACACACTGTGAAACCTTTATTAAGTGGACATTCCGAGGTGTAACGCGGACACTATGACAGTTTCAGTAAAACTTTAACTTACTATATTTTCCGTTAACTGTCTAGGACAGCTAACAGTTTTAGTAAAACAGCGGACAGTTAAACAGGGTTAGTCATTGGGCTGATTTAAGCTATTTGTGTGTTCATACTGCGTTTCAATTAACGGGGAAAAAATATTTAGGTTTACAAAAATTTCGCTTTATGCAACTCTTTGTGTTGCAGTCTCATTTGCTGTACTATTATGTGTAAATTTTTGGTTTACGTTTATTTTCCAGTCAAACCGTTTAAATGTTGAAGAAAATGAAATATACGACTTTGAAGTACCCTACGAGTTCACATTTTTCTACTCACTCGACAATCGTCCGTAATTATCCTTGGCTTGAACTTATTGGAGGAGCTTGAGTGAATTATGACTCCATTGGCCGTCTTAATTTTGATGGACTTAGAGACGTCTTTAAGCTGTTCATCGTACCAAGCGATCGAGTTTTTGCAGTGGTAAGTGATGGTCTGACGTGCGCGGTCACTCAACAGACGTAGGAATAACAGCTGGCTTGAAAACTTGACATACTTGATCTGAAATGTAAAGAAAAGTTTCTTTTTATCTAGGAAACAAACGCCTCATGTAAGATAAACCAAGACAGTCTTAGGGTGTGTTCCTTTCGGCGAATCCAAAAACGGATTTTTGATCCTAGATTTGCTAGATTTCGCGGTCGAAAGGAACGTGAAATCCGAAATTGGATTTGTAACCTTGGTAACCTTTCACCAACGCGTGCAATATGCACGACAGCCTCTCAAAAAATGACTTGTTTTCTACTCTTTGACAAATTATGCGATTATACCGTGCAGAATTTAGTGGTCGGCAGTTCGAATAGCGACGATGGAACATATAAAACAGACAAAGAAAGAAGCGCATTAAAATTGAAAATTATCTAAAGAATGTACGCCAGTTTGATCCAGTTCCATAGCTCGGATTTTTTTATGTAACAGGATGGAGTGCCTGTCGCGTCTACAAGCGAGTTTGTAGTTAGATAGCAGTCCAATTGTTACTTTTACTTATTTCTGATTTCAAGCAATCTTTAGAGACAAATGGTTAGTATATGGATATTTTAATGTACCAGGAACAATCTTCTAGTGTTTTCAGATGTTTTGCGGCAAATGAGAGCAACGAGGAAACTCCACGGCCTCTGTGGGAATACTTCGACTGGAAATACCGCTGGATCATCTGACTAATTTCGGATCCACTGTGAATGGAACAGCGTAGATCACTGATCCGTTAATCTGGATTTGGATTCTTCGGATTTCAAATCCAATGAATCCTTTTTCAAAAAGGATTCACCAGATCAAAAATCCGGATTTGGATTTGCCGAAAGGAACGCGAAATCCGTTCTTAGATCTAAAATCCGTTTTTGGATTCACCGAAAGGAACACACCCATAGATTCTGGATTCCATAGCGTGGATTCCGGATTTCATGCACTGGATTCTGGATTCTTTGTCAGTGAAATTTGGATTCCGGATTCCAATCGTAAGCGAGATTCCGGATTCCTTAAGCTGCCTTCCCGATTCCAAAGCCCAGGATTCCGGATGCCACAAGCAAAAATTTCCCGCGGTTTCCGGAATACGAATCCCTTTCATGGGGCGAGAACAAGCTACGCTAGTTGGACCCCCCGGGGGGGGGGGGGGGGCACTCAAGGAAAGTCTGGGTAGAGCTGTGCCTCCGAGGCCTTCAAACTCCGACCCTGTTTAAGACAAAAATTGCTCATTTCGCTAGCCTGTTTAAGACAGGAGACACTACTTTCTGATCCTGATTTTTTGTGTTTTGCATACAGAATTAAGTAATTTTTCACACTAAAATCGTGGAAATAGATATTGAGGAAAACAATTATTGGTATTTCAAATGTAGACCGCTCATCGCAAGTCTTCACACTCTTTGAAAGGCTTCCAGTTCAAAAAGACCGCACCCTGTTCAAGACGCTTAATAGTAAAATTGTATACCTGTTAAAGACCCTAAAAGCCATATCCTGTTCTGCGGCACATACCCGTATTGGACAAATAAGAGAGTGCCCCCCTCCCCCCCGGGGGAGTTGGAGACATTCATGTCTATGTTTAGTCACCGATCAATTACTGGGAAGATGAAAAATCCAAAGAAAAATTTCACAGAAAGATGATTATTTTTTCAGTCGTGATTTCACATTTAGGATTTGGCTTCGTAAAAGGTACCGCATGGCACCATCGCCTTACTAATGTGGAGAAAACATGTAGTCGGTGTCATAGTGAGTAATTCCTTCAATTCCTGCTCCAGGCTCCAAGATACTTAAGTACAGACATCGTGAAAACTATTTTCCCTTGACCTTGTTTTCGCGACATCCCTATTTTCTGAGAACCTGACACCGGCTTTAAACTACTTGCCTTACTTCCGCCCTTTCCTACGTTCTTCGAGTGAGACACACCGTGCACCGTGAATCCTCTATTATGCACCCCAGGGGGCTTCTTTTTTTTTTTTTAATCTCAAGCACGTTTGAGGGAGGGCGAACAGTAGAGAGGGGGGCTTATTTAATTTAGAGAAGATAATGGTATCAATCCTGTATGAAACCGTAAACGTCCGTGCTGTTAAAACCTCACGTGATCCTTGCCAGTCCCACAACCCATACTCTACTCTGGTAGGGAGTTTAAGCAACGACGTTTTTGAGCGACGCACGTCAACCGGATGTGGACTTTTTGCACTCTTCAGCCGTGATTTTGAACAAATTCTTGGGCAAAACGTCCCTTTAAGAGTAGCCTGAGATCATGCCCTCTCCCTATTATCCCTTTATGTCTCTCACGGGAAGAGGGCGTTATTTTTTTCCTCTCTCGAGCCAAAGAAACAAAGCAAAAAAAAAAAAAAAAACGCCTGATCTCAGGTTACTTTAAGAGTAAAGACACTTAGCAATACAAATTTGGTAGTCTCAAGATATATTCAAAAAAACAGAAAAACTCTCACTTCCGCTAGACGTGCGTCGCTCAAACACGCTGCTGCTTAAACTCCCTACGTACCACAAGAGTCCAATCAAATTAATGTCATAAGAAGAGGCCTGTTCAGTAAGGCTCGCATTGCAATTTTTACCTTCTTAAAAGCTCCCAGATCCTCGCTCAACCATTTGTACTTGTCCACACCAGAATACCATTTCTTCTTCTGGGATAAAAATGGCTATTCCAATACAACAAAGAAAGGAGTAATTTAGCAAGGTCTATAGCAACCTTCTATACCTTACACTTAAGGAGGGTTATCGAGACAGCAAAGGCCTTTCTTTGAGATCTCATTTCCGTAACCTTTTCAATTCTCCCGATACCGCTTCAGTTTAATTATTTATGAATTACCAGTAACGTTCTCTAGCTCCAAAGGCAGCAGCTTCTTTATTATTTTAAAAAACTTCTAGTTCACAAATTCTCAGTCATTTTTAAAAGGAAAGCAATCACGTTAAGCCGATCGTTTAAAGGACTTGTACTCAGTATAAATGATGTGTCTCTTGACTTCTCTGAGCACTAGACCAATAGATCAGTTTTTGATGGATGTTTTTGGGGGAAGAACTCCAATCGTAAACAAAAATAGGTGAAACAAACCGTCGTCAATTGTCCAACTGTTTTAATCCTGGCTAAAAATGCTGAAATAGGACATGGTAATTAAGACAACGTGAACATAGACAAGCTAAAATTGAGAATGGAGAAAATGGAGATTGTTCTCATTGATTGGCTAAGTGCGTTTTTGAACTAAAAAAATTCTTACAGTCAGGTCAAACATTACCTTTTTCCCGTTGCTTGAATACAAGCACGTGGCATTGAACGAAAAATTGCAGTAAACCTTGATCGCGTCTTCAGGAACGCCTTCATTTGGATCAATCCAATATTCACCTACGTAAAGATTTGTTTTCAAAATTGGTGAAAACATCGAAAGACATCGCACGGCGTATCTATTGGTTACTTAACAATTATCCTTCGAGCCCGAATGGGCTCTCAGTGAATAGCGGCCTCATGGGCTATTGACTCAGAGGCCACGAGGGCAAGAGGAATAACTGTTTTAGTAAAATCTAACTAGTTGGTCAAAAATATCGAGAATAAAAAACTTTTAGCTAGTTAAAGCTAGACTTTAATCCTTTTTTGCCTCCAAAAAGCGCGCGCTTTTCGCTACTAGTAGGCTATAACATAATTATAGCCTAGTACTGAACCAATCAGAACGCAGCATTGACAATAGACCACTAGTTGGATTTTACTAATACTTAATACCTGACTCGTCTGCAGTCGTCTTCGTAACGCGCACGGCGAATCAGGGGCTGATGAAAAGGGACAAGAGAGAAGGACGACTGGGATATCCTGCTCTCTCTCCCTCGCTTCCCTAAATTCTAGTCCTCACTCCTTAATATGGGAAGGAGAGTTTCAATGAGAGACGACTGGGAAAGAGTCCGTACTGATGTATATTACATCCAGTTTGACTAGTTATATTTCTTTTCCCTTAGAAATTCACTGTTTTCTCCAACGTCGCTACCATCCAATATGTTAGTTGATCCTCAAGATAAAAGTCCGTTTAGCCTCACTTTCGAGGTTCCTCGACCAGTTAAACTATCTTTGTCTTAGCTTAAGAAAAAACACTCCGTTCTTATTGGCTGAAAGTTTGTCTCATGAAAAAACTGAAGTATTTTGTTGAGACTGGAGGCCCTTACCAGCCCAGTGCTGAAATCCCTTTAAATCAGAGCCAGTCTTTTCAGTTTCCATTTGCGTCTATATATCAAAGTTCAAAAAGGAAGCATATCTTTTGCAATTTAACTTACCACTTTTCAGATTTGGATAGCACAGGATAAGATCCTTACAAGTCTTAGCTGGGTATTCTTTAGAGCCGTTTGGTTTTTTGTAGAGTTCAAGTTGGTAACTGAGTAAAGCTAAGTTGATTTGGACCTACACAAAAATAGAAAATGTGTTTACAGAAAACCAAACTACAATCAATTCTGTGCAACAAATACAAGTCTGCCTCTAAAACACGACTCTGAGCTTTTAGTACTGTCTATTTTGTTTGCCAGTCTCAGAGTCGTAATGTGAATCAAAATAATAACTTTGTAAGGTCTAATGGTAACGTCCGAGGATTTTCGAGATTTCTTGATAATTAAATAGTCTTAAAAATCCACACGGAAAAAATGTGCAACAAGCATTTCCCATGTTTTTTTTTCTAGTTACTAAACTCGAACTAATTTCAAAACGTCATCTGTGAATAGTCCTTTTTAGAGTTGTGTATTGAGAATCCTGGCCTTGAGTGCAAACGAGGCGAGAGGTGACCTTGTTTTGATTTGAATCTTCCTGCTTTCAAATGTAACTCCTGTTCTTGTGAATATAAACGGCACTGATGTGTCTATCAAAACAAGGTCACCGCCAGACTTGCTTCGACTCAAAGACTATGTCGCTCGACATACAATAGGTAATTGGCCTTTTTTCCCACGAGGAAAACGAACGAAATAAAGACAAAACCTGTTACGTGACTGCACGCAGGTCACGTTTTGTTCACGTAGAGTTGGCTAAATTCATTTCCGTTCCCGAGCAGTGATTGGCTCCTTGGGTTGTAAGTGTGTAAGTGTGATATAATTGGCCGACTGAAGTAACTAGTTTAGCAACCGCGTTCCAAGGCTTTACATTTTGAGACTCAGTGAATAGCACAAGGAATGAGGCTGGTTCACGTCTCAAGGCTTGCATAAGTGAACAGTTAAAAAAGGTTACTTACCGGATCTATTAACGTTGTTTTTTCAGCCTGAGGATAAATGTAAATAGACGTTACATTTCTGACCTGCCAATGAGTTTTATTCAAGGTTATTGAACGCGACATAGAGAACAACTGGTTCATGCTACCTTGGAACTTCGATAAAGATTTGCCTTCTCGTTGCGAACACCATAAGATCCAGAGACTCTAGAGTTCCACTGCTGAAAATAATAACAAACAAACAAAAAAATAAATAAAAATAATTATATAACAAGGGGAACATACCTGGAGAAATAATCAAGTAATGTTACTTTTTATTAACATCGGCTATGCTCGCCACAAACCGAAAAAGCCACATAAAGAGGCAGCAAGATCCGGTCGATAGGGCGCCGATTTTGTATCAGCAATTCTTACGAATTCAAGGAAGCTGCGAAACATTTTCCACGGTGAAGGTAGTGAGGAGGGGGCGGGAGTGACTAGAGGCTTGCATTGTTGTTGTTGAAGTCCTGAAGTGCAGCGGCTAAAGAGGCTCTTTCCACTGTAAGGTGCCATTTTGGGGGGGAAAGTTAGGACGGTTGGCTAAAGCCCCCTAGCCCCCCTGGCCCTGCTCCCTTCCCTAGCTCCCTAAATCATCCCCGTTCTGATTGCTGGCTGAGGGTTGTTTCAAAATAAACACGTGATAGGCGTGTACACGCCAGCCATTATTTTCTATTTGCAGTGAACACACATTTTGTTTCTTGGTTTGAGCAGACGCCTAGTGGCCGAAACATGAGAAAAGAATTTGGCATACAAATATCTCTCCCGCGTAGCACATAAAGGCACAAAACGTAGTGCCATAAAAGCATGACGTTTCGGCGGCTAATGTCACCATTATCAAATGCAAATGAACAGAAACGATAAACGATATGTATAAAAAGTCGAAGGTGAGGAACGATAAATTAAAATGTGAAGAACAAAAAAAATGAAATAACTGTTACCTGAGCTAAACCAGAAAGCGCTCCAAGGTCTGTCTAATGGAACAGAAAAATATTTGGTAAGTGTGAATTAAGTACTACGCACCTGTTTTGCAAGAGGATATTTTGTTCAAAGGACAAATGATAATTATATAAATCTCATTTCTTGTAGCCACCCTTAATCAATTTTTCCATAAAATCAGGAAAGATCTTGCCTGCGTTGCAAACGTAATCTAACTCCGATTAGTAAGGTCCTGCGTTTCGAATTTCCCTTCAAACTGATAGGCAAATTGACCGCAGTGGCTTTTAACAAGCCGATTATGACGCGCACTCGAATCATGGTACACAGCAGGGGGACCAGAACAAAGATTTCGACCTGTTTAGCAAGCGGACTTAACCAGAGGTATAGTTCCCTTTGTGTCTAGGGTAGGAAGGTCTTGCAAAACCTGTAGACCTATCAACGTATCGGCAAATTATGAAGCGAAAGACTTTGAGGAAAGCTATTCCCGGCGTAATACCTGACTGTATTGGGATTTTCTCAAGCTGCATGAATAAGTAATAAGGAGGTTGTTCTGAATGGTGTTCCTGACGAATAAAATCTTACGAATCTTTCAGTCATAACTGTCCGCATTAAATGAAAGCGCGGTTACGATAATTTCGTACGAGACTCCATTTTATTTTGCCTCTAAAGAATTTTCTCTTGTGTTGTAGCATCCTTTGCCAGTGCAAGCAGTGCAAGAGAAGATAGTAGTCGTAATCACACACCGGGTACTCCTACTAGATAAACCCAAATAACTCACCAGAGGTCCAGGAGGACCTGGGGAACCTGGGCGTCCCTGTGGGAATAAGAGTGAGAAGTGAGGCTTTGCTAAGAGTCGCTCAGGTTATGTTCACACGCACGGCACCGGACGAATTTTCGACGGGCTGAAAAATTGGACCGGACACTTCGTTGACACGGGACCGTTCAATATTTTCGCTTTGATCACACGGAACTTTGAACGGCTGGACGTCGGTAAAGGTGGTTCCGTGTGAACGGAACACAAATAATAAGCGCACGAATTTTTCACGTGTCGAAAATTCGTCCTGTGCCATATGAACGTAGCCTTATTAAAGGTTATAAAAACGTCACGCGTCAACCGCGTACTCAAACAGAAGCGAAAGAACGGAAGAGCAAAGCGGAAAATCTGACCTTGACGTCTTTGAGCTCAAGGCTTAACGCAAACAATATGGGAACATGCGCACTGGGGAATTTTTCCTTACTTTGCAAATTTTGTAGAGAAGGTAATGAAAAACCAAGAAGAGAGAAAGAAACTATTGCCCGCGACTCAGCTTTTCTAATGTGATTCTGATACTTCCCATGTCAAATTTCAGCAAACAAACGAAACACGACTCTAATCATCATACCGGTTCTCCTTTAGGGCCCTAAAAAAAAGAATCAAACATTCGATCAGCCATTATATAATAAACTTATCTCGTCTTGGTTAGTCTGCGAACTAGCTCTCCATTTCGAGTTGCAAGCGAAGCGAGGCGCGAGAGAACATGCGGCTTCTTAGGATATAAGCGGCCTAATTGAGAGCTTACTACATCGTTAACATAGGGAGTCTCGTCACTATGCATTAGGTAACATTTCTCACCTTGTTTCCAGGATCTCCCTGAAGTTAAAGTAAAGGAGACGAGCATTAGTTTGAACGTGCCTGTTAAATCATATTTACTGCACTCAAAAGTCTGACTGGATTGTTCATTATATTTAACAGGAAATCAAAGTCACGTCTAAGCTATTGGCAAAGAATTTAGCTCGAACATCAAGTTAATTTATTTTAACTTACTACTCAAGCAAAGACCAGTATAGGCTCGAATTCATGCGTTCTTCACACTCCCTTGATCTTATTATTAATAGAATCAGTATTTATGAACCCCTTCGGGCCACAATGATTGCTTGACTTGTGATAACGAACTTCTTAGATTAATCCTTAACTCGCGTTATACAATGCAGCACAGTCGTAAAACGCATGTACAAGTAGCTGTACAAGCCTAGACGGTACTGCAACAGTAGATCTATTCCGAAGGCAGTGGATTTGAATCCTTACGAGGTCAAAAGATTTTATCTTTGCCTTTTGTGGTTCCCTACTATACTAGGGCTAACACTCAGTGGTGTTTATGGGAACACTTGAATTTTCGGTTTACGGTCAAGTCGCCCGAGAGTCATCTCGCCCGAAGTTATGTCTCCCGAAATCAGGGTTATGTCACCCGAAATTTTTAGTCAAGTCGCCCGAAATGCTGAGTCATGTGGCTCGAAATTTTATCACGCTCAACAACACCCTGGCATCCTTATTGCACATTTATCGCGCTTTTTTCGTCTCACCAAAGATTAAAAAACGAGATATATTGCCAATTTATCGCGCTTGTTTCGTTGTTCATCAAGGGTTAAGAGCGAAAGATATTACACATGAGCTTATACGGTCTGTTTCGTTTCATCATCGCTTTAAGAACGAGGCATGTTACAAATTCATTCCGCTTGTATCGTGATGGTTTAAAGAACGAGATGTATTACACATACTCTTTAATTAACAAAAATTAATTTTGTTTGTCTGTGCACTTCACCCGATAAAATTCAGGTGACATGACTCAGGATTTTGGGCGACTTAACTCTGGTTTCGGGCGACATAACTTCGGGGGAGATGACTTTCAGACTTCTTGACCGGATAACGAATTTTTACTCCATAGTTACTGTATTCTCCCTTCCATCATGTGTCCAATGCTACGTGCCACAACAATGGATAATTTTAACCTACCGACCTATTAAAGTTGAGGGGTACGGAGGAAGGGTTTAAAACAACCTGTCGAAACCTGAAGCACAATTCAATCGTAAACATATGATGAATAAATATCATACCATTTGCCCGGAAAAACCAGGAGGGCCCTCAGTTCCCTGGAATGAACAAAACGAACGCTCACTATGATTAAACGATTATTGACCATAGCGCACTATTTTGTGTTTTTTGCCTTTGGGTAATGCCAACCATGACAAAAAGGGCAAAAATTTGTGGTATTTCAGTCTTGTGGATTTCTCTTGTCAGTTTTTTTGTCACCAATCCGACACAAAGTATCGAGTAAGTAAAAATTTGCAGCACACCCTTGAAAAAGGGAAAACAAAACACAACAACAAGAAGTAGGACAAAAACAACAACAACAACAAAGACAAACAAACAAACAAACAAAAAAACGCCTACTTACCTCATGGCCCAGGTCTCCTTCCAGACCATGTGACCCTTGCAGACCCCTTGAGCCCTATAAATTAAAAATTCATCCTGAAATGTAATAAAAATCGAATGCGCAATTCCAAGACTACGCTTAAACAAACAAACAAACAAAAAGAAAGAAAAAAAGCGCACTGTTTTTTCGACCAAATAGCAATGAACGCCGAGGCTAGTGTCACCTGCTCGCAAGCATTTCCCGCGTGGAATGTTTGGAATTCTGATTGGTTCATCCAATGACCCAAAATGATATGATTGGCCAGTGTCACTTTTCTAGCTTTGGCCTTACACCACTCAATAAAGAATTTGTTGGATTTAATTTCAACAGTGGGTGGTAATTTCGGGTCAAAGAGGTAAACAGCTATATTCATGAAAGAGTTCCAAGTAGTCAAACAAAACTACAAGACCCTATAAAAACTTTCGGAAATGGTTTGCTGTACTGTTATGCTACGAAGATATTTGATTTCATGGCTGGGAAGCACCCTGCAGGTCCATATATGGGAACCTTATTTTTTTTCTTCCGGAATCGCATGAAAATATTTTAATAAGTAAGACAGTCGAGCGAAATTGGCTCGGAGATAATAAATAGGTCACCCATGAGGAAATAAATAATTCGCTTATTACACACATTTTACAGAATTTCACCGTTTTCGTCGATTGGTATCCTAAGTAACATTGACGTAATTTAGTACTATCGTACCCTTTCTCCAGGAAGACCAATGTCACCTCGCTGCCCGGTTAAGCCTTCTGGTCCCTTGGAACAAAGAAAACAGGAGCTATCAGCTTAGAGATCACTGGAGATTGTTTAAGCTCCAAAAACACAATCTTGATCTGGCATCCGTCATAGACAACTATCTACAGAGATAGAACCACCAGGTCTGTGAATAAAAAAGAAAACGAGATTGTGCCGCAAAAATGCTGCGTTGTTATGGGGGAAAAAAATATCCACAGAATTTGCTGGAGAAAGTAAAACAATTACATCACAGCAATTACAGCCAGCAACTAAGCAAAACAAACAAGAACACAATCATTTCAATGACACTTAGAAGCGAGGAATGTTTTAGTACAAGACCAGGAATACTGATCAGTGAGCACGATTCGGGTTATCAATTTTTTTGAACTACAATTATTAATTTAAGCATTATCTGGTTAACTTATTTTTAAAAACGCACAAAGAAAATCCCTTACTATGTTGAATCTTTTTTTACCTTTAATCCTGGACCTCCTGCTGGTCCCTGCAAACCTAGGTCACCGCGGTCTCCCTAAATAACATGTTACAGATTCAAAATTGGTTGCATCTGCCGTTTTTTTTTTGTAGGGAGTTTGCATCTCAAATTTGACGTTCACCTCATTCTGTAAAAGCATACATTTTTGTTTTTTTGCTTTCAATACCATCTTCCATTTTGCTATTTTGAGCTGTTTTAACCCCACTGAAAACTGTTACATTCGTGTCCCTCCAAATAATCGCATAAATGCGCGCGCGCCTAGTTTGGGTCCCAGGCTATCACTCTTTTCCGAAGTGAGCAAAACGCGACCCAATTTTAATAATAGGTATATAGCTGATTCAATAAAGGTTGCTTTGGGCATTGGGAAGCTATTGCTTGGTGGTCACTCAGTAAATCGTTGCATTTTTCCATACGCCTGAATGACCAATTACCGAAGCAACCCTTTTATGATTTAGCTGTATACTGTATGCAAGTGATTCTCTACACCATACACTAAAACAAACGTCAGGCGTGGCGGGCTACATCAAGAGTGCAGCCTCTCTTGGCCACAATCCTTTACCTCAAAATTAAGTGTAATACGTCTCTTTAGGTGCTTGCATGTAGCTTAGCTCTCCTTGAAACTCGGGCACGGTTGTGGGTGTCAAAACGAAGCAATGACGTACACTAAAAACAGATCATAGGTAATCATACCTTGGCTCCTTGTGGTCCTTTTGACCCTAAATCACCATGCTCACCCAAGTCTCCCTACAAACAAAAACGACAAACAGTGAGAACGTTTGTAAACGAGCAGACGTGTCTTATCAGTTTGAAAACACGAGCTGCAACCAATTGGTTTTAGACCTGAGGAAACAAAAACTGAAAAATAATCAAACTGCTAGTATTCTGTCAATAAAACATACCGTATCACCTTTTCCTCCCTGAAGTCCTGGATCACCTGTCCTACCAGGTCTTCCCTAAAAAATTAACAGAGTTACTGCTCTAAGAACGCAGAATGAGTCAGTGGCGTGTATCGAGATCAATTAGGGTAACAACAATTCACTTTCGTTGTAATAAATTAAAGCTGATTGCTTTTTTTTATGTATGCGGAGTTAAAATCTAAGGCGTACTATGTGCATCTCACACGTTAAAAAAATTTGCGAACTCTAATTGTCATAAACCTGGGACACTAGCGATGGTTTCCCCGCAGTGAGGTGTAATGTGGCTTTAATAAAAAAAATTTTCCTCTTTTTTTCACAGGTGGTCCGTTAGCTCAGTCGGCAGAGCGTGGTGCTGATAACGCCACGGTCGTGAGTTCGACCCTCACACGGACCAAGGAAAATTTTTCTTTTACTATACATATTATTTGCGCAATCCCATCAGCGCAGACAAATCTTCTTTTTCCTTTTTTTTTAACAACATGGTCGGTATTTACATGCATAAGAACCACTTAGTCCATAAATATGAGGGTCGGTACTGTTTCGTAACCTTCAAAATTGGGAAAAACGATTGCTCTGTTAAGAGCGCTATACAGATAAGAAGGGATTTAAATAAACATCAATACAATACAATAACTTTATTTTAAGAGGGGAGAAGTATTAGCTTTTTACAGTTTTCTAAATTGCAGCCCTCCAAAAAATAAGTTGAGGAAAAATATACAAAAATATGTACAACAAGCAAAAATATTGAAATAACATATACTATATAAAAATGCAATAGCTATATAATAGTCTACGAGCTTCTACGCGTTCTAATAACGAAAATAGATAAGGACAATGCGTGTAGTATGAATATGTAAATCGTTCAAATATGGAGGAGTGGTTGGCAATATGAAAAACCAATTACAGTAAATAGAATAGCGGCAATTTAAGCATGACAGATCCTCTTTTTGAGGGGTTCCTGTATTGGCAAATAATAATAAAGAAACAGATTACGTAATGCACACACTTACTGGAGGAGAGGATACTGGATGTCCGCAGAGAAGAAGTAGTAAAGTACTCTTTAACGTCAGAATTGAAATCATTGAAAAGTTTAGAAGCACTGTAGGCCAATGCGCGTTTCCCAGAGTTGCTATGTGGGTATGGAACCTTAAGGTCATAGAGAGAGGCTCTTGTAAGACGGCCCAGAGGTCCACGTGAAACAGAGAGGAGTTGAAATCTATTTTTGAGGCATTTGGGAGCACTCGGATTAAGGAGAAGGCTAAAAAGAATCAGCTAACCTCAGCTACATTGTTGTTTTTTGTCTTTCCTGTGTGGTCCAAGGCTCGATTACCAGCCGCTGGTCGGGAAATAAAGCTGCGTTCCTCTCCCCGAACAGGGGAAAGCCGAGAGAGCGGCGGAAATCGAGCCTACTGTGGTCACAGAGCCGTTTTCTGACCATCTTATAGGTTTTATTGAATCGGTTTGTCTCCAGCGTGACGTGAATATAGCTTCAAAACGGTGAGAAAATTCGTTTATTAAGACCAAAATTCTGACGATTTCACCACATCTGGTCTGTTAGCTCAGTCGGCAGAGCGTGGTGCTGATAACGCCAAGGTCGTGAGTTCAAGCCTCACACGGACTAATCGATGAGTGTCTTCCTTTTATTAATTTTACTTTTTCCCGCCATCTTAACAGCGCAGATAAATCTATTTTTTTCCTTTTCGATTTTAAAGCTTATGGTTGGTATTTACTTACATCAGAGCCACTTGTTTCACATCCCTCCCCCCACGGACACAGAAATGGTGTCCCAGGGGAGATGAAATGAAGCTCCAAGGCTGCGAGATAATCGATTATTTAGACCAAAAATTCTCCTACCTTCACCATAGCTGGTCCGTTAGCTCAGTCGGCAGAGCGTGGTGCTGATAACGCCAAGGTCGTGAGTTCGACCCTCACACGGACCAAGGAAAGTTTTTCTTTTACTTTACATATTTTTTTGCTCAATCCCCTTCTTTAACGTCATGGTCGGTATTTAAATACATAAAAACCACTTAGTCTATAAAAATGAGCGTCAGCACTGTTTCGTAACCTTCAAAATTCAAAGATTTGTATGAAAAAAAAGCGATTGTTTCTGTAACGAGCGCTATAGGATAAGAAGGGATTTAAGGTGGCTCCATACAATACTTTTGTAGCAACACTTTCCATCTTTGAATCTCTTATACTTAAACAAATTGACCTTTATGGTAAAACCATTATAACACATTAATTACACATAGACTACTTAACTTAATTATGATATTATTTTTTGGGTGATCGAAATAAATATCACTTTGCAATGACGTCACAATAATTTCTGCTTAAAATCGAATTTCAGCCCTCGTCGACCTGAACTTTGGGAATGCTTAACGCTGCGTATACTTTGGGTGTTTGTCTTGCGTTAGGCGGAGTTTCACAGAAACCTATGCGAGGAATTTCGAGACATCTTGGAATTTCTACAAAACGGGTATAAATTGTGCATAAAAGTGAGGACTGGAATTTGCTACTTCTTGGATGATTACTCAAAGGTTTTATCACTCACTCGTTTTGCAAATGGCCGTTTTACACTCTACAATCAGCTAAACGCAAGTAGACTTGCGCCAATTCGAAAAAGATGAAAACGTGTGAATCTGGGCGAAACGCAATGTTGAGCTCTTTTTGTAATGATTTAATTCTAATTTAATTTCTAAAGCTACTTTCACAAAAAACAGCGATTAAACCAAAATTCTGCGATAGATTTTCTTTAAACATTTCAGTGATTTAGCGCACTTTAAAATGCCCGATTTTCGTGTCCATTGTAACATTTTTAGTTACCTTACGTAGGCGCAAAATTGAATATAAATATTGAAGCGATGTGATAGATTTGGATAATTCTTTGCTTTGGGGTTTCCTATTGTCTCGAGTTTAGCACAACATCAAATTCCCATGCGGAACGCGAGAATTTACCGCGTTTGGTTGCCCTCCGTAATCTATTCACAACATTCTACAACATTATCATATTTCGGATATTCTGCTGCTTTCACCATATCTGGTCCGTTAGCTCAGTCGGCAGAGCGTGATGCTGATAACGCCAAGGTCGTGAGTTCAACCCTCACACAGACCAATCAATGAGTGTCTTCCTTTTATTCAAATTACTTTTTTCACGCAATCTTAACAGCGCAGATAAATCTATATTTTTCTTTTTCGATTTTAAAGTCATGGTTGGTATTTAGTTACATCATAGCCACTTGCTTCACATCCCTCACCCCACGGACACAGCAATGGTGCCCCAGGGGACATGAAATTAAGCTCCAAAACTGCGAGATAATTTGATTATTTAGACCAAAAATTCTGCTACTTTCACCAGAGCTGGTCCGTTAGCTCAGTCGGCAGAGCGTGGTGCTGATAACGCCAAGGTCGTGAGTTCGACCCTCACACGGACCAAGGAAAGTTTTTCTTTTACTTTACATATTTTTTTGCTCAATCCCATCCTTTAACGTCGTGGTCGGTATTTACATACATAAGAACCACTTAGTCCATAAATATGAGCGTCGAAACGTTGTGGTAGCCTTCAAAATTCAAAGATTTGTATGAAAAAAAAAACGATTGTTTCTGTAACGAGCGCTATAGGATAAGAAGGGATTTAAGGTGGCTCGATACGATACTTTTGTAGCGACACTTTCCACCTTCGAATCTCTTATACTTAAACAAATTGATCTTTGTGGTAAAACCATTATAACACATTTTATTATTATTGTGCCACCCAAATGCGGAATCTTACAAGGACCTCACCCCTCAGCAAATATATCGCCAACATATCAAAACGAGAAGAAACGTATGTACGCAAGCCGAGTTATGGAGGTGGAACAAGCCACGTTCACGCCGCTGGTGTTCACCACTACAGGTGGCATGGCACCCGAATGTCAAGTCTATCACAAGCGACCAGCGGAACTACCGTCAGCCAAGAAAGTCGAGGACTACTCGACTACGATGTCTTGGATAAGAACCAGAATCTCATTTGCCTTTCTGAGAACATCCCTCCTGTGCTTAAGGCGATCGCGTTCAATAAGGAGAGTAAATCTCAACTTAAAGAGATGGACTTTGACATCGAAAGAGGACTTTTCTTTCTAACAGATGTTAAGGTACAAATTTCGTTTTAATTCTTTTTTTAAGTGAAGCACTGTACATTGGTCTTGTTTATGAGCATTTATTACACATAGACTAAACTTAATTATGATACTTTTTGGGTGATCGGAATAGATATCACGTGACAATGACGTCACAATATTTTTAGCTTTAAATCGAATTCAAGCCCTCATCGACCTGAACTTTGAAAATGCGTTACGCTACGTATACTTGGATGCTTGTCATCCGTTATGCGGAGTTTTACAGAAACCTATGCGAGCAATTTCGCGATATCTTCGCATTTTTACAAAAAGGGTTTAAACAATGCATGAACTAAAAACTGGAATTTGCTACTTTTGGGATAATTACGGAAAGGTTTTATCACTCACTCGTTTTGCAAATGACCCTTTTACACTCTACAATCAGCTAAACGCAAGTAGACTTGCGCGAAATCAAAGAAGGATGGAAACGTGTGGATACGGGTAAAACGCAATGCTGAGCTCTTTTTTTAATTTCTAAGGCTACTTTCACGAAAACAGAAAACCAAAATTCGTCGATAGATTTTCTTTAAAAATTTCAGTGATTCAGTGTACTATAAAATGCCGGATTTTCGTGTCCATCGTAACATTTTAAGTTGCCTAACGTAGGCGCAAAATTTAATACAAATATTGAAGCGATGTGATAGATTTGGATAATTCTTTGCTTTGGGATTTCCTATTTTCTCGAGTTTAGCTCAACATCAAATTCCCATGCAAAACGCGAGAATTTACCGCGTTTGGTTGCCCTCCGTAATCTATTCACAACATTCTACAACATTATCATATTTCTGCTGCTTTCACCATATCTGGTCCGTTAGCTCAGTTGGCAGAGCGTGGTGCTGATAACGCCAAGGTCGTGAGTTCAACCCTCACACGGACCAATCAAAAAATTTTTATTTCTTTTAATAAACATACTTTTTAACGCAATCTTAGCAGCGCAGATAAAGCTTTCTTTTTCGATTTTAACATCATGGTTCGTATTTACTTACATCAGAGCCACTTATTCCACATCCCTCACCCTACGGACACAGCAATGGTGTCCCAGGGAAGATAAAACGAATCTCCGAGACTGCGAGATAATCGATTATTTAGACCAAACATTCAGCTAATTCACCATAACTGGTCCGTTAGCTCAGTCGGCAGAGCGTGGTGCTGATAACGCCAAGGTCGTGAGTTCGACCCTCACACGGACCAAGGAAAAGTTTTTCTTTTACTTAAATTTTTTTTTTGCGCAATCCCATTCTTTGACGTCATGGTCGGTATTTATATACATAAAGAACCACTTAGTCTATAAACATGAGCGTCGGCACTGTTTCGTAACTTCAAAATACAACGATTTGTATGAGAGGTCCTTTTTGAAAACCATATCTTTTATGAAAAAGGTTTCCTCAATAAAGATGATTATCATTTCAGAAAAAAAAAGATTGTTTCTGTAACGAGCGCTATAGGATACGAAGGGATTTAAGGTGGCTCGATACAATACATTGTAGCGACACTTTCCATCTTTGAATCTCTTATACTTTTAAAAACAAATTGATCTTTGTGGTAAAACCATTATAACACATTTAATACACATAGACTAAACTTAATTATGATCTTATTTTTTGGGTGATCGGAATAAATATCACGTGACAATGACATCACAATAGTTTTAGCTTTAAATCGAATTTCAGCCCTCATCGACCTGAACTTTGGAAATGCTTTATGCTGCGTATACTTTGGGTGCTTGTCATCCGTTATGCGCAGTTTTACAGAAACCTATGCGAGCAATTTCGCGATATCTTCGAATTTTTACAAAAGGGGTTGAAATTATGCACGAACTGAAGACTGGAATTTGCTAATTTTTGGATGATTAAGGAAAGGTTTTATCACTCACTCATTATGCAAATGACCCTTTTACATTCTACAATCAGCTAAACGCAAGTAGACTTGCGCAAATTCAAAAAAGATGAAAACGTGTGAATCTGGGTAAAATGCAATACTGAGCTCTTTTTGTAATTTTTAAGGCCACTTTCATGGAAACAGCGATTAAACCAAAATTCGACGATAGATTTTCGTTAAAAATTTCAGTGATTCAGTGTACTATAAAATGCCCGATTTTCATGTTCATTGTAACATTTTTAAGTTGCCTAACGTAGGCAAAAAATTGAGTAAATATTGAAACGATGTGATAGATTTGGATAATTCGTTGCTTTGGGATTTTTTTTTGTCTAGAGTTTAGCACAACATCAAATGCCCACGCAGAACGCGAGAATTTACCACGCTTGGTTGCCCTTCGTATTCTATTCACAACATTCTACAACATTATCATATTTCGGATATTCTGCTGCTTTCGTCATATCTGGTCCGTTAGCTCAGTCGGCAGAGCGTGGTGCTGATAACGCCAAGGTCGTGAGTTCAAGCCTCACACGGACCAATCAATGAGTGCCTTCCTTTTATCAAAATTACTTTTTTCACGCAATCTTAACAGCGCAGATAAATCTATTTTTTCTTCTTTTCCCATTCTAAAGTAATGGTTGGTACTTACTTACATCAAAGCCACTTATTTCACATCCCTCACCCCAGGGACACAGACATGGTGTCCCAGGGAAGATTAAATTAATCTAAGACTGCGAGAAAATTCGATTATTAAAACCAAAAATTCAACCACCTTAAACATGGCTGGTCCGTTAGCTCAGTCGGCAGAGCGTGGTGCTGATAACGCCAAGGTCGTGAGTTCGACCCTCACACGGACCAAGGCATTTTTTATTTTTTTCTGTACATATTTTTTGCGCAACCCATTCTTTAACGTAATGGTCGGTGTTTACATACATAAGAACCACTTAGTCTATAAATATGAGCGTCAGCACTGTTTCGCAACCTTCAAAATACAAAGATTCGTATGAAAAAAAACCCGATTTTTTCTGTAACGAGCACTATAGGATAAGAAGGGATTTAAGGTGGCTCGATACAATACTTTTGTACCGACACTTACCATCTTTGAATCTTTTATACTTAAACAAATTGATCTTTGCGGTAAAACCATTAAAACACACCTGTTACAGATAGACTAAACTTAAATGTGATTTATTACTCATTCAAAACAATTCCCGATTCTGACTGGCTAAAAGCACACGTTTAATTCACCATAACCAGTTACTGATGACCAAATTTGGAAGAATTTTGTGTTTAACGAGGAAATGACGTCAAAAATGCAGCCTTCTACGGGTTAATGCACCTATTAACCGAGAAGACCTGGGGACGAGGTTGAGTTGTTTTGGTTGTGAAAACAAAAAATGGCGGACATTTCACTCGTTTCAAGAGTAAGAACTGGGCGAACATGGCAAGAACAGCAAGAAGACAACTCGAAGGGCGACATCTGCTATTTGCGGAGCTGAACAACCCTAAACGTGCACTATCGAAGATGAACTTAACATCGATGGATCGATGGAGGTAAGCATGTTTTAGCCATGTTTTTAAACTAGGAATTATTTTGAATGAATAATAAAACAATTATTGAATTCGGCTTTCGTATCATATGAAGAATTATGGAGATCTCGGAGGGTGTTATCCGCCTCGGCCATCACCCTCCTCTATCTCCATAATTCTTCACAAGATACTCAGCCTCATTCATTAATTGTTAAATTATTTTTTGGGTGATCGGAATAAATATCACGTGACAATGACGTCACAACAGTTTTTGGTTCAAACATTTACTACTACGACCAGAAACCCTCACGGTTTTCCCTTCTTGTGCAAATTACGGCTTTTGCCATTTAAATCTCGCTGGGATTACCGAAAAGGATTCTGGTCGTAGTAGTAAAATGACGCCATAGTGCAAATGGCCTTTTCAAGCCCTCATCGACCTGAACTTTGGAAATGCTTTACCCCGCTTATACTTTCGGTGCTTGTCTTCGTTACGCGGAATTTCACAGACACCAATACGAGCAATTTCGCGATATCTTCGAATTTTTACAAAAAGGGTTGAAATTATGCATGAACTAAAGACTGGGATTTGCTACTTTTGGGATGATTACGGAAAGGTTTTATCACTCACTCGTTTTGCAAATGACCCTTTTACACTCTACAATCAGCTAAACCCATGTAGACTTGCGCGAATTCGAAAAAGATGAAAAAGTGTGAATCTGGGTAAAACGCAATGCTGAGCTCTTTTTGTAATTTCTAAGGCTACTTTCACGAAAACAGCGATTAAACCAAAATTCGACGATAGGTTTTCTTTAAAAATTTCAGTGATTCAGTGTACTATAAAATGCCCGATTTTCATGTTCATTGTAACATTTTAAGTTGCCTTACGTAGGCGCAAAATTGAGTAAATATTGAAGCGATGGGATAGATTTGGATAATTCTTTGCTATGGGATTTCCTTTTGTCTAGAGTTTAGCACAAAATCAAATTCCCATGCAGAACGCGAGAAATTACCACGCTTGGTTGCCCTCCGCAATCTATTCAGAACATTCTACATATATCTACGGATATTCTACCGTGTTCACCACTCACTCGCAGATAAATCTTTTTTGAAAATTTCTTTTTCGATTTTAACGTCATGGTTGGTATTTACTTACATCAGAGACACTTGTTTCACATCCCTCACCCCACGGACACAGCAATGGTGTCCCAGGGGAGATGAAATGAAGCTCCAAGACTGCGAGATAATTCGATTATTTAGACCAAAAATTCTGCTACTTTCACCATAGCTGGTCCGTTAGCTCAGTCGGCAGAGCGTGGTGCTGATAACGCCAAGGTCGTGAGTTCAACCCTCACACGGACCAATCAACGAGAGTTTTTTCTTTTATTAAACATACTTTTTTGAGCGCAGATGAATCCTTTTTTTAAATATCTTTTTCGATTTTAACGTCATGGTTGGTATTTACTTACATCAGAGCCACTTGTTTCACATCCCTCCCCCCCACAGACACAGCAACAGTGTCCCAGGGGAGATGAAATGAAGCTCTAAGACTGCGAGATAATTCGATTATTTAGACCACAAATTTTGCTACTTTAACCATAGCTGGTCTGTTAGCTCAGTCGGCAGAGCGTGGTGCTGATAACGCCAAGGTCGTGAGTTCGATCCTCACACGGACCATTAATCAAATGATTCTTTTTGCTATACTTACTCTTCACACAATCTTATCAGCGGAGACAAATCTGTTTAATTTTTTTTCTTTCTTTCCGTCATGATCGATATTTACTTACATTAGAACCACTTGGTCCATCAGGTCCCCTCACTCCAGGGCCACCAGCAATACCAGCTGCGCCGGGTAGTCCTGCGCGTCCTTGTTGTCCAGCTTCTCCTGTCTCGCCCTATAAGAATTATGATGATGATGGCTTTATTTACACACGGTTAATATATGAGATCATAAATATTTAGAAAATAAATAAATTATCTATAAGCTGTTTTGCATATTTGTCGTATGGGAGTACTGATCAACAAACCAAGAGTGAATTTTTTTTCTTTAAGTCATCTAGAGAATTTGCTGTGAGTACATCCTCGGGACTGAGTAAGCACCACTGTAATTAAAGCTACGCTTGAGGTAAACCTTTTACCTTTATTCTGGGCACTAAATAACAAATAACAATCATAATTGAAATCATAACAACATTGATGACGATAACAGTCGCAAAAGTTTAATAGGAACAGGCAGAATCGTTTTGAAAGTCTTATGGCGCTTACCATTTGTTAGAACTGGCTGGATAGACCAGTCCAGTCGTCAAGAAAATTCCAATCACTATTAGTCAGGACTTTCTAGGAGGATCAGTTTATTCCTAAATGGCAAGCACGGAAGTGATAGGGATAAGGTGACAGGCGTCAAGCCTTAAACTATCTGCTGCATTGATTCAGTTGTTAAACAACGATTTGGCGTGAATGGAGTCAAAGGCTGACTGCATTAAAGTAATAAAACAAAAATAACAAGAATAAGGTTTCTAAGCTCACCTTAAACCCAGCCTCTCCAGGTTCTCCAACAACTCCCGCAGATCCAGGTGAACCCTGACAAAAACGATTGAATATATTATATTCAGCTGAACCTTAAGCATGGAAAGAACAGTTTTCTTGTACACTTACATCGTTTCCTGTGTCACCACGTGAGCCCATTTTTCCTGGAAGACCAACGTCGCCCTAAAACACCAGCAACAAAATTAATAATAATAGAAAATTTCTCTTTGTAAGTAAGACGTTTACCACTGTTGTACTTGTGCCTAGCGCTAGGATCTCCCACGCTGAGAGGTAGGAACATCCCTTCACGAGGAAGGTACTAGCACCAAGTAAACTGCTTTCGCTACGAAGATCCTTACACTCGTTCGGTGGGTAATCACGGCAATGAAGACGGACAATTTTGTTGGGCATTACCGCAAGCTGATGACTGTGATAATTCTGCCAGCTGCTGCTGAAGATAATTATTTACGCTAGTAAATAGGGAACAACGGCCTACATTGCATCTTTGTTATTGTCACCCTCCATTTTAATTCCATCCCTGCCTGGAAACCACACCGACCAAAATTTCTACATCATTCACCATTTTCACATTGCCAAAAGAAACCTTGTTTACCCTCCCCCCCCCCCAAAAAAAAAAAAATGCATTAGCATTGTTTTAAATTTCACTTAAGACAACTGTAATACCAAGGAGAAATTGAAAACAATGGTTATGCAAAATTTTGGTGAAAATTTTGTTGAATGGAAACCCAACGAAAAGTTGTTCCGCCTTCTAAAACAGCCCCTAAGAAGTGGAATTCACTCATTTATTGAAAGTAAGCATATATATATATGTTTATACACAAACCCGTTTTCCCACTTCCCCATCCTGTCCACTAGCTCCAGACTCTCCTATTTCTCCCTAAAAATTCAAAACGTAAACGGTATTTAATGGATAAAACTTATGTATGTTATGTTAAGTCTCACATTATTTAATGAGACAGGGATGGAAAGAGAGCACAGAAGATACAGGGCAGCTTGAAGGACGAAAAGAAACGACAAAAGCACAATAATGTGTCAAGCTAGTCTGAGGACGATTTACCATTCTCTTGGGGGATCTGATCCTGCATTTCATATGGACAAAGTGGCTGTAAACTTGATTTGAAATGACTACCTACAGGTTGTACGGGGTACAGGTATTCTGGGATTGCAAGTTTGGTTGTTTGAGAGATAGGTGGGGATTAGCAAAATATTAAATACAGTTAAATTGTCTTTAAAAAAAGGCATAAGCAGTAGGCAAAAGAAAATGAGAAAAAGTAAGAGAAACATAAATTGTTGAGTCCTAAAAACAAAAAAACACACGAAAACTGAAGCACGCATTATCACTGTAGAACAATTTATTCAATATAAACAATCATTTAAAATTATATAGTCCACAATAAGCGGGGCTTTTCTAAGAGGGAAACAACAAGATAATCATAAAAAAGCTCAAAGGGAAAGAGAAGAAAATGAATTAAAAAGAAAGAATGCCTAAGACATTAACTAGACATAAGAAAGCGAGCGGAGCTCAAAAAGACGCGTCTATCCTATCAAATCACCGCTGAACTATGAAGCAAAAATATCTTATCTTTAATAAAATTAAAATGATTTTGTGGAGTCTGCGATAGTCTACGAATTGAGGGGCTCTTGTACTGAAGACTTAAAAATACGAGGAGATTCCTTTATATGGACATATAATTCTGCCACCTCTACAACTGCTGGTCCGTTAGCTCAGTCGGCAGAGCGTGGTGCTGATAACGCCAAGGTCGTGAGTTCAACCCTCACACGGACCACTAAAAGAATATATTTTTCTTTTACTTGACCTTTTCTTTACGCAATCTTGTCAGCGCAGACAAATCCGTTTTTTTTTCTTTTTTAAAGCCACGGTTGGTATTTACTCAAATCAGAACAACTCAGTCCACATCCCTCATCCCAAGGAGACAGGGATGATGTCCCCGGGGTGATGAAATGAAACTCCAAAACCGCGAGAAAATTCGATTATTAAAACCAAAAATTCTACCACTTTTAAACATAGCTGGTCCGTTAGCTCAGTCGGCAGAGCGTGGTGCTGATAACGCCAAGGTCGTGAGTTCAACCCTCACACGGACCACTAAAAGAATGTTTCTTTTACGCAATCTTATCAGTGTAGACAAATCTGTTTTTTTCTTCTTTTTTAAGCTCATGGTTGGTATTTACTCAAATCAGAACAACTCAGTCCACATCCCTCACCCCAAGGACACAGGGATGATGTCCCCGGGGTGATGAAATGAAACTCCAAAACCGCGAGAAAATTCGATCATTAAAACCAAAAATTCTACCGCTTTAAACATAGCTGGTCCGTTAGCTCAGTCGGCAGAGCGTGGTGCTGATAACGCCAAGGTCGTGAGTTCGATCCTCACATGGACCATTTAACGTATGTTTTTGTTTTACCACAATTTTTTAGGCAAGCTATCAGCGCTGCACAGGAACTTACAGGTAAAATACGTAATCAGTCACAACAAAAAGCGTTATGTAGCAACAGGCTTACACAACTCCTTTGATTTATTAGTAGTCGTTAGTGAACTATAAACTTAAGGCTTTGCTAGGGAGAAACTTATTATTATCATCATCAAAGGAAGAGTTGCATAGTATTTTCTTACCTTGGAGCCTAGTTCTCCGCCAATCCCTCTGCGGCCCATAATTCCGGGGATACCCTGACGAACAACCAAGTATAAATGATGAGCCTCATTAGCTTACTCCGTTTATTTTGGTTAAAGTTGCCAGAGAGTCGTTGCGTTGTTCTATGGTGGAAGGACTAACAACACACACTTTTTGTTAATAATGAGTGCATAACGTAACTTGCTAGTATTCAAAGTGTTTTGTTTAGAAGGAGGAGTTGCTTTCGGGCAGAAAAGATAGTAGCACAGTTCCAGAGTAGCTCACAATCCAGTCAATTTTGCTTCGTGAACTGATAGTTTCATTGTATCATTTTCAAAATTATTCAAACTTTGATCTTGAATGTAAACACGGTACACACAAAATAACTTTCCGGGCCCGAAAAGTTACCGGGACGGTCGAGAAACAGGCCCCTGGCCCCATTTTAAACTACTCGAAAAAGCCGAAAAAAAACTGTCCAAGCCAGTTCAGTAACATGCATATGTAGCAACTAAATCAAAAAGGACATGCAGTACGGTGTGTATGTACTTACCATCTGTCCGCTCTCCCCTGGGGGTCCTGGTGGTCCAATTGCCCCAAGAGGACCCTGAGTGAAAAAAAGAGAATTCACCATTTTCATATAGACCATAATGCACCTTGTTCACCCCCAAAATTTTGCATAACCATTACCTTCAATTTCTCTTGGGACGACTGCAATATTCAGGAGAAATTGGAAACAATGGTTATGCAATTTCTTTTTGGGAGGGGAAGGAGGGGATAAACAAGGAGCATTATGGTCTATGTGAACGTGTTAATCAAAATAGCTTGCGAGCAAGCTCTCTTCTCACTATATTCGCTTGGCTGGGGAGTTTGGATCTGTCGAAGCCAAAATCGCTTTTCTGCTTATATTGTTTAGTCATTATTATACATTGTACTCGCTATCTGACTTCTCATTGGCTGAGAGCCCACAGTGAAATCAGCGCAACTTAGTTATATGGTAGCAAATAACTGACTAATCACAACACTTTCACGGAGTTGAAATACACCTAACTAACAGGTTTAACGTGTCAAACGGTTTAACGATTACGTAACTAATAGAAAATAGAAGGATCTGTGTGGAGAGCAGAACTCAGAAACATATTCTGAGAAATGAACCCACAACCTTCCAGACACTAGTCGGATACTCTAACCACTGAGCTACTAAGAACTCTAGGGATGAGCATGCATGCACTTGTTGTTTGGGTCTTATCTAACGTAGACTACAAGAAGTGGCTCATATTTCTCAGGGATAGTGGAGAAAGCGAAACACGCGAGCGCACGTGAAAATCACCACGCGCAAGTTAGGTGACACGCAGGGAGAAGAGACCTTCCTCGCGAGTGGCAAATTTCACTTCGATCTCTCTACTATTGCGAAGGAAATTAAGGGGTTACTCATATCCTAAATATTACCTGTAAACCAGTTTCTCCTGTTGCCCCGGAGACACCGTCAGCTCCATTACGACCCTATTCCGTGACAGAGAAAAGGAGCAGTTAATAAATATGCACGGGAATAAAAACAGTCATTCTTAGACGCCGAATTGATCGTACCACCATGCCTTCTTTTCCACTGTTGCCCGGCATTCCAAGATCTCCACGTGTTCCCTAAAAGAAAACAAGGCAGGGTTATCGCATTAGGTAAAGCGCTGCAGGTCTGTAGAGCGGGACGTTACTAGTTTGATCCACGAGACCGGAACAATACGCAGGGTTTTAAAACAACAAAGGGATAAGGTACTGCCTTTGCCCTGCAACGGATAGTCTTGATTGTGGCTCGGATGACCGAGGGTGGCGCAGTTGTGGTGCAGTGGTGGTTGCTGTTTGTTCGTTGAAATTTTTTACATTGTGAAAGGATTACTAACACATGTATATACTAACCTGTTGCCCAGGACTGCCATCCATTCCGCGATTTCCATGTTGACCCTGTTCTCCCTGTTAAGATTTAATGTGCAAAATATCGTGTTTACCTTAATTCCATAGTTTTTAATACAGTCTGGAACCGCTCGAAGAAATCCCCTCCCACATTAAGACGCGACCAGACGATATTCAGTGTGCTCGTGTTATTTACTGGTTTTTGCTGTCATTTTCCTTTCTTTCTTTTCTTTGTTAGATTATGACTGTTTAGTCCTCTTAACACGCCAGTTTTTCTATTCTTTGTTGTTCACTAGTAAATGCAGGCGGCCATAGCGTGCTCAGTAGGTATCGTCCCGAGCAATGACTCACAAAAATAGAAAACAAAGTAACGTGTGGTATTATCAACAACTCGCAACTACAGCCAGTAACTAACCGATGGTCCCAGAGGTCCTTCAAGTCCAGTACCTCCTGGTGTTCCAGTGCCACCCTGAGAAGAAATTACAAATACGTTTGATGACTGGCGAACAGCGTTAACAGTACTCGTCACGACGACCATTTACTGCATTACTATTATTTCCAAGCCCAAGGGATCTAGTTTGTAACTTCACCTACCATTGGTCCTCGATCGCCTTGAACGCCTTTTATCCCAAAATGGCCTGGAGAGCCCTGAAACCAACAAAATGAGGAAGTAATGGGACGTACCCTCCAGGAGAAGCAAAGTTTTTCTTTCAGATAACGGTACAAAACCAACAACAATATTTTTAATACTACTTAAATATTTTATTGTCTTACTTCAAGTCCTTGTTCACCCGCCAGTCCAGCTAGGCCCTGCTCTCCAGATGGTCCCTATGACAACATAGGACGATGCATTCATGAAAAACAGCACAGTGTAATATACTGTTATACATCTATTATGTGTTTTAAAGCATGGCGTACAATCCAGTCTGAGAAGTTAAGTTTTCACAAGTTTTAAGACCATCCCTAGAGCTTGACTGTTTCCCTCCAAGGAGACAGAAAACATAGCTACTATTTTTAAAAGAAACATTTTGAGGATGCAAAGCATTATTTTTTGAAAAATAAAGAAAATCGCGTAGAAGGGAGGCAATGAAATATATTTTTCACTCTGACTGGCTGTCATCTATAGACTTGTGCTTCCTCTTTCGTGGGGCATGAAACTGCACGAATTAAAATAAACATTTGTTGACCGCGGTAGACAGGCGAGCAGGCTGCGCCTCCTGCTGGTCAGTGGTAACGCGGCTTCTGGGAATGTGACTGCAGCAAGAGCATAAGGAAAATACGAGCGTTCAAGAGAGCGAAAACTTAGTATGCAAGCTACCCTGGGTGAAAAGTTACCTACAAACCTTAATTCCACGTTTGCCTGGTAGCCCTCGACTCCCGACAGGACCCACGCTACCCTACATAAAACAATAATAACATTCTCAACTACGCCTGTAGGAAAGCTCTGAGTAATATCCGTTTGCAAAGAGTTATAAATGATTGAAAGACAATAAAAGAAGAGATATCCTTAATCTCGTCCAGATGTTTCTTAGCCAGCGGACAAGACGTCTTGAAATTATTATTTTCAGTTGCTGGTGGTGATCACATAAGCAATTGAAGCTTCCTGTCGCATCGAGGACACCTACCTTTGACAACGCGTCCTTTTGACCACAAAGAAGGACCAATGCGCATTTATATGAATGACTAACAAAATCGTAATGGTGTTTGCAATAGCTGGTGTCAATTGTGTTAAAGGTAAACGATTAGTAAGAGTAATGGATTATGACCCTAAAAACAAAAGTCCATAAAGGACCTTACATTTTTTATGGGGGAGGGGAGGGAAGCTGGCGGGATTTGACGGGTAGCTCCTGTAGTATATGATGACCCCCCTCTTCTTTAGTAATTTTTGGCTGGTACCCCCGTGTATAAAAAATTACTTGAGATGAATCCCCCCCCCCCCCCCAGAAAGAGAGAAAGGATGAGAAAAAAACTACTGAATCAACGTGAATCAAAATAGAGGTTTTGAATGGCCAAAGGCACAGAGAACAGACATTGTCTGTCTAGCTGACGTTGCAAAGGAGTCTGTTTTTGAAAATGAGAACTGCGAAAGAAAAAGTAGCAAACTTAGTTACTGCAAAATATTTACTGTATCAGAAGGTATACCAAGTGAGGACCACCATGGTGTTTTTATTTGGTTTGTTAATAAGATGGCGCGAAAATGTATGATAAGTGCCAGATTATTTAAGCTCTATTACTTTAAAACTGTCTCCGCCTGCCCGTAGCTGCCCATTCCCCGCTACCTGATAAAAAATGAACGGTCTCCAATTTAAGGTCAGACTAACCTCTGGACCCTCAAATCCAGGATTCCCTTGGCCGCCTTGATCTCCGCGAAGACCCTGAAGAGTTCGACAAAAAAATTTTCACAAGAGTGCAGATAAATGTGTTATTCGGTACAGCGCAAAGGTCTGTCACTTAATGTTGTCATTAACAGTACAACAGAAATCGACACTAGGGTGAGTGAAACTGAGTACAACATTAACCACCGAGCGTTAATCTGTTTTTAAGTGGATAAGCGCCGGTCTCCTACCGCTTCATCAGGCGCTCACAAATGTCCAGCGCTGGCCACAAGATCCCTACTTTCCTTTTCCATCCTTAATTCTACACTTCTCCGAGGTGTGGAAGTGTGAAAGAACCCTACTTTCCTTTCTCATAGCTCAAGTTCTACACTTGTGAAAGGCGTAGAAGTGTGGAATAGTCCGACAAAGTCAGGATAATGTTACACTTTTCCCGTAGTCACGAATCGAACCATTTGTCATTCTATATATAGTTCTAAACTTCCCAGAGGTGTAGAAGAGTGAAAAAATCTGACAAAGTCAGGATATTGTTACAGGGTTCGTGACTAGGGGAAAAGCGTGACAATATCCTGTCTTTGTCAGACTTTTGCATACTTTCACACCTCTGAGAAGTAACTAGGTAAAGAACTGATAGAGAAACTCTGGATTTTATGGTCAGGGCTGGACATGCCCTGTTAAAGGTTGCGTGTTATCTTTCAGGCGATCGCGCAGCGGACCCGCAGTAATTGGCGCCAGGCGCTGTTGCCGTATCCTTGACAAGAATTGGTGAACCTTAGTAAATAAGTAAATTGGAGGAGGACTGAAAGGAAATAAGTGTTTTGCATCTAAAACAATAGACGAATTCATAGGACAGTATAATTAGTCTGCGGTTATCATTTGAAGACTTTATGCAAAAAAGGCAAATTCAAAAGTTCGACTGGTTGTTACTTAAGTATCAGACGTTACCACCTTTTCTCTGCGCTGCGTGATCGCCTAAAAGATAACACGCAACCTTTAAACCAATCAGAAGCTGCACTATTACCAATCGTGCCTTTGTTGAAGGCTTTTAATCGCACTTAAACCACCCGAAGTTTAACGTGGGTCGATGGGGTTTTTCGAGGTCAGATTTTGGATTAAAGAGTTCCCAGGTAATGGCGTCATTTCATTGCTATGACAACTCCGATGTCAATGCAACCTGATCATAACAAATCTTCATCTTTATCTAATACAGCTGTGATGGTAATTATTCCAAATCTTTGATAATGTCGACGTACTCAAACTTGGGAGGAATTGACCCTAAAAACCCCATCGAGCCACCATAAACATTTTTTTTTTTCACATACCCTATCACCAACGCTTCCTGGCCTCCCTGGAATACCATCATCCCCAGAAAGGCCCTGCAAAAAGAACACCATTTTTGCTGATATAAAATTTGTTGTTTTGCTCTACTCAGCTTACAAGGAAAGAGTACTAAAGTATAAGGGGAGGGAAAATCGTGCGCGCGAAAACTTCTCTCTCTTCACTGGCGGCATCCTCGTGTATGAGCAAAGTGTCCTGTGACAGAGGGCGCCTGCTCCCACCGCTAAAATCGTATCGCCCTCTCCACGGTTCTGTGTATCTGTTGCACTACTTTCGTCATGGCTCAGCACTATAAAATCATTAGTTAAATATTTTCTTACTTTCTCGCCTCTGTTTCCACGGGATCCACGCGAACCTCGTTGACCATCTGTGCCCTGAACAAAAGAATATAGGTGATAAATTTACAAAAAAGTGAATTAGTCGAAAAGGAAACGATATTAATAAACGGGGACGGTGGAGCGAGGAACGAGCTCGGGGAAGGGGAAAATGAAAAATGGGAACAAACCAGAAAACTGGAAATGAAGCTACTGATAGGGTTAGGGTTTAGGTTAGTTTTTGTCCCACTTTTTTTTATTTTTTTATTTTTTCCTTTTCCCTTTTCCCCGTGCTTGTCCCCGTTCCCCGTTTTTGCAATATCTAAATAGTGAAGGAAATTTTGCCATTAACGCTTCCAACCAAAGGATTAGAAAATGTTTCTCTGACTTGGTTTATCCTCATTAACAACAAAAGCTTTAACGATGAAAGTTCCATAAGAGTATGCAAAGAAGTAAATTTACCTACACTACTGAGTTTATTTGCAAGTTACCTACATGTTGTCCGTTGGAGCCTTGCTTGCCACGGCCACCCTTGGCTCCCTGGAAGCCCTAAAACAAAAAAATTGAATGATGAGAAAATTTGAATGAATTCTTTTAAATATATTCTTCAATCACACTAAAAAAATGCCTTTTTTCAGTTTGAACTTACTTGCCTGTTGTCTTTTTATTATTAGTATTATTTGTGAGACACAAAAATGGATTTGAAAAAATCAAACAAACAAAAAAAACAAACCAACTAGGAACAGGAGCTCATAACCGTAGGGGGAAACTTTCCAAGTACTCATGTTACGGTGTTTACACCGACCAGTTTACTTTTATATCGATTTTGGGGCAGATTTAGAAGATCTTCTAAGCCCCAGTCAGCAAAACCTTATATTTTTTATTTTTATATTTTTCATTGTTTTGTTTGCCATAAATTGTACAAATCAAATAAGATCTAATTATTTAAACTCTCATGGCGAGGAAGCCCAAGAGAAGCCACCGGGCTTATAAGGAATGGGCTCCCTCAGTGAGATAATTAGAACAAAATATTATCATAATTACACATGGGAAAATCAATGGCAGAGCTACAGTAAATCTTAAAATAAATATATGAGATAGTCGTACTAATCATAGTTCTAGGCTAAATAAGAAAAAGAAAAAGTGCCCTAAAAAGTGCCTAAAAATAACCGGTCGGTAAAAAAGCCGTGACATAAGCCTAGTCGTATTGGAGTTGCTCACTCCGTGTAATGAGCTCCTGGTAGGAATAATTAGCAATGTAATTAGGTATGAAAAGACCAGTTTCGAGTTACAAAAATTCACACTTGGCTCCGAAGCTGAGGGGAGCAAAAGAAAAGAAATGAATTATTCATCCATGAATCTCAACGCGATTTCTTTAGGTTTATACCCATGGGCCTCTGAGCCAAGTATGAATTTTTATAATTTGAAAGAGGCCTGTTAGCTGAGTGTATACTTACTGTTTCACCCTTTGAGCCAGGGTTACCTGACGGACCAAAGCCACCTATTAAACCCTGATGAAAATAAAATTTAAAATAACATTAAAGAGAAGTCATACTGAGTGAAACTTTGAATTGGACGCCAAGCTCCTAATTGCCTGTGAAGGGGCACGTGAGTTAAGCAATTCGTCAATTAGTCAAGAATTCACCTAGCCGTGTTGTGTCGTAAACAAATTCCCAGTATAGGCTCATATTTTCGCTTCACTCAGTATTCTCTAAACCAATCAATGACTTACTCCACGTCCAGCAATGCCCAATGTCCCAGGCTCCCCAACCGGCCCGAGAAATCCCTATGAAATGAAAAAGAAATTTGACGTGAATTGGTATTAGACAACTGCCTATTGCTAGGTACGATTTTGCCAAAGCGACTGATCAGAGACGAATGGAACTAACCAAGGAAAAATGGAGTGCGATTATGCATTTGAAAGGACCTGCCGAATTTTTCCAGAAAAAAAAAATCAATAAATAAAAAACACCAAAACCTTCCTTTTTATACATCCACCGAAATTTTTGTCGCTTCCCAGAGAAAAAAATTTGGAAACTAGAAGTTTTAAAAAAGGCACGGCATGTTTCGGTCTGACCGATCACTGACCACCACCTCGGGAGAGAAACCAGGGAGCTTAAGCAACAACGACGGCGAAGACGAAAACGAAAACGAAAACGTCACTTAAAAAGTGAATTCACGCTGCTTCAAACTTTATCGCGCTTATTCCATCCCGTTTGATTCGTCAAACGTTGGTAATTTTTTTAGAGTTGAATTCTGTAGCACTGTATCAAAGTTCAGGAAAAGAAAAAGAAAGTTGTGTTCCCGCCTTCGACAAAACGTGAATTTAGGCACTTTCACGTTGTAGTCGTGCAACGACGACAAAGAAATGTACAAAAAAGCGTGATGCACGTGCAAAGTTGTTGTTCTGCCGATCTAAACCTATTGCTTTTTTGCCGTTCTCGTTGCCGTTGCCGTCGTCGTTGCTTAAGCTCTTTACCATTTCTTCCCGAAAATTCTCTTCCAGACTGAAGCTGACGTTCCTTCTGTTTGGCAAGATGCAAAGCACCCGGTAACATTTGAGTGCTACGTGTAAACCTTTCGCCATCAGAGCTTCATAGACTTACTGTTCTTCCAGGTTTTCCTTGTTCCCCACGTTCACCAGATACCCCAGGAGCACCCTTAAAAGATAGCGAGAGTTTTGTTGAAGTCTCAAAGGTTAATAGCTTACATGTTCAAGAGTCAAAATAAAACCAAACCATAAGTACGACATACCTTTATTCCCCTCACACCTTTGTTGCCACCTTTTCCGACGGAACCCTAAAGCATATTTAGAAAAAGAAATACTCAGAAAAAGTGTAGGAGGATAAAATGCATAATTTCAAAGCTCGCCTCACATAGTATGCTTCATCTTTAAGGGACGCTCAGTAACGTATTTAACAATAAACGCGTATCAGGCAATTTAAAAGAGAGAAAATGGATGTACCCTGTTTCCCGGAACACCATTTAGTCCGTCATCGCCAATTGAACCTTTCACTCCGGGACTACCGGCTTGTCCTTTTGCGCCATGGGATCCTGACATTCCCTTAGCAAAAAGACCAAAATGACACAAAATTGTTTCTGGAACTGATTAAATGATTACATGCTAGTACTGTGTTTCAAAAGAAAAACAAACAAGCATCAATAACAACGCTCACCAAGTCGCCAGGTGGCCCAATGGCACCCGCTTCACCCAGCTCTCCACCAGATCCCTGTAGGGGCAATAGAGCATTATACCAAAAAAAATTCCGTGTTAGTTCAAGGTAAATGAAAAATGTGTTTATTTCGTCCAAAATTGTAGTTTAAACAACATTAAAACAAGACAAAAACTTTCTATAGTACTGCCGAAGATGTTTAGCGCAAAAGGTCACACTAGCAATAGCGGTGCTGTCTTTCTCTGGCATTATTCGTCGCCCATTGCAATGAGACGTGTAGAGCTCCCTAATCAAGGACTGGTACAAAAACGTTCCTTTTACCTGCTGGCCAGCATGACCAGGTGCTCCTATTGACCCAGTCTGTCCAAGATCACCCTACAAAGTAAGGAAGAGCATTAACTACTGACAGCTATTTCACGTAAAACGAAAAACAGGTAACTTGCTCGGCTTACCTTTGGTCCTTCAGGTCCTTCTTCTCCCTGCTGTCCTGGCTCACCAGCTCTTCCCTGAAAAAGAAATGTAGTAATGTTTGAAATTGCGCACGTTAGTAGTTTCTTAAATGGCTGACCATTTGTCAGCAGTTGATACATACCTGTTCTCCTTTCACTCCAACGGGACCAGCAATTCCTGGGTTACCAGGGGCGCCCTATTTTCAGAAAGAAAATTACTGAAATGGAAAGCGGAAGAGTAAAATATTTCTCTCGCAAATGTTTTGCGTACTCCACGACGGGCGGCTTTACATCCAAAGGTTGGTTGAAAAAGACTGAACATAACACAATTACTTTTAAGGGAATTTCATTAGCAGGGATCCATCTAAAAGTTATATAACGATTTTTTTGCTGTTGCTTCATCAGCAGTATTTCCTATCCTTCAAAGGAATCAAGTGGTTGCAAGGTGAACAAAAAAACGACACGACTGATTTCGAATCGGTTCCTAGAAGATGTCAGTATTTACCGGTGAACCATCCTCACCAAGTGTACCAGAATCCCCTTGTTCACCCTGTCAAAAAAAGGAAAGCAAGTTGCATTGAAGAATTAACGGCAGAAAACGCCTCGCAAACAGAATAACCCAAACGAGCTGCTCAAACAAAAAGGTGATAAGACTGCAAAAAAAAAATTACCAAAATATTAATTAATTTCGTTTCCACCTTTATGAGCGCTTTGGTATCATATTCAGTAGTTTAAATAACAAAGCGATTTTTCATTGGTCGATAGAGTTGTTTGCGACAGTATAGACTGACGAAATGAGGTAATTATGGCGCAATCTGTCTTTCTCTGTCTCACCCGTCCAGTTTTTTCGCAGGAAATGGACATTTTCAGTGTATTGTGTGAGAAACAAATCAACCAAACCTTACCATTATCGAGACTCTTACAGGGGTATAAGTGCTGTCGTCAAAATGTCCACACCTTTCTACTTAAGTTTTTAACATTTAGGCGTCATTCGTGTGTCCCATAAGAGCGGAGACATTAGAAAACTGCCGTGGATTTGTTAATTTTATCACTCTTACGTGTAAGCCAGGTGATCCAGGTCGGCCAGCTGGCCCTGTTATGCCATGTAAACCCTGAACAGAAGAATATAACAGTCAGGTGAAAACAACAAAAGATCGTTTCAATGCAGGGCTACTTTATTCGTCTGAACGCAGCATCCAGAACTCGTAACTATTAGGGCAGAAATATTTTGAATGTATAAAAATTTTTATACGTCACTGACAATCTTTCTTCCAAATATACCCAAGTATTTAGGATTCCCAGGTGAGACATGAGCTCTAAGGTAACTTAAGTAAAAAAAAGGGATTGTACAGAATTTGTGGGTAGCAAAATAAACTTCTAATACAACAAATATGGGCTAGCAAACTTCTCTACGTCCGTTATCATATGAAAATAATTACAATACCTGTTTACCGGGATCTCCATAGGGACCATAATCACCATCATCTCCCTAAGATTATATAAGGCAGTATTAGTCTTTCTGAGTATCAATTTGTTCACAAAAAAAAGAATAAACAATAGGATAGGAGTGCATTGTCGGAAACTGTTGTCAGTAATATTTGATTATTATCGCATTTTCAATTAGTGCTATTAAATCTGTCAAGAGCTCTATTAGTGAGACACGCAAGTTGTAGTTAACGCGAGAATCTCGTGACATAATTGAAACATTGCGGTTCAGTGCGTATAGACAAGTTTTCTGATAGATAAGTGAAACAATGTATGTGCGGTATATATATCTTTAGAGAACAAATTTTACTTTAGTGAGAGATTTTTATGTCGTGTAACCAACGCGCAATAAATTAGAAACCGAGAACATCGTGTGTTTTTTCCATTTCCAAAAGCATAACGAAGAAAACTCAACGTGTGTACCTGTAAGAACACTGGGTATATTTGCAATTCCTGTCTTAAACCAATAGGGAGCTCAAGCAACCACGACGGCAACGGGAGCGAAAACGTCACTTGGAAAGCGAGCTCGCGTTGCTCCAAACTTTATTATTCTTGTTCCATGTTATAGAATTTGCTTAATGTTGGGGGATTCTTCTGGAGTTGATTCTAAAGGACTTTATTTCAGTTAAGAAAAAGAAAAAGAAATCGTTGCCTTGCGTTCACGTCCTCCACAAGAAGTGAAACTAGGAAGCGTCGTAGTCGTACAACGACGGCAAAGAAATGTACAAAAAAGCGTCGTGCTCGTGCAGGCTTGTGGTTTTGCCAATCTAAACCTATTACTTTCCTGCCATTCTCGTTGCCATCGTCGTCATCGTTGCTTAAGGACCCTAATATCGCACATAGTCACAAAGGGAGCGTACCCTATCACCTTGCCGTCCCGAGTTTCCTTGCGGTCCTGGTACCCCAGACTCTCCCTAAACAAAGAAAATATACATAAAACGCAACAACAACAACAAAAAGTATGCATATAAATGATCTCAAGACGATCACCCTTCCAAAAGAAAACCGACCTTTGCTCCTCGCTCTCCTGGTGGTCCCATGTATCCTCGCGGCCCTGGAGATGCCTATAAAGGAATCGTACCGTTAAACTTCACGGTCACTTCTACACAGCAATTTATAAATGAAACGTTTGTGTAAATAACTACAGGAAGATTTTTAATGGGCATGGCAGTGTCCCCGCACATTAAGGATAAATGAATGTAACAAAAAAGTAATCCCGTAAAATGCCTCTTAGAAACCATTATTGAAAGGTTCATGTAAGGCTGAATTCAAATTAAACAAACGCATGAATGGAAATGACATGCTAACTGCAGCGTAGAAGTAACACGCCGCGCGCTTTTACTGACCCGAGGACCCACAATGCCTGCACCCCCTGTTGCTCCAGTATCGCCGAACGGTCCCTGAAATAAATAAGTTTGAGAGACATGGTTTTTCATGATACAGGAGTAAATGCTTCTAAAGGACAAGTTTTATTGTGAAATCTTCATTGAGGTAGTCAATTACAACTTGAAAGTCTTTCTCACATGTCTTTCGTCTTGCTTCTGTTTATTGCGATCAGGTCAAAAACAAGAGTTACATAACATCCATTGACGCGCACGATATTCAGTTAACTTTATTCAATCTTTTTCTTTACATTGATTTAGTAAGAAAAACTAGATGAAACGCCGATCACAATTTTCTTTTATAAAGTAGAATGGCAGAAACATCAGAGGGGATGGGATTTTGCCCATTTCTTTTAGCCCTTTAAGCAAAATTTTTCATATCTTTGCATTTTCATTCACTTTTGTAGGAATTTCCTTTCATTTAATAGCTACGGATAACTAAGAAAACCTCGTCGATTTTGAATTCTACTGTAGTTTGAAAATAGTGCAGAAATTTAGCAATCCTTGACGCCTGAAAACGGCTTGGATATCTACGCGAGTTCTAAATAGACCCTGTTCCCATTATATAAATCAACTACTCTTATAAGCCTGGTGGTTTCTTGGAGGTCTCCACGCCAAAGCTAACGTAGCTGTAAACTTGCACTGTGATCGAGACAAGGTAAATAAATGACGATTATGATGATGATCAGCATGAGCTGATGAACAGACAGAAGGAGAACCATCAGATCGCCCGATTGATTACAGGAACTACCTTCACAAGTGGTAATTCTAATCCTTACCCTTTTTCCTCTTCGTCCAGGAATACCTGGCCGACCTGGCATCCCAGTTGCGCCCTGAAACGTTAACAATGATCATTAGTTAACATCAAAAAGGAGAATATTTTTTAATTTCAAGAAAAACTCAAAAATCTGATTCTTTACCGGTTTTCCTTTGTCTCCTGGTCCTCCTTTCGTCCCGGATTCTCCAGGGCTCCCCTAAAAGAACAATTAAAATACACTAACAATGGCCGTTTTTATACTAGAGGACGCATTATCCGTCCAGACGGATAATGCGTATGGTGAATTGTTAACCTAACAGTTAGAATGTTAGTGATCTCCTCGTTAGTGGTCCGAACTCTGGACTGGCAGTTTGGTGGTCGAGGGTCATATAAGTCTCGCTCTGACCGTTAGTGGAGTTGAGGTGACGGTCGCATAAAGATAAAAGGCCTGTAATGTTGGTCCAAGAAAGAAAAGTGTAAAGCAATATAGAATCAGACACAAGAGGTACTTTCCATTATATCAGGCCGATAGGTCAGAGAATAGAAGCCATGCATGGACCGGTATTGTTGAATCGAAGCCGGCGTTCTATTTTCATTTCAACCGCAATATTTACATTTCTATTTACATTTCCACAGAAATTTGAATTACTTCTCAATGAAAAGGGACTAGAAATGATCCGGTCAAAAAGGATTACCTCGGCACGCATCTCAATATGTTTCGAACGTAGCACCGTGGGTGACAAATTACTACTTAATTTTGGCGCGAGATTTTAAAGTTAATTTACAATTTCAGATGTGAAATCACCAAAATTGGCGACATTTGCTAAGGTATAACTGCGAAATTTGCAAATAATTATTTCCTAATTTCAGTCGTCATCATCTACTTACACCGTTTTCGGGAATTTTGGCACAATGGAAAACAACTTCCATCAGTAAAAATGTCTGAACACGAACAGTTTAAAGCTTCAAAGTGTCTATCTAAATGGGTGAAAAAGGTGTTCTTTGAATAGCTGATTACATTTCATAGGCAGTAAAATCAAGTCATACCCTGGATCCCTGGAATCCACGCGCGCCTATCACACCATTACCACCCTAGATAAAAGAAAATAAAAATGGACGTTAAGGAACAGGGATGTTGTCACGTTAGTTTATTCGAAAAGCACTTCCGTTACCAACCCTCCCCCTCCCCCTCCTCCTGCCCCCATGCCCCGTACTCTGAATTTCTTTACTATGCTTATTTCCAGTATCAACTGTATTGATACTAAAGTCTTTCAAGATTAATTTTTCCCTGTTAATTCAAAATTTAAATTACGGTTCAGCCACAGAAAAAATAATTCCCTTGACCACTTGGCAATAACGACCAAAAAATTGATAGAAAATCAATGATAATTTCTGTCAGTGACCATACTTCATTGACATACTGATTCCTTGCTCCAGTTTATTCAAAATATCACAACATCAATTGAAGTCCTACCGGGTTACCATCTTTTCCACGTGCGCCCATTTCTCCGACCGGACCAGTATCACCCTTAAAATTGAAAAGATGGCAGTAAACGTGTCACCAGCAAAGCCAAATGGCTTGCTTACGCTGGTAAAATCATTTACGGTCAAGCCAGGTCAAGCGTTCCCCCCAAGAGTCCATCAATGAATTTATTATTCGAACGTTGGATCTGGAAGTCGTTGCCTTAATCATTATCAAATTCAAATCTGCATTCCCGAATGCGTAATGAGCTGATATTTTTTTACCATATCTTCAATGTATTCGGTCAGATTGAAATATCTTTGAATGGACAAAATTGCTTCGAAGACTTTAACATCAAATTCTAGAAAACTGAGCTTGCACAAATTTCATAATTACTTTGCATGTGAATTCACTGCTCACTAGGCATGCAAGAATACGGAGATGAATCTGAAATCTACAACTACCAACGGATTCAACTTCCGAATAATGAATTCATAAATGGAATCTTCGGGGGTACGCTTGACCTGGCTTAAGTGTAAAAGCACAATCATAAGAATTAAACCGACATAAAGAGAACCATTCCAAGGAAAGCAAAAGTAAGTACTTTTTTCTTGAGGATATCCTTATGTTTTTTGTTGTAATGCCGCCGTCCAATCAAAACAACACATTTACAACACAAGCCAATCAAAACAACACATTTACAATCTGTCGTGCAACTGACGTACATTAAGTTTTTGCTTATCACTGCACATCACCTTGCGCTTATGTCGCATACCTGTAACTAGTTCTAAAGAAATTAACAAGTAGAATACAATACATGAAAAAAAAAAAACAGCAAAAGGAGAAAAGGAATGGAGAACTATGATCTTACTCACGAGCGAACCCTTTTCTCCGGTCGGTCCTGGTGTTCCAGTCTCTCCATCAGTGCCCGCTGATCCTTTTGGACCCATGGGGCCCATTTCCCCAGTGTCACCTTGGTAACCAGCGTATCCCACAAGGCCGGGTTTTCCGTTTTCTCCTTTTTGACCGGCTAATCCGGGAGGACCCGGAGTGCCGGGAGGACCTTGAGTGCCCTACGAACAAAATTCGTATCAGTTAATATGGCACTAAATTTTTAAACATATGACTTTGCATTTTTGTATCAATTCAAAGGTTTTATATTTACACGCAATGTCAGCGCTTATACGTCCCTTATAAAGAAGTAGTCTAACTAAAATAAATAGTAGATGCAGGGCTTAAGTAGCTCTATTCATAAAATTTTTCTACAGCTCCATGAATTCACAAGAGCTAATCAGAAATTAACGGAGGACAGGAAATTCAGGCAATAAATGGCTTCAACGAAACAATGTTGGAAAATATTTCACCTTAGAGCTAAGATCAAATCTGAAAGTTTCAAGCTGTTTACCAACCTGGTTACCTTCAGAACCTTCAACTCCTTTAGCACCGGGTGTACCCTAGGGCAATAAAACAAATCAGATTACATAAAGTATTACCTTGACTTGAGCTCTTCACGAAATGAGACAATTTGACTGGCTAGCAGATTATAGGAAAACAAAATGGGACAAATCCGAGTGCTATGGAGCGTATCTTTTACGACGACCGCTTTAAAACGACAAGGATACCATACCAAAACTATTAATAATGTGACAAAAGTATAAAAGCCACAAGAAAATAGACATTGGCTTGAAGAAAAAAATTCCTGAAATTTTAAAAACAAATTATCGTCGGAAGTTGGAAGTGTCTTCACTTTGACATGGGAATGTGAATTCGATTGCGAAAGGAAATAGTTCACTTACAGGGGCACCAATCGTTCCAGAACTTCCAAGAGGACCAGTAGGACCAGGTTTACCCTGAAAAAGTACGAACAAATCCTCAAGTGAACAAGCGAATGGCGTCTTCTTCAATATAAAGAGAGTCTTAGGGCAAGGTAGACCAGCAACAGGTGCCAGTTAATTGTCAGGGAAGTCTTCTGATCCTCCAAAAACGATAACAAAACAAGAAACAAGGAACGTATCACAGCGCTGATTTACATTTAACAAAGCCAAGTAGGTTAGGTGTACCAAAATAGTATAACAAATTTAAACTCTTCCTACCAGTTTGCCATTCTTTCCTGGATTTCCCTGTAATCCCTGTGCGCCCTTGAGAACGGAGAAATCTAACGATTAGAACCACAGAATTTCAATGTATAGTTTACAATTCAAAACCTCTTTTTGTTTTAAATTTCATTATGGAAAAGCCCCTAATTTTCTTTAAAGACCGTTACGCGCCCCTCTCCCATTCTCGTATTCTAAACGACACATTTTACATTAGCTTACCTGTAGGGGTGGGCAGAGGGTCATATGACTAATCAAATATTTTCGCATCGACTGTTTCAGATTTTCCTGCCAAGAGAGCTCCGGCGCAAGATGACCACAATAAATTACCGCAGGCAATTTCTTCATCCTTACACTAAAATTAAGTACTTAAAAGTGGGAACAAGGTAAAGAAATCATTTTCAACCCACCGTTACTCCTTCCTCTCCCCTTTCTCCTCTCGGCCCGGTCGTACCTTCCTCACCAGGATGACCTGGTTGCCCCGGATGTCCCTGTTGTCCCGCGTCACCAATTGGTCCCTACAAAAACACACAAATAACGAATAAAAACTGGAAACTCGTAGTTTAAGCCTTGAAAAAAACAAGCAGCCATAGAACCGGAAAACGAGGATGTTATAACGGAGGTACGGCGTTGTATCAGTGTCCTTGTTCACAAAATTATGCCACAGCTGGCCTGATTATTTCCATCATACTGAGGTGTGTGTTGTAAAGGGTTACGCTACATTAAGGTTCTAGTGTATTTGTTTCTGTTGCAAAAGCCGTGGACTGTCCGTGAATATCTGAGTGGTTTCGTATAGTTTTTTTATTTTCTTTTGAATCTTAATTTTAGATAGCTTGCCCTTTGAACGTCCAGTCGCCGCCACGCTACCAAGCTGCGACAGCCACAGCTATATGGGCGATGATTTCTTAATTAATATCATAGGTGACGAATTACTCCTTAATTTTGGCGCGAAATTTCAGCGTTAATTTGTAATTTCACATGTGAAATTACAAAATTGCCATGGCAACCCTTCCGTACGTCACAGTGTCAAGATGGCGACGAAGTTTTAAAATCCCGTGAATGAAGATGTCAGGGCACAAAAAGACGTTTTAGAAAACCTGAACACACAAGAGAACATCAAGAAGGATTCTAACAGGTATTTTGCCGAAAAAGTCTGAAAAATCTGAACTTTATAGGCCAAATTTAAGGTCTAAACATTTGAGAGAATGGAGTTCTCGATCGATACGATCCAGGATAAACATGTCAAAAATCCAAGGTTGCTAACGTAATTCGTCACCCATGATAATAATAGGTAATCAAATGGTATACTCGTGAAATTAGGGAATAATTTCACTTGCGTTTTGTCCAAATCCAAAACGCGCGTGAAATTATTCCCTAATTTCACTCGTCACCATTTGATTACACATACGAATACGGGTTCCTCCTCCATTCCTCCATCGAACTGATCGTTTTAATTAAAGAACTAGTTTTTCACTTTTTTCAGTGCAAAACCTATATTGCAAACAAAATGATCAGAACCAGCCATAGATCACCAAAAACGGAATGTATCGGCCTTGCTCAAGATTTCGCAGCAAACTTGGCTAAAAACACAAGTATAAATCGTGATTAAACGAATTCAATAAAACGAGTTTGCTTACGTAAAAAGTACAATAAGAACTAACATGACGTTATATCATTGTTTTCAAATCCTGCACATTAGAGGAAATCTTGGGTGGAAATGTTACGTGCCAAAATAGAGCCCTTCATGTAAGTGGAAACTCTGAACGTATGACTATTTGCCACATAAACAGTGGCTCTCAGGTTTTTCTGAAACTGTCACCTACAGAATTTTTAAGTATGAAATGCAAATAAAAATTGTTGCACAAAATTTGCCCGTGTAAACCACCAACGGGGATATTTGCCGTTTAGGGGCTATTCACATTATACCGGAATGACTTTCTGGGACGAGTTCATTCCACTTCCATATTATATTCTGTGTTTGTTGACATTATACCGAAACGATATTTCGTTCCTGTACAAGTCAGTCCAGAGTAAGTTCAAAAATTCTCGTTCTGGTACGAAATTTCATTCTGATGTCAAGTAAACTGGAAACGAACTTCGTTCCGCATTGAGAATCGCAAATCATGTAGTCTGGGGTGAGTGGCGCATGCTTATCTGATCTGCTGAGCGAGAACGCTCTAGCCTAAGCCGTTCGATTTTATCATCTCAATACAGTACGAGCTTCACTCTGGAACGACACTAATTCCCGAAGTCATTCCGGTATCATATAAGCAGTCCCTTGCTCTAAGATGCGCGTATCCGAAATTAGTACGTCCCAGTTTGGTCGCACGTGCGAAGATATACGGAATTGAATACGGAATCTAAAGGTAAATACTTTAAATCACCGATTAACTGATGTGTGTATAGGCTTGTGAATGAATCCGAATATCCCAAATGTAATTAATCAAAAAAATTTACGAATCTGGAAAATGTCCTCTAGAGTAAATATAAGTAACCTCAGTATAAAAAAAAAAATAAAAAAAAAAAAAAAAAACACTTAACTCACCTTGGGACCAGCATCGCCAGGTCTACCGGGATTGCCTCGTTTCCCTGGCCAACCCTGTGAGAAAACAGGGGTTTTTTAATCAAATGGTCAGATGAAGGTATGATTTGAAGCGCAACGGAAAGATGATCAGTTTTCCACCCTCCAGAAAACATAAAGCCGTTCCTAGGGAATAAGGCCCTATTAACTTTTATCGCGACAGATCTTTTTTTCCCTTTCCTTGAGCAATTTGCTGGTTAGATATTCAGGATATTCACATTATTGTTTGGTGTTAATTATAACAACGCACTGAATTGTATCGCGCTATATCGTACTGTAAAATATAGTAGAAAAGTACACGGGGTACCAGAGGTTTTTTCTTTCGCGCGGCGCGATGTTTCAAGGTCGGCCGAAGGACAAAGAAATGGAAACCTGAAATCGGCCAAGAAAAGGGTAATGGAAGGGCGGATGATTCCGTCAACCCAGCCTTCTTGTCGTATTTTAATGTGCAGTTTGTTCCCGAGAGAACAGGCAATATTTAAGTACAATAAAAATATTTAACTGATGTACGTTAAATTTTTAAAAATATATATCGCGATTTCTTCTGAATTTCTAAATGATTAGACAAAGCAAATGAGAAAGGCGACTTGTTAAAACTCTCAAACGAGAAAAAAAGTACAACATACAACGAAAAATTTACTTATTTAATTCTAAAATGCCTTAGTTTCTTTCTTCAGACTTACCTCTATGCCTTGCTTTCCCTCTAATCCGGGAAGGCCTGGGTAGCCAATGTTGCCCTGCAAAAGATATTCATGATACCTGTTTAGCGTTAACCGAGTTCGAGCTCTATACTTTTAGTTACTACGGACCGTGTGCTTCCCCGTTGATTTATGGTCCAAGCGCGATGTGCGCTGGCCATATATTAACGAAAAAAGAAAGATAGCCTGCGAGCAAGCTGTCTGGGGGACTCTGGGGATGAGGGAAAGGGAGAAAACGAGACCTCTCCTGTTTTTGTTCCCCGCCCTAAAACCCATGCCACATAAATCAGAAATTTCACATATGCGACGAGTATTTAAATCATATTGTAAAGAGGCCAGGTTAAAATTCAAATCACCTAACAGATAATATTCAAGACCAACGGAATCTAATTTCTTCTCAAGAAATGATTCGCAATGCAGTAGTGTCGATCTATTGTCGGTGTGCCTATGAGAAGCATTGTGATTGCTACCGGTTAGTGCATTATGAACCTCACTCGTGATTGGTTATTAGCAGGTTACATTTTGCTACTTACCATCTCCCCTCTCGCTCCGACTGGACCTCTATTTCCACGAACACCAGGAAGTCCCTGATAAAGTATTAAAAAAGTATGATCGAAAAAGGATAAATTTCTTCTGCAGAAAACGTTGCGGAAAATGCTACAAGTATTTCAAGGCAAAAAACTGCACTTAACAACGTATTGAAAAGAGATCCGAATAACACTTACTCGATATCCGGGTGGTCCTGGTGGACCAGGTTCTCCAGGAGGACCCTAAATAACATGGAACAGAAAGAAGACAAATTCGATAATGAACTTCAATACCACTGAGTGGTCTTTTTTAGTTTAGCTGCAGAGTTCGGAGAGGGTATTACAGTGAATTCGGAGGTAAATGAATAAACGTATTTTCGTATAATTAACATACCAAACAGTTTCTCTCGAGTATGCGTTTTGATTTTTTCTGTCATTAAATTAAGTTAAAAATTCAATATTTAAACTGAAAATTAAATAGGGTTAAGTGAGAGAAAGTGAATTTTTGTGAACTTTTTGAGGTCGTAATATACCTGTAAAAGATGAAGACATGAAAGTGAGCATATATGGATTTAATAGAGCCATCCTACTGATGAACAGTTACGACTTAAAGATATTTCGAGCAACAATGAATTGCCGTCTTTTCTCTTTGAATGGATATGAAATTGGATATATATGAACTGCAGGATAAATATTTGCCACATGAAACATCGTCGCTGAGATAAAGGCTTTAGGGAAAGAGATGACAATAAAATGTTCACGTCTCGCGGCCAAGACAAGACTGAAATCAACTTTTTAAGATGTAATACGTCAGAGTTTTTACCTGTATAGGTTGTACATCCGAGCCCGCGGTATTAACTGAACCTGGATCAGGGCCCTTTTCACTGGGTCCTTTCTGGAAGAGAAGAAAAAGAAGAGGATGTTATGCGCCATATCCTGAATACTAAACATTGGCTTCTTTTAATAATTTTCTGAGAGGAAAAATGTAGACGGTCGCCAAGAGCTAAATTAGCCTTTTTAGGCTCATCGAGCCTTTGTTTAGTTTGTTTTTTTTTTTACACTTTCTGACAGCCACTAAAACATTTTATTTGGCGCGATATTAACTTATGATATCAAGTTATAGATATCTGACAGTGTAGCTTTTCTAACTACAAAAAGGAACATGAATTCGGTAGTGCGATTAATAAGACCGCAGAGCGAAAGCGTTATTCTTTGCATTCTTGTGTTTACTTAATTTTTTGTCGCAATGTTATGCTAGCCTGCAGTGCAGGCGTTTTCTTTGAACGCGCAATTTGCCGGCGAAAGCGCCATGTTGAAACTTCCCGAAGAGAGGAGGAGATGGGGCGAGTCTACCTACCGTAAGGGTTACTATTTCTACTCTCCCCAATCTTCCACTGTCATAAAATCAAAGATGGCGGCTACAACAATATTACGGACACGAACAAGGTTTCGCCCACCCAAAATACACTGCAGGCTAACGTTATGCAAAATCAGCCTTTGACAATGTATTTCTTCGCTAACGCGTTTAAAAGATCATTTGGCCCTACTTAAATTGGATTAGGCTGACCGCTGTTATTCAAATACGTACGGCGAAAAAAGGTTTGGTACCCACAATATGAAATGTTAAAGTTCAATGATGAACTCAGTGTTTGAGCCTTGTATCGTTTACAAATGATCAGTCCTCCAGAAACAGGAAATACTTACAACAGAACGTCGGGGGCGCCTCTCCGCTATACTAGGCGGTCCCGGCGGACCCGGGGGTCCGGGAGGCCCAGGAGGTCCGGTTTCACCAGCTTCTCCCTGCAAAGTGAAACAACAAGATTTCGGGACTGGAAAACAGTAGTTGGCGTGACTTGTTGGATGATCACCAACTTCATTCACATCATCGTAAGCTGTAAGGTGTCACGTACCGAGTTCAGAAGGTTGGATAAACTCTTAATTTACTGAGATCACTGTTAGGGTTCAAAAAGATAACATAAGAACGAATTTTTGATTGGTTGTTGTCTTCGTTAAAATGGTTCAACTGCTTCCAAAATAACTCAGTCAGGGGTGTATTTCAATTCATTAGTGCAAAAAGCACAGAATCCATTTCATTAATCATCCGAACTTTCCATCAACAGCTCCCAGGTACGATACCTACCGGCTCCCCCGCATCTCCTCTTTCTCCCCTGGGTCCGAGGGGTCCTACTGAGCCCTAAAAGGAATGAAAAAATGTGAGTAACTTCCTAGTAAATTCTCTCAGGTTTTCAAGTTGTCAGTGTTATTCCCCGAGCCAGTCGGTAGATGTGCTCGACTGCAGAGCGGGAATTATGGGTCCGATCTCAGTCCGGGCCTCAACAATGCTCAAGGTCTCTTTAGAAATGGGAAACGAAGGTACTGCCTCGGTTTGCAAACGACAAGAACTTTCGCGTGCGTCGGATGACCACGCGGAAACGAAGGCGCAAAAATGGTGTCCTCAGTTAGTACTTTCACCCTAAACAAATGGGCAGTTTAATTAAGTATTTTTTATTTTCTTTTTGGGAATTAGAGGTCCTCCGCATACCACGGTCTACTAAACAACAACGGTAAGTTGAATTTACCGGTGGGCCAGGAATTCCGGGGTCGCCGAGTGGACCAATTACCTAGTAATGAAAACAACAAAACAACAACTTAAATTCTCTAGCTTTAAGAAACGTTTCGGCACGTTACATGAAGGAAGCAGGCAAGAGTTTCTAGATATGGATACGATATTAAAAAAAAGGATGAAAAGAGATGGAAGATAAGAAGTAAATGCTGTATGTCTACGTTTAATTATCTCTATATAACATGTCGTGGTAGTAACGGCTGGCTGTTTTGTAATTTTAAATCATTTGGAAAAAGTTGATGTACAAGCTGGTATAAGATTCCAAATAAATGCTGTCTTGCATTGTCTTCAAGTAACCTATGTACCGTGTTTCGGTCACATCGAACAAATCACATAACAACACAAAATCAGCTGTATTTTACTAATTGTAACTGGCAGTGAGGTCATAAAGGCGACAGTAGTCACAGTAGGACAAGTTTAAAATGCCTAAGTGTAACCTTAATTAACCCTTGTGCACCACTTTAAACTAGGGTTCAATCTGGAGACCAAATGTAAAAGGCTTACCTTTCTGCGGAATCACGCGCGAGGCAATATACCATCTCCAATTAATACAAAGACAAATTTAGTAAACCATGAAGTGAGAAGACAGACATTTCACTTACCGTTTTGATCTTTTCAGCTGGAAAGTAATGAAAAATCAAATTAATGACTAGAGACTCTGTATATTAAATAAACTGTACCAGGCCGGTCTTTGCTAAGCTCAGTTCAGCTTAGTGAAATCTTGCTGTAAATAGTTGACGGTTTTCTGAGAATCATAACACTCCAAGAGCATAACTCTCCAGTCTGTTCACGAAAAGGTTTTCATTAGGCATTTGAAGACCGACCTTCGACTCAAATAATCCATTTACAGTATTTATGTTAAGGAATCGAAAGAGTGGATGCGCGTGGCAGAGTTAGATAGGCAAGGCACCGAAAACCACTTTCGTTATTTTTCTAACTTTAACAACGCGTCTTACCATATTAGGTATTCATAGAATATGAAGAAAACTGGCTTCCCCTCCTACCTCCTTTACACACTGTATCCGTGAGTGCTCGCAAGTGGGCTTGCAAAGCGTTGGGCGTGGTTGTCATAAACACATTGTTCTCAACAGGCGGCGAAGCCATTTTCACGAGGCTGCTCACATCCGGGTCTTCACCAATAGCGACGATGAATAAATCCGCAGGCCTTGATCTAATTTGTAGCGTGGCTTCTTGAGCAGCCACTGGATCCAAAAACTTTCCCTCTGTTATGAGAACGACTGTCTGAGGAGAAACGTAATTTTATCAAGGATTCTTTGCAAATCTGGTGTGCAAATGGCAATTGATAGCAATTTCGTAATATACTCGACCCCTAATGTTTATTCAACTGAAAGGATCATTTCTACTTTCATATCTTTAACTGCAGTTCACCACCATTGGGTATATTACGGACTCGCAATGGCTTGCTCTCCAGATGGTTTGATTAGCGTAATGGATAGAGTGTTGAGTACGGTCATCGCAAAGGTCGGAGTTATATTTCTGGTCAAGTCTGAAATTTTTCAGGTTCTTTTTCAACCACTTAGGTTGTTAACTCAACTGCATAGATCATTTCAACTTTCATTACTATAGTCTTCAGTTGTTAAAAAACTCGACCGTTGTATTTGCTATTCGATTGTGGCGGGAGACACTTTCTAGCTTTCTTAATTGCAAATAACGTGACAGCCCATTTAAAGCCAAAAGAGTAACAATTCCACAAGTCACATCCAGTCGTCAGGAAAAAATGTTTTGAAATGTTTCAGGAAGAAGACTACATGCAGGAAACTGTAACATATAAAAGACCATTTCTGGGTTGATTATCTCAGCAGAGTAGCCTACCTCATGAGGTCAGGAAAGGTAAGTGTACCACTAACGGTTAAAAAGAATAAGTTTTACTTTTTTAAGAATACCGTGTCTTAGTTATCTATTTACCTTTTCTTTTGTATTATAGTTTTCTTTTTTTATATTGAAAGCATCCATAATATATCGTGCTGTGTAGGCGCTTCTGAATGCCTCCGTTTCAGCGCTGACATTCTCGTTGTTGAACCCAAACAGACTCAACGAATTACCAAAAATGCGTTTCGAATTTCCCTTCAACATGGTTGGCAAATTGCCGATGGCTTTTTTGATATGCTATTCATATAGCGCGTACTTAAATCCTGGTCACAACAACAAGCATTTCAGCGCTTGTTCGCAGACGGACTTTACCACAAGTTTAGTTTCGTCCGTGGCGCAGGCTACTTCAGGGCCGGGTTGATCGAAGAAGGGTAAAGATAAGCCAGGGTTAGTGCAAAATTTAAATTTAGATATGAAAGCTTCAAAAGCAATTTCAGTTTTGTTTGTTTGTTTTTTCTCTCTACAATTAATTTGATGATTAAATGCTATAAAAAGAACAGAGACAATTATCTAGGAAAATGCTCTTGAACAAAAGAAAAAGAAACCTAGATAAAAATTTAATCTTGGGTTAGGGCTAATCGGCCTTGGAACAGCTAGGCCTATAAGTTGTAATAGCCTGCGTGGCAGGCGGAAAAAGGGGAGGGAGAAAAGCACGAAAGAGGGGAAAGGGAAGGGAGCCCCTCTCTCCCCTACCCCCTTCCCTTTTTCCCTATCCCCTACCCCTTTCGACGCCTGCTACGCAGGTTAAAGTTGTAATTATTTTTAGAGTGGATGAAAAATAAAAATGTGGGGGCTTCACCTTATTTGTACCATTCCTGGCGCCATTACCATCGGCGTAAACTGTATTCAGCACCTCATTAAGCGCTTGACTTGGTGACACACGACGATCACTCTGAAAGTCAATCTCGTCGATTGCGTCGGTGACAAGTCTCTTGGTGAGTGCAGGCCCGCTGAACGAGTCAAAGAGAACATGGACAAGAGGTCTGGTACCATAGCTTATGATTGCCACATGAGTGCCTTCATCCGTGACTTCAAAGGCGTTCACAAATTGCTTGGCAAATGCTTTGATCTCCTCAAAATTTGACTCACCGATCTGAGCCGAATTCTCTAACACTATTGTCAAGTCGAAGGTTTTGTTGCAAGCTGAAATGGAAACGTGGTTGAAATGTGTCAGTAGGTGACAGTGACGGAAGGCTGTGAAATTGGTAAAACTAGAAATACAATCTCCCAAGAAAATGATTTAAACCACCACCCTTCTTTAATAGAATGTGGATTAGATTAGACTGTACATTTAAAACTCCTCCGAACAAATCGTATAAGTCCTGCTTTAACAGGCTGTCTTCCTTGATTTGACGATATCTCCAAGTGATATGAAAAAAAGATGCACTTTATTTGAGTGTCAATGTATTTAGCACGAAAGTACTAATTGGGGACACTGTTTTTACGTCTCCTACTGGAGAAGGGATCGTCATTTTACGTAGTCATCCGAACCACGTAAAGGTCTAGCCGCTTGCAGGGCAAAGAGAGTTCCTTCATTTCTCAGTTATTTTAACACTCTCACAATTGGTCCGGCCCCGGGCTGAGTCTATACGGGTATTTAAAGCTACTTAAAACTACACGAAAAAGAAAGAAGTCAACACAAGGATATGACTAGGGCACACTGGGAATCGAACTTGAAACTTCCCACGCAGAAGACCTCACATTAACCGACTGTGCTTATCCTTGCTCCTTAATACATTTAAGGAAGTTACTGGCAAAGAAGTACAAGAAAAAATACAAAGATTCTTTTTTCGTCTAACTAACATAAGCGAAACGAAAAGAGAACATTACCATTGACTGGGTAAATGCACTTTTGAAAACAGCCCGTAAGAGGATCCAAGCAGCATTTAGACTCGCCAGGGCAGTCAGAATCGTGTTTTGATTCAGCAGAGAGTCCACAAAGAACTGTCTTGTTAGGGTCGGGTTTTATAGCTTCACACAAGAGCGGGTCAGGGGTTTCAAGGAATTCCAAAGCTGGGCACTTTCCAGGTTTCTCTAGGAGAAAATGTCACAGTTAAAGAACCTAACATGTTACACTGGACGATTCGCAAGGACGATTTTCAATGCGTCAGAGCTTGTAACATTGTTCGGCATTGTTTCGAATTGTTACAACATTGTTCCACCATTAATGCTAAAAAATCGTCGGTGCAAATCGTCACGTGTAACACCACCTTAAGGGAGCTTAAGTAACCACGACAGCGACGGCAAAGAAAACGCCACCTTAAAAGTGAATTCGCGCGGTTTCAAACTTCACCGCTATTAGTAAAATCTAAATAGTGGTCTATTATCAATGCTGCGTTCTGATTGGTTGAGCTACTACTAGGCTATATGTTATAGCCCACTAGTAGCGAAAAGCGCGGGCTTTTTGGCGGCAAAAAAGGATTAAAGTTTAGCTTTAACTAGCTAAAAGTTTTTTATTCTCGATATTTTTAACCAACTAGTTGGATCTTAATAAAACAATTATTCCTCTCGCCCTCATGGCCTCTGTGTCAATAGCCCATTCGTTCGGCCAAATGGGCTATTGACTCAGAGCCAATTAGGGCTGGAGGAATAATTGTTAATTATTCCATCTCGTTTGATTTGTCAGCTGTTGGGGAGTATTTCTGAAGTTGCATTCTAAAGGACTGTACGCAGCGGGTTCAAAAACTGGAAAAAATAATCGTTGTCTTGGTTGCACGTCCTCCATAAAACGTAAAATTGACTTCGTGGTCGTGCCTTGACAGCAAAGAATTGAATAAAAACGGTGATGCATGTGAAGAGTTCGTGTTTTGCTCATTGAACCTATTTCTTTCTCTTTTTTTGGCGTTTTTGCTGCCATCGTCATACAGGCATTCAGTCTAACAACATCTAGGAAATGTGTCCAAACAGTTAAAACACAAATTTGCTGCGTGTCAACTTAAAACACATACCGTAAATGATCTAATAGATAACGGCCTATTATCTAATAAACGCCCTTCCTAGACAGAGGCGTCTAATACAAAATTAACAGGGTAATAAACGCCGCCTCCTTTCTATTCTTAAAATTACTCCAAAATACTACGAAATGGCAAAACAGTTCATGGATTGATTAACAGAGGATTGCACCTTGCATATCGTTGAATGTTAAGTTTGTATTTTATTTTTTATTTTATTAGCTTCGCCACATAATATAAATACAATCAGGTAATCAAACGAAGTAACAAAGAAAACGTGGCAGGAATTCCGCAACAGCCTGAGCCAGTTACTGCGGGCCCAGAAAATTAAAAAAATATAAGAATAGTTAAAATACAGAATGGTTCAAAGTAACCAGCGCTCTTCGATCTTCTTGAATACTGTGCTCGGTATGCCGGCAATTTTCTTCTTGCACAAAGTGCTTAGCAAGGATAAAGAGCGTCAAAAGACGGATGGATTGGATTTTCGCCAAGCGCATACCGTATCAGTTTTATCTAGTAGTTTGTTACAGTTACGAGAACGAACGCCTCTCTCTTTTAAAACGCCTCTTATCTATTAAACGCCACCGCATGGACCCCGAAAATTAAACAGACGCCCGGTATTATTGGATCATTTACGATATATTAGCCATTAAACAGGCTCTCTGTTTGTTCACAGGTTAACGATATATTTGTCTTTGAACTACAAGTAAAAGAGTCTCTTACCTGCAGACATCTTGTTGGTGAGATCGCTTAATACCTCACTCATTTCGTTTGCTTCATTAGCTTTGTAAACAAAACTACTATTACCAGCTAACTTTTCCAAAAATGAGCGAGGGATATTACGATTGGTTCCTATGGCGACAATAGTCACACCCAAGTCTCTGAGTTGTTTTGCTGCTCCCTCGTGGAAACTAAAAGTGGACGTGGAGTCGTTCGAAGCAATGAATATAAGGAACCGAGGATAACCTTGCCTCATTCCTCCTTCTAAGCTAAAGATCTTTTCTTTGGTCGTGTTTAAGGCAATGTCTACTCTTCTCTGAGAGTCGTTGCGTTTTGGTATGTTGTCTATGATCTTTTCCAAGTATGGCTCGTCTCTGTACTTTCGGAAATCTGTCAGAACTGTAGCATTGTTCCCGTATTCAAGTAGCGAGAAATGAATGTTGTTTTCCGAGCTAGAAATGCTACGAATAAGTCTTTTGAGGAACGTCTTGACATCATTAAAGGCACTGCTTGTTGTAGTCCTTGAATTTTCTATTGCAATTGCCACATCCATTGGTATGAAGAGGTCTGTTGAAATAAAAAGACGACTGACTTATTTAATCCATTTACACTGGATACAAGTCATCATGATCAGACACGAAGATAGCAGAAGGGAAGGACTAGTAGGAAACATAATAACCTTAAGAGCAAGTACACCTGTGAATAACGTAAATTTAATACTAAAATTCACTCCCATTTGAAAAACTGGCTAAAAACTACATGTGAAAATATTTTTTTAGTACTAGGCCATCCTTTTTTTTTTGTTCGTTTATCGTCGAATGCGTTTCCTGATATTGGGTCGGTCGATCGGACTGAAAAAAAAAACCTAAAAAAATAAATCACAAGAAGTCTCGGTATAGGAGGCCTTGGTACCCCAGGATGACGTTAAAAGATTTATGTATTTGGACTAACAAAATGCACAATATACTGTACAAAATGCTCCTGTTTTTGTTGCAGTTTTTCTCTATGCTGCTACTATGCTTATTTTTCAGATTAAAAGAATTATTTCAAGTGAAAAATGGTTTAACTACGTCGTTCCTTTTTTTTTTTTGGAAAATCCCAAAAATTTGGGTCGGTCGGACGACGATAAACGGAGAAAAAAAGAGAATGGCCCTAAGTAAAAGCAGCGGTAAAAGGAGAAACACGACTTTTCACAGATCTAGATATAGAGAATACTTCATGGAAAGTGCGAGGTAAAAATAGTACGAAGCACTTTTCATGTGGTATTGCGTTTATTATATACATAGTGAGACAGTCATCATTTTGGCGGCCTTTTTATTTCAAATCTTTCCAAAATGCTAAAATTTGCTGCTAAAAACCGCGAAATGACAACGAAATCGAAGTATCAGCTTATTAGTAAAAACGTTTTTTAAACATAATGAGGGTAAGGATATGACGTAATCCAAGAACTACAAGTAATATTAACTGTTTGTTCTAAATGTACAATTGAAAATGAACGAATTTAAGTAAAATCGCCTGTTTTAATATAAATAGAAGACAAACAAGCTCCGATAAAAAGCACAACATAAGCTTACGTCTTGATCTGTTTTTCCCCTTCCGCTGTTGTTTTGACGCCTCTCTACAGTTTACTTCATCGACAGTGAAAGAAACAAAACTATTTCACTCCAATTTCCGCGATGTTTTTCACTTTTTTATACAAGAAAAACACTTCGAGAAAAACTTTTCTCGTTGAATGTCTGCGAAGGGGCGCTGCAAGCTGTAAGCACTTAGAAAAGGTGGTAATGTTGACGCGAAACTCACACACCTCTGTGGCTTCTGATTGGTCAGCATTATATTATGGTCAGCATTATGCCATCGGCCGTAGCCCCTTTCTCACCTCATGAAATTTACACAAGGTATAACTGTTTTCTGCTTTTATATCACACTTAGGTCCTGTTTACATGGAGTGGGGGACCCCGGTCTAGTGGGGTTGGTTTCTTTTGTTTTCACGCTCTGGAGGACACAAAACAAAAGAAACTTATCCCACTGGACTGGGGTCCCCCACTCCATGTAAACAGGGTCTTAGATGATATTTCAAGCCGGAAATGTTCATGAAAGTGCAAGTCTCTTCAATTTGAAAGAAAAAAAAATTGATATACAAGACAGTACGACGCGAACTTTACTCGAACCCACGACCCAAATGGTCTAGTATACTACGCTAACCACTAAACCACTGAGAATTTGCTGGATGGACGTGACATAATTTAAGTACCAGCATCAACCCCAACCCAAAAAAAGAACCTAACCAGTTTCGAAACAGTGCTTTACCCTAATCAGTAGAGGAAGTGCTTAACCTTAATCTGTAAAGGCAGTGCTTAACCCTAATTAGTAAAGGGGAAAATTACGTTGTGTAAATTTCATGAGGTGTCTGAGGGGGCTACGGTCGATGGGATCTAATGATAACCCTTCTGATTGGATGCATCATTTTTCTCACACGTAAAAAAAACATCGTTCGCGATTCTTATTGAACGTATCATTTTTTTCACATGTGAAAACCATCTTTCGCTCCTCTGATAGGCTAGAACACATTTGCGTATGAAAATTTACGACAGAGCTCTTTGGTGAGTATTTCTCAGTATGTATATAATAAAAAAGAATACATAGCACTGGAAAGAACAACAGTCGTGTCCAACCGAATCGTTCCATCGACAAAAGTAACAAAATTGAGTAAGGTAATCAAACGGAATTAACAGTCAAAAAAACGTGACTTACTTGTTACTTGAGCTGCACATATCCGTTCACCACAGCCATCTTGACAACACATTGGAGACTGACCATTCTTGCAATCAGCATCAACGTCACATTCGTGTTCTATAAGTTCGGGACAGCTGAGAGGAGGACGAGGAGGAAGGAGAGGACACCTTCCAGCTTTACCTAGAAGATAAAATAAACAACTTGACAAACCTCGTAATGAGAAAGCAGGGAATGAGCTGGACGGACAACCTCAATCTCACACGTCGTCGAGGAAATCTCAATTTACATCTTAATAAAATCAAACAAATTCTCCTGGAGATTCTTCAGAAAACAGATTACTATATTGAAGTTCCCCAAATACTTTGTAATATTAAGCGAAATGAAAACATGATAATATTTACATACTTCATATGCAGGTTCTTACTCGCGGGTTTTCACTATACTCCGCAAAGATTACCTTTGCAAACAACGTTGGCAACATCTCTACTCTGGGCTCTCAGATCACCACGATCTGGAATTCTGTAAAAGAACTTGGAAGACGGCTGAGATGATGCAAGCTTGTAAAGTTCGGAATCCACCCCTCCACCAACTCCCACAGTTACAAGCTTCACTCCCAAGCTCTTAAGTCTTCTGGCAGCGGCAAGAATTTCTTGTCGATTGTTCACGGAGCCTTCGGGTACAAGAAGGATAAATGATTTGGGAGCTGCCTGTCTCACACCCCCAAATATTGTGAAAGTGACGTGGAAGGCTTCATCTATGGCAGAGACTTCGTTGACTTCATTTCCTTGCTGGGTGATACCGTTTGTCAAAGTTTGCACGGCGTCCTTCGCATTAAGTTGGTCCATCTTTAAGATCGTTGATGCAGTCTCACCGTATGTTACTAGACCAACGTGCACTTTCATGGGACCGACATCCAATGAATCGATAGTCTGGCTTACAAATTCCTTCATGCTCTGAAAACGTTCGACTGAGATGTTCTGGGACGTTGGTATTCCGAAAACAACATCAACAGGATCGGAACAAGCTGAAAGAAAAATACATTTGATTTACTGGTTACACAGTTTTCGTTTTGCCATTACTGTTTGTGAAGCAAACCATTTAAACGCAGGAGTCATGTCATAAGTAGGTGAAATATGTCCGACAGAGTGAGGGTAGTCTGTGGAGGTACGCCCTATAATGGCTTATTATGAGGGGAGGCTCCGCCCGAAAGGGGTACCATTTTCAGGGTTCAGATATGTAAAGCGTAGAGATTTCACTATTTGAAGCATATGAAAGGGTAGGGAAATCAGTCATTTCGGTCTGCAAAAGGACCTAAAGGGCTAACAGACACATTTTATAGCTGGGAGAAAGTCTACAAGACATACTGGTATAGCATTTTTTCATATTTCAAAGACGGTACATTTACACAAGAGTTAAAGGGGGTGCAGTGTTCTCCACTAGGTATGTGAAAGTGGTACCATTTGTCGGTAGAAGGTATTTGAAAGAGGTACTTTTTCTGCCAAAAATAATATTTCAAAGGGAAAGGGTTGGACCTTGGGTCTCCGTAAAAAAAAACTTTGTTGATTCGCCCCCCGGAAAGTGTAGTCCCGAATAGGACTGTTGCTGACAGTCGCTGATGTTTCCAGAACCTGAAATCTTCGGAGTCAAAAAATGTATCTCGTCAGTATATGGTATTAAAGAAAGAAGAAAGAAGAGCCATGGATGAGAGGACAACAGACGTGCCCTCTTTACAATACATTTTTAACATGTGAACAGTAAGCTCGGACGTCAGCATACAAAGGCGCCACTGGCAGCCGCTCTCAGTCCATTTATTAAACGTTTGTATCATTTAACTCACCTAGACATTCCCGTTTAGTAAGCTGTCCGACCACGTTCAAGATTTCATCGAAGGCCTTAGCGACGTACAGATTATTCTCATTCGATGCTATGTTGAGTAACTGAAATGGGTCGACGCCCCTTCCAATTCCAAGAGCAAGCACGTCTATATCCCTGTTCTGTAAATTTTGTGCTGCGGCAAGGAGGTTATCTTCGGCTTCGTCTGGGCTGGGTTCTGGTGTTTGAGTCCCGTCTGTTAACACCAAAGCCATCTAGAATGGTATCAGGGATATATGTTAGTAATAAGGTTACAAGGCTTAGTCATAAAGGGAAAGAAGGGTAGAAGAAGTAAATGTAAATTTAAAGAACTTCATCGCTATTAGTCCCAAGTCTCAAACTACAGTCAAACCCCGGGTTGAATTTACAAAAAAGGTAAGGGTTTTCCCAAGGGACAAAGCAAACCGTCCGTGATAATGAGGTGTCCGTTAAGCGGGGTTCGACTGTACTTGTGATAGTCTCCCCTTGAAATGACGAGCGAGCCCTTAGATCCTCAAAGACCTTAGTGACCTGACTTACCTTTTTAACACCGGATCTCATACCACTTTCCACAGTAAAAATTTCCTGATTCGCCAATGTTAAAGCTTTGTCAATAAAAGTCTTGCCTTTCGATTGCAAAATTTCTTCCACCTTTCGCTTGACATTAACGCCGTTGAGCTGAGCACCAGTGAAATCGTTGAATCTCAGGTAAACTTTTGGTTCCGTGCTGTACTCGAGGAACGCGAAGTGGGTTCCCTTTTCATGCACTTCGAATGCGTCAATGACGCGCTTAACAAAGTCTTTGATGAGGACCCAGTTACTCGATGATATGCTCCCCGAGCCGTCCAAAATGAAGGCAAAATCTACAGGAACGGGGCAGTTGGCTGTGGGAAAAAGAAAAACAACAACGTTCGTTAGATCAAAACTGAAAAGATCTGCGTGACTATCACCTAGTTGCCCTTACGTTCTGGATGCTCTCACCCGTTAAAAACAGTGTCCTCTTTCTGTGTTGGGCTTTCACAGAGAAGTCAGAGAAAGTTGTTGCTGTTCTTTTTTTTTTCCTTGTGGCTTCTTAATACCAATGAAATAACATCCAAAAGTCAGCACAATTTTGGTTGAAAGACCACTACCCCTATGGGGAAATCCGTTTAGCAGATTTAAAATTTAAAGAGGCAATTTCTTTTAACCTTCCCATATATGTAAGCAGGTCTAGAAGTAAAAAGGTTGCGGTGGACGCTAGTCTGCGAGCAAGCTCGAGCAAGTGCGAGGGGCGTTCTTCTGCGGGTCAATTCGCTCGCCATTAATGGAGAACTTGCTAACAGGCCCAGCGAACCGCGAGAGAACGCTCGTCTCCTTTCGCGTTCGGCTCTCGCGTGACTTCTCGCGACTCCTCCAAATGGAGAGTTTGCACGCAGGCTACCGGCGCTCGCAATAATTTGAAAGCTTGCACGCACACTGGCGACCACCATAGCCTTTTCACTCCTGGACCACATTATATATATGGAAAGATTAAAAAATATCGCAGGCTAATTGGTCGCTTTCGGACGAAGGGTTCACTGTGACTAGAAATTCAGGCTTTATGGAGAACCTGTTATAAATGCCTCTTACTTTGCGGCACGGGTACCAAACATAAGAGTTGGCAGGCTTCATTATCATATGGCGTTGGACAACATTTTCGTCCAGCAGAACACTCTTGATCTGACAGACACTCATTATCCACATCCAATGGACACTCAGGCCCATATTTGGTGACATTAGGACAAACGGTGTTCTCTGCAAGATAAAAAAGAAGGGCATGCACCAAGATTTTAACCAGTAGTAATAAATAAGTGTTCAGTGAGATTAAGCCAGTATAGTAAAACCCCTCGACTAAGAACCTGTTAGGCTAAAATTTGCCGTTAAGCCCCCTCTATTAAAGAACCTGTTTAGCCTAGAATTTGAAACAGGTTCTTATTTTCTAAAATCTATGAAAAACTTCTGCACACTTAGACAATATAAGATATGTCAACTGAACCACCAAATACTCTTAGTTATATTCATATGTTTTCCTTGGAAACTAAGAAACTATTTAAGAACCTACATAGCCTAAACGTGTGCTAACTACCAGTTATATAAGAACCTGTTTAGGCTAACTTGGAAAAATCCAGGTTCTTAGTCGCGGGGTTTTACTGTATTCAATCTAGTTTGATTCAAAATTTACTTTGTTTCCCAGCCCTATTTATTTATATTAGACAATGGAAGAACACATTTTACGTGTACACTACCCATTATTTCAAAAGGTAAGAATTTCCTTGACACACTCAAAGCCTTACATTGTATTTTTAAATTAAAAAAAAGGTTTAAAAAAATTAAACTGTTTTTAAATTAGAGTTGTGGTCATTCACTGTGGCAGTTACAATGATACCTAATGGTAGTTTTTGCTTTAAGGACAATTAAGCAAGCAAATAAAAAAGTAACCTGTAAGTAAAAAGTAAGATCGACTAAAAGAGTATAAGTGCTTGCTAAAAATTGAAGGGTAGCTGGTAGCTACGAAAAAAAAATACAGAAAAATGGAAGGGTCAGACAGAGCTGCAAGATAATTAAGCCTAATTGTTTACATTGTACCCATTATCTGTCTTCTCATTGGCCAAGAGCCTAAAGTTAATTTTGGAAAATTATAAGCACAGCCTACAGGTTGCACACGCAATGCATGATTTCCAGAGGCAATGTTACAATGTGTTTTGTGAGAAGATTTGAGAAAACTCAAGATCCCGAGGGTGGAGATGTTTGATAAGAGCCTGCATGGAACCTAGCTCAAGGCCCACCATGGGATAGCCTGTTCCAGGCTTAAGACTCTAAGATAGTTGCAGTTTTACAAACCCAACTTTCTCAGAGCCTGGGCGCCCCCTTTAATTACTGAAATTTACCCAGAGAAACCTGTGATCAAGGTTGCATGTAATATTGCTGGCTATCGATCTTTAAAACTTTGTGTTCATCTGACGTTCACCTATGGTTCACCTGAGGGAGAAAACGTTTATTGTGTGGCAATATGTATGCATTGTTAATTATTTAAGGGGCATTAACATTATAAAAAACATACATTCATCCCCAGGGAAGGGTTATTTGAAACCAGCATTTGGCCCCTGGGCAATCACAGAAAATTTGACATGAAAATAGGGTAAAATGTCAAATCCCCCTACGTATCCCCGGTCCCCTCCCTAAGGCTAAACATTGACTGGTGCGTTAGTGTGGCTTTATTTTAAGAATATGATGAAGGAAAATGCAGCAAGAGATAGAAAGTGACAACAGATTGTGGAGCAGTATTAATAATGCTTCTTCAGATCCCGGGGGGGGGGGGGTACTTTAGGAATTTCTGGGTGGGGATGTGCCGCTGGGACCCTGGAACCCTTAACCTATACCAGAGCTAGTTCAGCTGAATTTTGCTACCCTATACTAGAGTAAACTCCCAAATCCCCCCTATCCTAGAGTAGCTGTTTCCGTAGTCTAGATAAAATCTTCAACCAACTGATTAGTTTCCTGAAAAATAATACCCTATTCTAGACCCAAACGCTCTGATTTATATACCCTATCCTAGAGTAAACTGCTTGAAAACCATACCCTTCACAGCGGCACATACCTATATAGCCCATATTTGGCAGTGCCCCCCCCCCCCCCCCCCCCGGGGCTTTAGATGCACATTTGTTTCACATTAAAGTGATGTTTCTGCTAAAGATTATGCTCATCTATGACGAAGTTCCACTGAGCGGCCAAACTCCATTAACAGGCCACTTGCCTCTACCTTGAGGGTGGCCCCTTAATAAAGTTTCAACTGTATTTGTTTTCTGAGTGTGACTGCCCGTGACAAGTCAAGTGCTGCAGATTTAGTGTTGCGTGATAGGTCACGTCGCATCAGGTCACACTTGTAAACTTGCCGAGATTTTGGAGCGTGCAAGACGCATTATTGCATATTTTTTTAGAATTTTCACTACTTAAATATTTACAGCATTTCCATTGTTTCATAAGCGGTAAAAAAACAACTAACACAGACTGAAATTTGGTCACGAACACTCGATTTATATACTAAACAACGTCGACAATGATAAGTCGTTGTCAAAACGCTACAAAACCTTGGTGAACGTGCCTTAAACATTCAATTAAATTACTCAAAGATCATTTGATACAAGCAGCCACGTATTCTTTGTTTACTAAAGAAGCAAAAACATCAGCGAGAGAGAGAGAGAGAGCTGATCGTATAAACAAAGGGCAACGGCGAAGGACAGAAAATTCACGAGCTGGAGACGATGCTGACCCCATATAAATGAAAATTCAATGAAAATTCATCGCGCCGTACGGCAAAACAGGTAAAAGTAAGAGATTACCATGCAGCAAGCATGGAAATAGAAAATTACGATTCATGCCCCGCCATACGAAAAAGCTTCAAAGTTTGTCTAGGGGGAAAACGCTTGAGATCTAATCGATCATACATTGAAACAGTACTTACGAGCCTTTAATCCGTGGATTATAAGTCCTATGGAAAACACGACGACGGTAGCTTTCCAGACGGTCATGTTTTCGAGATCTTGTCAATGTCAAAACGAATTCTTAGGTCCTTGAAAGAGCATGGCTTTGTCAGTAAAATGCTGGCTGCCCGCAAGTGACAGAAACAGGAAAGAGAGTCTTTGTCGAGGAACATGACACCTGGAGAATCTTTACACAATAGTGCCCTGTTTGTGGCGCCTTGTGCGCAGCTAATGTAGCCGAGGCGCAGTAAAAAAAGTGATAACAAAAATTAAATGAAATAAAATTTAAAAACGGCGCTGGCTGCGAGGGAAGAGGACAAGCGTGTGCCCGTTCTCCATATTTCATGGGCTTTAATACCCTTTGAACTGTTTCTCCGGTTAGAGAACTCGGAAGGCCCCTCAGATCCCCTCAGTTGATCTGTTTGTGGCTATCACTCTTTCTCTTGACATTAATCAATCGTTATTGAAGATATCTTTGCAAAGTATGGTTCTTAAAGAAAAGCAGCCCGAAAAAAAATCAGAGCCGAAACTTTTAATCTTCTTTATTTTTTACTAGCCGAGAATACAGCCGTCTCTCCCCTATAGCTGGCGGGATTGGCGGGCGAGTGCTGTAGTTTTTTTGGCGGTGGAATCGCGTGAAGATTGGGAGCAAGTCAAGGGGAGTTTCTTATCAACTGATAACAGATAACACGTCAATCAAATGTTGAGACGGATTTTTCCTCGCGGCTCGATCCACCGCCGAGAAAGTACGTATCCTGGGCACAAGAATCCCGCCAGCTACGCAGGCTACGACTCTCCTCGCTACTCGCCGCTTGGGACGTTTCTCTCCCGCGAAACGTCCCAAGCGTCGGGGAGGACGGAAGGACGGATGTACCGGCGATCCGGCACCCCAGACCTCAAGAAATGTAGATTCTTCAAGGAACCTATTATTCTGATTCTGCTCATCAATGACCATTAATTAAGTAGAATTGACGCGGGAGAATTTTAACAGTGATTTAAACATTGAAGCCTGTAGATATTCTGAAAGGGAAATTGGGGTAATAGGTGACCCCGATATAACATATAATGTGTAAGGAAACTGTTTAGCTGAAAATGGCGAAATAATTTACAGTTATACATGTGAAAGCACGGCTTTGGTCTGAGATTTCCCAGTACTGTCGACCGAACGGACAAGGTTAATGAGTTATTTATTTTATGGCCTTTTTATGGAACATTAGATTGAGCGCGCAAGAGATCATTCGCGGTCGTGTTCATCGAGTCTAAACGAATCAAACCAACTAGCCATATAAGAAATTTTGAAACTGCTGAGGAACAGACAAATATTTTGAAAAAAGTCTGCATGCGTGGAGGTAAGGACGTAGCTAGGACGTTAAGAACTTGAAAATATTTCAGATGAATAATAAAATAGTTATTGAAGTAGACTTTCGTATATGTTGTGAATAATTACTGCAGATCTCGGAGGCGGTTATCGACCTCGGCCTGAATTATGGTGTTTTCCGCACTGCCGCACCTTCGTGTCGACCGGCGGCCTCGGTGGATTAATATAACAGCCTCCTCGATCTGCATCATTTATTTTTCAAACCATACGAAAGCTGAATGCAATAATCTCTTACTGAAAGTGGTAACCAATTTCAGTAGCGCCCAGTTGTTTGAAGGCCATTAGCGCTAACCAGGGTTTATTTTAAATTCCTTTTATCAAAAGCATTTTCTTGGATAATTTGCTCTGCTCTTTTTACAGTATGTAATCATCAAATTGTAGACAAAAAGAATCTGAATTTACTTTTCAAGCTTTCATATCTGAATTCAAATTTACACTAACCCTAGGTTTTCTTAACCCAGCTTTGAACAACCCGGCCCTGGATAACAATAGATGTCTTTATTATATTTAGAAGTAACATTCCGAATCTAAACTCGTAATGGCGAATCAGTATTCTTGGACTGTAATCTGTATTACAGTCTTTTCTTAGCCATGTATACTTTTAATATTGATTGATAGTCTCACATATATACAGATTATCATCTTGATTTACTTGATCTTTGTTATCACGATTATTTAAAAATCGGTAAAATGTTTCGATAACAACGGTACAGGGCCTTAATATCGGAGATTCATATCGGTAAAAAGCTCGGCGAAGTGATCGTCTTTTCCAGCCTACTTTAACAGGTTTTCGGATAGTGTTTAATTGGTTAAAACTGAGCTTGTTACTCTGCTAATATATGGATCAGCTGGACTGAAGAGTTACTGAAGAATACAGTCAACTCTGTCTAAGAAGGACACCTTTAGGACAGCACCAAGTGTCCGTCGAAGAGCGATGTCCGTCTTAAAGAGAGTCAAATAAAGGGATTAATCAGAAAGGCAGGCACCAACTTCTAGGTGTCTGTCTTATAGAAGAGTGTCCGTTAAGAGAGCACCCTTCAACATTATCAAAAACTTGAATTTAATAGATCTTTGAAAACCGATCATACCTCCTCTAGTTACTTTAGACTTAACAAGAGGAACAGCTGAGAGAAGGGCTATAGTAAAACTACGAATAAGCAGTCACAAACTAATGATAGAAATAGGCAGATACAATCAAACTACGAAGGATAATAGGCATTGGCCTTTTTGTGGATCCAATCTAATAGAAGACGAAGTTCACTTTCTTTTTCAATGTCCTACATACTCTATGATTACGAATAAATTTTACCATAAAAGTCAAGACTCTGATTCCAAATATTAATTACCCAGTTACCTATAAACGGTTTGATCAATGAACTGATGAACTCCTCTAATTACTTCATCAATATACAATTCCCAAAATATATTTCAGCTTGTTTTGATGTTCGTGACAAATTATTATCAAAGTAACGTAACGTAACGTAACGTAACGTAATTCATACGAAAATCGCTCTAAGGACTATGTCAAACTCTTGAACTGAGCTTTTGCCAGTGTACGGTCCGTTTAGGTATGTTCACACTAAACACGATAACGTTTGAGCCGCACGTAAACCATATCGTATAGGGCTTCTGTTCAAACATGACTACGGTGATTTCAGCGAAATTTTCGTGGCAAAAAGCTATTCAGTATAGTGTGAATATAGCCTTAAACAGCACTGATAAATAGTCTACTAGTAGTTACAAGGCTCTCTCTCCAGTTTGTTTAGCTGAGTCAGAAGCTCGTTATCCACTTCATTCCACACATAAACATCACTAGAAGCTATTTCAACCAAGTTCATTAAGTTAACAGTATCTTCCATCTCTGGGATGTTTATGGACTGCACTAGGATGCCAGAGTCTTTTAAAGCACGAGATGCGGCTTCCAAGCGATGTTCTTCTTCGTCTTCTCCCAACATTCCGTCCGTGAAGACCAGGAGTACCTGTTGGTTAAAAATGCAACCTAGGCTGAGAGAACAGCCGACATTCCGTGACGCCACCACTGATTCCCCGCCAGATGACGTCTGAGTAACGACTGAAGAAATTCCATTCTGATGACGTGTCCCTACCCAGATGTGGATGGTGCCTCCGATTGGTCTTGCCGCGAGGGAAATTCGCTTCAACCAATCAGAAGCACTACTCCGCCATGACTGCACAGATGTGGGTACTGACACGTCATCAGTATGGCAGAATTTCTGCCTTCGTTTCCCATCTTTGTAGTCATTTCGAGGGGAAACCAGTGGTGGAATCAGCAGTTTTCTTAGGCTAAAAGTAACTAAATGTATCGAATCAAATCATCTTATCAAAGGCCATCCTCTTTTTTTTTCTCCGTTTACCGTCGTCCGACCGATCCAAATTTTTGGCAATTTCAAAAAAAAAAAAAAAAAGAAAAAAGTAACGACGTAGTTACACCATTTTTCACTTGAAATAATTCTTTCAATCTGAAAAATGAGCATAGTAACAGCATAGAGAAAAAAAATTTTTTTAGGTCTTTTTTTTTCAATCCGACCGACCGACCCAATTTCAGGAAACGCATTCGACGGTAAATGAAGGAAAAAAAGGGGATAGCCAAACCAGCATAAAAAATTTAGCTCTCAATTCGCCACTAAATCGTCTATTTCTGGGATCTTCTGACGGGCAGACATGCATAATTATGATTGGTCATTGGCTACCACAAACGATGCCACGAGAAATCTCTGCGCCAACCTTAGCGTGTACCTATTTTTCCCTGAAGTATACAGAGTGACAAACGGCTGGTATTGCAGTTAACAGTAGTTTTGAAAATAGAGAAACGAGGCACAATTCTACAGTGTATAAACCTCGTTTGGGCGTCTTTTTAACCAGAGACTCAACTAAGAGATAAAAAATTCAATATCACTGAGTAAAAAAACAACAACTGATGGGTTAATGATGCCTGATGTTGGTAGCACCTGGAAAAATATAAAAGACAACGGTTTTCCTTTTTTTATGGCGAACGAGCACTAACTGCGAAATTTCGTTTACAATAAATCATCTTAGTACAGGGAAACTAAGGTCAAGAATGGCTATGGTAAAAATTGGATACTACCTTGAAATTGTAGGGTCGCTGTTTTCAAGTTCTGTTGTTGTACCTGATAACCATCTATTAAGTCTCCTCTTATTTACAAATTCTCTTGGCTTTTTCTTATTGGCTTCAACTTCCCCCCTTACCGTTCATGTACACCCTTTTTCGCAATTTTACCATGAATAAAAGTTTAAGGACTTTAGATTTACAGCAATACCTTAATCGCTTCAGGTCTTCCTCCATTGGTTTCATTAAACATGTCCTTGGCCAACTCAAGGGCGCTAATAAGAGGTCTAATAATCTTTCCACTCGGCTGCTTTGGTGTAATGCTCTCGATGATCCTCTCAACTTTCTTTGGCGTTTGTCTTCCATCAAACTTGAGCAGCAACTCGCTTTCCCTTTCAATTGTCCTCAGCGCAATGTGAGTGTACTCCTTTGAGACTGACATGTTACGAACAACTCTCGTTATGTTTCCCAGAACGGTTTTGTAGGGCTCGAACACAATGCCGAGATCAACTGGTATTTCGCACCCTGAAATTAAAACCGTGACAAACGTTTTCATGAGAAAAATGCAAAGAAGGTCATGCCAATTTAAGGCGCAACTTATGCAGTTGCGAAAAAAAAGCTTGAAAAAATTGAGGTTTTCCGGCATTTTGCCATTCCAACCCAGACCTTAAGGGATACTGGTGCAGCGCTCTTACTAATGGAGCCCAGTAGCAAGCCAACTGGGAGCTGGTCATTATTAATAAGACTCGTAATATACCCGGGAAGCGGAAGATAAAGCTGAATATATGAATTTCATATATTGGCTCTTTGGCAGTAGTTTTACATGGTGCTGTACGTAGTTTTCTCCATTTGACAAAAATGAAATTTGAAATTTTTGTCTAAATAGAACTTTGGCCTCTTCTGGGAGGGGAAGGGTTATGGTCCTCGTCCACTCATGTAAGTGGCATAATAAAGTCGGCTCTTTGTGATATAATCCTATGAATTACGAAATGCGTTTTGACGATTCCCTTTCCCCTCAAAATCGACCCAAAGTGATGTTTAAAGAATATATAAAGCATTAGACAATCGAAGAGTTCAGACACAAAGGAGTGATTCAAACTGAAAAGGGAGCAAAGCGAAGAAGCTTTAGCGATTTCGACTTATTCAGAAAACGAGATCAGATCTAAGTAGTGCGCAAATGTGGCTTATTGCTTCAACCAATCAGAAGCACTACCCAGATCTGGGTGATGACGCGTCATCAGTACGGAATTTCTGCACTCGTTTCTCAGACGTCATTTCGCGGTGGAAACCAGTGGGGGCGTCGCTAAATTCCGGCTGACTTCTCAAGCAGGACCGGTGGAAAAGTAGTCTGCTACACAGCCGTTTTTAGTGTCGTCACGCAACGCTCCTCCCAACTAGAACCACTACGTGGAACTTACCAGGGCCCAGTGGGACACGGGATTGCATAGATATAGTTTACCTCTCGCACCCCTCCCCCCTCCTCTGTGGAGGCTAATACTTAGTCTGAATTAACTCATGCAAAAGAAAAGCAACAAAATGCATGAGAAAGGAGGATGTTGTTGGAAGTTTGTTCAGTGTTATTACAGCTAACGGTCTGTGTTATAGTAGTGTTTTTGGTAACACTGTGATGTCAATAAGTGTGATCTGTATAAGGTTTTCATTTGTTTTTAAGTTTGAGTGAAAAAGCAAAAATCACTGACAGTTTTGGGTTGAATGGTAATGACAAAGTTTGCAAAGAAGTTTGTTACAGAATTATCACAATTTCACATTTTCTCAAGTACGTTATCATCAGGTTTATCATTGAGATTTATTAATCACATTTATCTATTTTTTGGGAAAACACTGTGAATTTGAAATGATAACAGACATAAGACATTTTTAAAATAGATCTTTGTGGTCATGGATTGTTGTCTTGCACTGTAAAAAATGTCATCCAGTGTTATATATAGACATAATAAAATGCTTATTTATTGATGACTGAGTATCACTTGTTAATTCATTGCACATTGAAATGGAGGCACTTGATTGTAAGGCAGTGGTTGATACATAGTAGCATTCATCAATATGACCTATAATAATTGTAGAGGAAGTATTTCTTTCCTGGGGCCCGTTTCTCGAAGCTCCCGGTAATTACCGGGCCCGTTAAGCTGTTTTGTTTTCCATTTTAGAAGGAAGTTTTAAAAGTTTTGAAAATTATACAGTAGAGTTATTAGCTAACGAAACAAAACGGACTTCATTAGAGGTCAGAACACACCCTACTTTTCTTGAGACTTTGGTTTAAAAATATGATTCCGGGCCCGTTAAGTTACCGGGACTTTCGAGAAACGGGCCCCTGAACTGGGTAAACAGTAGTATATCTGCAACTGCTTGAATGATAAGTGCATCAGCCCATGTACCTTGAATACACATATTATTCAGATATCTTAGCCGTGAATTTTCGGTATTGCTCTCAATAAATCTCTCTGGATTGTCTCTCATAAATTGAACCCCAGCAGTACGTATATGCATATGATGGTTGCTATTGTCATATAATTGATGTGATACAGATCTAAAGAAACAATCACCTACACCGCCAACATCTATTGATTGTAAACAAAGTGCACCTAATCTTGACTGCATCAAATTCTCAGAGGAAATAGGAGAGATCAACTGCATTGTTGAGCTGTGATTTTGCATAGAAGGTCTAATTATTACTTCATGATGATCAGTGTTGTATTGAGTAGTTTGAAATTCACATAATTGGTCATATGACTCACACAATTGCAAGAAAACAATGATAAGTATCGACGTGCTTTACATTTTAGTTTCATTATCCTGTGATAATGCCTGCTAAAGAAAGACAACAAATAAGCTTTCTTGGGTATAGCCATTTTATTTAAGTTAATTGTCTTTGGATCGCGTTTGTTATTACATTTGTATCGTGCATGATAAAGTTTTCTCACCTTATTAACATAGCGATGGAGCTTTGAAGACTTCGGTATGTCAATCATTGAAATCTTTTGAAGACAAATTTTGATAAGTGTTCGCTTTGATTCTCGATAAATTTCACGATGGAAGGTTCACTCAATTTCTCGATAAGTTTCACGATGGAAGGTTCATTCTTAGGAGATCGCTCGTAAATTTGTCTCTCCAAATATTCACTCTTAAATTTTCGCTCATAAATTAGTGCATCGTAAAGGTTGGGGAACGTGTCGTTCCCCAAAAAACTATAATCTTTCTCTTGACTGTCCTCCATGCCTCGTTCTTTTCAAAATGGCGGATAAGATTTCAATGAGCCAGCGATATATCTCAGTCAGCGATATATCCCTAACAATGTAACGTTGAAAAAACGGACCGTCTGCATTTTAACAGCCTTCGGCTGGGCCCCGGTAATTAGTGGGGAGGAGCGTTGCGTGACGACACTAAAAACGGCTCTGTAGCAGACTAGCAAAAGGGCCGTACTCAAGAAATTTTTCACTCTTTCTGTTCCACAGCTGTTCATGATTGAAATAACTTACATTCTGAATAATTGACAGGAGCAACGCACTTCATATCACAGCCTCTCGAGCAGCACTTCAAAGAAGTCTCGCAATCTTCATCTTCAGAACATTCTTCCTCGTGTTCTGATAAGAACAAACCCTGTTGGCAATTCACTGCTGGTCTCTGGTATGGACAGTCTCCAACGGCTTTTCGAAGGCCTGTGGGATTCAATTAAAGAGATTGTTGACGAGTATACACCTCATTATTAGGGGGCTATATAAGAGTTTTTTTTTTTTTTTTTCTTTCGCCCTCGACCCGGACCTGGTACTGCAATGGTCAGTGCAATGGCCGAGCGACATCAAGATACTTAACAGAGCCGGAGTGCAATGGCTCTGTCGAGCAACGCCTGAAGGAGGGTACACCAGTACGCCAAAATCGCCCAGGAATCGAACCTGGCCCCCCGGAAACGTTCCCCGCCCGAACGGGGCACCTAAGCAGTCGGGTGTGCTAGGACTGCTGCAAGGTAACGGGTCCCACAATGCAGAGCAACTGCATACAGCAGAACCCTTACCCGCGTCAGGTAAGAGTATGTCTCCTCCTCACCAGATACTTACAAAAGTTTAGGCACCTTAATTTTGAATTTAATATCCCATGTTTACACACAAGGGAGTCTGGTATTTTGATTACACGATAGAGTCTCAAGTAGGTTGAGAATGATCAACCGGAACTGTTGTTGACAGTGACTGACGTTTCGACAACCTGTGCGTTAGTCATCTTCAGAGTCAAAGTGAGTTGTATCACGTCAGTTGTTGGTATAATTAGTCTGTTATTGAAGTACTATCGTAAACCTGGTCGACACATATATGTTTTTGTTTAAATACTAAAACTGAGATCTTTTGCAATCATTATAACGAGCGTATCTGGCGGCATTTTTACGCGACCTTTTTGCATTGGTAGCCTGCATTGCAAGCCGGTGAGGGATGACTTGATTCCTGTAACCTTCTCCCGATCTTTTGACTTGATCCCAATCTTCTCGTAGTCTGAGTAACAAGAACTTTCGCGTGGTTTCGGAGCAAAGAACGAGGAACAAGAGTCAAAGACCGTGCGAAAAATGGTGCTTGTTCCATTTCTAGAGCGGCCAAATCCGAAGTCTTTGTTTGCTCCGAAACGAAACTGAAACTCTACGCAGGCCAATCTTCTCTTGGCTAGGTCGCCAAAACATATCCCACCAGCTACGCAGGCTACAACCAATGACATTAAGTTTGTATAAATGACCAAATGACCGACTTGCTTTATCGTCTGATATCTCAGACTGGGATATCTCACTTGTTTCACTTGTTTTCAATTTTTAAGAACGGTATCATTTACAAACTGCAATACTACGGACTTTGAACCCCGAGGGCTGGCGAAACAGCAAGGTGATTTTTTAAAGGGAATTACACTTGAGAATTCTGTCATGTGAATCTGTCTCCTCTTAAGGTGCTGAGATAACGTCTGATACTTTTGACTTGCGATCAGCGTTTTTCTTTGATTAGGAAGTTCCTGGCCTGCGGCTGCGTAATAAAAAAATAAAGCGGGTCAAATCTCCGACTGGAGCTTTTCGACCTTTGTTCAGTGCCAAACAGTTAAGGGAAAATGGCATGCAAAGTGAATTGAGAACCGCAAGTTGAAAAACACAAGACTAAATTTACAAGGACGACATCAAGAAACGTTGATGCGAACAAAAAGGAAAGTGAGACAAGGTTGAGTCAGTCGACTTGTCTTTTAAAGCAACTGTTGAAAGTGCGTGTTTGAAAAGTCTTTTTTTCTGCGATCCGGCTTTTTTCACATTGCCTAGGCTCTTTTAAGGGTGGTTATAAACATTGCGGGATCACAGACTTTGTACAAAGGCGGGACAGCAATCGGTGTATTGTTTTTTCGGCGACACTTTTCTTAGTTCGCTTATCATTTTTGTTCGTTTTTCGTGATAGACCGTAAGAATGTTAGGACAACACAAGTAGCACAAGTAGCACAAGTGCGCCTCTCTCTACATTTCAACAATTGGCAAATGGACAAGAATTTCTACTTGGTAATCAGAAACAACACTTTTCTGTTAAGTACGTTGTCATGTTCGTGAATTTTAGCACCAAAAGTCACATGTTTCTTAAAGCGCATCAGAAATTTCTTTTATATGTTAGGCTTCTGTTTTCAGTTTTGTGCATTTCAACAACAAATATCACGTGTAGAAAAGGATTTTGAGTGAGAAATAGGTTCGTGTGTTTACGCATTACAGCTTGAAACAGCACACACCATAACAATTTGGAATGCAAAACTGCCGGCTGGCGTACCGCTAGCAAACAGGTACAGATTAGTCCTTCGGGTAAAAGAACCATCTTTTCTTCAAGTGCAAAGCACTTCCCCCCCTAAATTTTCTGTTACTACGAAGAAATTATCCCTTTCGATGCTCATCCCTCGAAAAATAATCCCAATGGACTCTTCGAAAGTTCGAGACCATAAGTGCCTTTTAGAAAAGTATATTTTGACTTCAGATTTTTCATAGGACACAGCACACAATCAAGCCAGTGTGAGTTCAGTGTCAAGTACTCAGTGTATATGAGCTAAAGCATACCACTGTTAGGTAAATTCTTGCGTCAGACTGACAAACCCAAAAAACATTTTTTTTCTTCCTTTCTTCCCCACCCCCTCCCTGCTCTTTTACTTGCGCCATTTTCCGCGCGGTCTTTGACTCTCGTTCCTCCTTCTTTGCTCCTAAACCGCACAGAAACGCTTGCTGCGCAGGCTACAGGGATAATAATCTGGCATGAGGTAAACGAACGCTTTTAAAAACTGTTTCGAAGACAGGGTTTGTTTGCATCGAAGGAAATAAACTGGACTGTAGTCCTCGATACGGTCGACAGGCTCGATTCGAAAAAACTCGTAAAGAACATTCCACGGAAAACCTCCAAAGCTTTTAAGACCGGTCTTTTTAACAAAGTTATTTCTTACATCGAAGATCAGGCGATTCGTTGATTCATTTGAGCGGTACAGCCATTTTTTATGTTATGATTATAACAATAAAGAGAGAATTAGTCAGTATTTAATACGCACCTCTGAATACACCCCGCCTACATTCAACTGCAGTCGGAGTAACTAAAGCCAATGCCAACACCAAGGGAAAGACGTTCATTTTTTACTCGTTCGTCCTTCAGTCTCCAGTAATCTTGCTTCGACGACGACTGATGGATTCTACGAACGGAAGATACTAGATAGTATCAGTTATATTGCTTTGCCGTGCCGTGGGGGGCAGTTAAATTAAAAATGGCAAAGGTTAGAAACAATATATCATTGAAATATGTCAAAATAGCGTCACTACAGATGTCGCCTTAAAACTCCTCCAGTGTTGATGAAAAAAGCAAATCATCTGAGGATACTCCCTGTAACCGGGGGAAGTCCGGATTCCAAATGAGGGGGGCGATAGAAGGATTTGGGGGGGGGGGGGGGTTTGATGTTTGCTGATTCCTTGATTTTTGGGGGTGGAAAACTTAACCAAGTATTTTTTGTGTGAGTGTGATTTCATTAAAGAAGGGATTTTTTCTTTTTGTTTTTTTGTCTGTCTGTTTGTTTGTTTCTCTTTGTGTGTGTGTGTGTGTGGGGGGGGGGGGGGGGGAGTAGGGGCATGGCAAGGGGTAGGGAAATATTATTTGGCGTTGTTTGAAGCCCTGAGGATTTTTTGGCCTCCATCCCATCACTGATCCCGGTCACTTCAAATCCACTCTAGAAAAGAAGCAGGAAAAAACGTTGTTTTTGCAATTGTATAAAAGAAAGGGACATTTTTTTCTATGGAAGGTATGTGATTGAAGGAGATTGACAGAATAAAGGTTTGCTGACTACAGGAGCAACGCATCTCACTACAAAACATTGTTGGTAGAGACCCCCGGGTAAGTTGCATGAGCTTAAATCACTATTAAATTTGTCTTTTTTTCACTACAAACCAAAATTAAAGATTAGCCATGGGAACAACGAGTTATTTTAAGTAGGTTCCATTATGTCTACAAGCTACAAAGCCATCGACGTACTCAATTTATGAGTCCACAACTGTCTATCTTCATCACACTTTGTTTAGATATTCAATAAAGCGGCAATCAGTCATTAAAATGCACTCTAATTTTTTTTTGTTTATGTAATCAATTTGTAGAAGCAATTTGGCACAATATCAAATTGCTCAGTTTTATGTCTCTTATCGATGAGCCTTGAGAGCGGTTCAATAACTGAATGATGATGAAGTGTTGAAATGTTTTAGCATCTCATGTTCGGTAATGGAGCTAATGCTAGTTTCTGGAAGTTTCTCTCACAAAAAGACATTTTCCCCCTCAAGAGTCGAATTTGTTCCCCTTTAAAACTTATTACACAACATCGAAGCCTGCGTAGCTGTTGATTTTGTTGACTGTGCCGTGAAATAAACTTGAAGTTTGGAAAACCTTGTGATCGTGCGGGGACGGTTAAGGCCCGTTTACTAAATAGGCCATTTGCACTAAGAGATCACGTGACCAATGCTTCCTTTAAACGATGCGTTGGAATCTTGCTGATGCCAAAATTGACAGAGCACATGAAAATTATCTTACTCCCGAAATTTGAGAGGAAACGCATTTAAGGGAGATATTTTATGGCACTTTGATTTTTCAACAAAGCAGTATGATTTGTATTGGACGCCATGTTGGAGGGCATACTCGTGCCCTCCAACATGGAGGCCAAAACTACTTTTTGCTTATATCTAGTTAAACGTTTGATAGTTACGCTCAGATGTGCTGTAAACGTTATCACATCATTTCCCTGCTAGCAGAGGTCAGGGAACCACATCATCTTTTCAAAATTTCCCTTGACCTTTAAGTGCAAAATTTGTGTTCTGAAAGATGGAATACCTAATTTTAAAAATCACATTTTGGTCACGTGACCAGCTACGAACTTACTCATTTTAAGAAAATGGTGCGGGTTTGAAAAACCAAATCACTATTATTTTGTTTAAGATATGACCCACTGATCGTTTTTCGAAGGCAAAATCATATAACTTTCATTTTCATAAACACGATGTCACATGACCTCTTAGTGCAAATGGCCTATTGATAGCAAATTCGTTCCCAAGGTTCTCTCCTACCCGTCCAGTCCCTGGGAACGAGGTTGAATTGATAGAATTTTGCACGGCAGTGGCGCGACGTTTGAAATCATTCAGTTCAACCAAGAGCCATTATGACTCTGGTTCAGCAACTTGAATTTAGTTCGACACGGCAATTAAATTCGACAGGGTCTGCCTTACTACACGGCAGTGGCACGGCTCGGATTCAATCGTCGTGCTATTGCCGTGCCGAACTCAATTCATAGATTATGAAAATGTATATGTTTAAGTGTTTTGAGTCTACTGCGCCTGACTGCCACGTTTTCTTTATTTTGATTTTGGCGCGGCTGAATTAAATTCGACGTTTGAAACCACTCCCGTGCTATTGCCGTGCAACTGCTTGCCTCCAACGCAGACGTTCTTAGGGGTCCCGAATCTCGCCCCCCTTTTGCTTAAAATCCCGAATCCCGGCCTTCAAGTAAGATAAATCCCGCATCCCGAAACCCCCCATTGGGGATCCTAACCATAGGAACCTGGTCAACGGCGTCCCGGCATCCCGTGCATACTTTCAATATGGTCCCGAAGGCTTGCCCCCATTTGCTTTAAAATCCTGAATTCCGGCCTTCAAAATCCCGTATCCCAAAAACCCTTAAACGTTCGAACGTTGGATAGCGCTATCCACCGGATAAATCCCTATCCAGCGGATAAGTATTAGGGAAACCAATTCCGTTATCCACTGGATAGATTTTACCTTGTGGATAGCGCTATCAAACGTTTGAACAACCGGGGCCTGTCTGAATGGCGTCCCGGCAAATTCTTGAACCACAAGAGGATGAAACCTATACTGGATCTTCGCAATGCTTGGAAGCGCTATATAAAAAGTGACCACAAACAGAATTCGTGGATAGTAAACTCCCTTGGACGGACAATTTTGGGACCCGCACAAAGAGTCGGTCTTAGAGAGATGTCAACCAAGGGATGAAAGAAAGGCAGGGACAAAGGGGTACTTACCATTTACCTGAAAAAACCGGAAAATCCGGTTGGAAAGTCGAATAGTTCGCGCCATTTAGTGTGAGAATCTTCAGAAAACACGGGTTGTGATTTGAGGCAATGCAATTTTTCTACTTTTTAAAATCTGTTCAGCTGATTTGGATAGTACTTTGCTGTGGGTCGCTCTCCCACCTCGTCATATGTTTATGCACAAGATTTCCACCAGGGTGGTTTGTGTAAATGGTAAGCATCCTAGGTGTCCGTTTTACCGAGGTGTCCACTAAGAGAGTGATGGAAGCTTGTCTCTTAGGAATTCCACGTACTCTATCTTTTTCCCTTCGAACATGCTCCTTAACATAACCGGCTGCTAACGACATAACTACACAATTCGCCTGCGCGCTTATCAAAGAGTATCTGTAGGGCCTCGTCAAACGAGGGGTGAAACAAATGCAGGCGTTTAACCAGTGGCTAAGACTCAGGTGACCTCTGTTACCTGTGACTGGCGTGATTATATGTCGCAATAGTGCCAGGCAGTACCTACTGCTATGTTGCGGGTAACAGGCTCTTTGCAGGACTCAGTCACGTGCTTGGATACCACTTAGCAAAGGATCGCAGGATGGCAAGCCATCTGAGGGTTCATTCCGATCACAAAGCTTTGAGTACGCTCTGAGTAGGGTCGAACGAAGCAATCCTGGTTTAATCATTCTCTTGAAAATTAACCAAAATGAATGGATTAGGAGACTTAAAGACGTTTTAATTAAACAAGGAAGGCTTCCCCCGATCGCATTCAAAGCTTTGAGTCATATCAACACAACTTGCTTATCCGCTTTCTATTATCTTTATAACATGCGTAGAATTAGGAAATATTTAAGTCGCTGAGTCACCGAATCATTAGTTCATGCTTTTATAACCAGTAGAGTAAGTTATTGTAACAGTCTACCATACGACCTCTCGAATTCACATATCATGAAACTTCAACCGATACGGAATGCTGCAGCTCGGCTGGTCACTGGAACACCCAAGATTCCGTCATGTTACACCATTGCTTTTCCGCCTTCATTGGCTTCCGATAAGTTACCGTATAAAGTTTAGGATTCTACTTTTGACTTTCAAGTGCTTATATGGTCAAGCTCCTAATTAATTAATTGATTTAGTTACTATCAAAAAGCCATCCAGGTACTCTCTAAGGTCAAATGAATCTATATTTCTCGAGTTACCTGGCATTAAGACCCGCCCAACTCTTGGCGATCGTGCATTCCAGTCAGCCGCACTTGATCTCTGGAATGCATTACCTTCGGCAATTCGCAACATAAAGACATTTAACACTTTTAAGACTGCTGTTAAAACTCATTTTTTAAATTTAGCTTTTAAATAGATTTTTTTTTATCGTTTGCTTTTATTGTGTACAGGTTGGTAGTATTTAATAGTTTCTTACGCTTTAGTCACCTTTAACATAAATTTAATATAACAATATTGTATCAAAAGCGAAACCAAATATATTCATATAGAGATTTGCGCCATATAAATGTAAATTATTATTATTATTATTATTATTATTATCTGAACAAACGCTGGAATTACTTGCCATCCAGCGAGCCGTTGCTAAGTGGTATCCAAGCACGTGACCAAGTTTTGTAAAGGGCTAGCCAATTAAGCGATTGAAGTCCCACAAGGGATGAGAACGTTTACAGTGTTTCAAATCATTCACCACTTTAGAAACGAGAAGACTGGACCACGTTAATTTTCGCAAAGACTTATGGGACTGTTACTGGGGACATGGAAAAAATTGGCCAATAGCTGACCGGCGCGTCCCTGGTAACAGTTCCAGAATTCTTAGCGAAAGTTAACTCGACCCAGTTCCCCTCTCGTTTCTTAAGTGGCAAATGAAGTGAAGTTGTTAAATAAGCGACAAAATATGTGTAGGGTTCACGTTAACATTTATTTTAGGCTATAATATAGAACACACAAAATAAAAATAACAGCATAAAGTGTCGTTGGAATCCGTAAATCTTTTCTAATGACTATTATCGTAAATACGAATATCGCTCACGTGCTTCAACAAAATCATCTAAGAAGAACAAGAATCGACAACCGCTATAATAAAAGAACATCTGAATGTTCGAACTTGACCTTGTGTTTCTTTGCGCTTATAATAGTTTAAGCAAATTCGACAATGTACAATGTAAGAGCCGTCTGTACGGTCAGCAGCTAATACACAAAGCATACGGGACCCAATTCAACTGTTAATTGCGAGTCCACTTGACTTTGTGGTGCCCAGTCTACTATTGGAAGGCTGTTTTTCCTTTTAGTAGACACTTCGATGGTCATTTTCTTATTTCCATTTTGGGAGGTCTGCAAAAAAAAAGGTGACATTAAAAATCACGAGTGTTCAGTGTATTGGTAGGGGTTTGAATCCCGGAATCGGACCTCGAAAACAACCCAGGGGCCCGTTTCTCGAAAGTCCCGATAATTAACGGTCCCGGACAGCTGTTGTTGTTTACATTCAAGATCGAGGTTTCAATAGTTTTGTAGATAATATAACACAACTGTCAAAAACAAAACAAAAAGGACTGGTTTGTTAGCTAGGACCTGCGATATTATTCCATAAATTTTGATGTGAACATTTCATAACAAACCGAAAAGTTAACGGGTCGTTAAAGAAACAGGCAACAGCCTCCTTGTCCGGGATGAGTACGTTTCCCTGCCAGGCAAGTTACTTCATGCTCAGAGCAAGCTAATTTTATATGTAAGAGCTGCTTGTCCAGAACACGCAAGGATTTACGTTTTTTAAGTCTTGCGGTATAACTGAATTTTTTTCACGGTCATTTCATCTCTAGACTGATTTAAGTGTTGACAGCGATTCATCAAATTACAATGTTTAAGTCCCGTCAAGTCAGAAGTTCTTCAGCTGCTTTTTAAACATATAACTGGGAGGATCACATCTACACGCGCATCTTTCTGAAAGTTTAGGAACTACCTACCTCAGTAACATCAAGGTTGACCTTGTCTAAATCGTTCAACGCCACTTCATTTTCGCCTTTCAGATCAACCATGCAGCCAGTCTGCGCGCTGCTGGATTCAGTACAGCTGTAGTTCATTTCCTGGAAGGCGCTCCTGCTTAGGAGGCGAAGGAATTTCAGTTGTACTGAGTTCAGCTTGTATTCGATCTGAAAATCAAGTGAAAAATACGGGGCATCAGATATTAGGAGGCAATACGGTAGCTATGAAATTCTACTCCAGAAACGGGAATGGATGCACCATACGCATGTCAAACTAAACAGCGACTCGTCACAACTTCATTGACCATGCATACTACAAGGTGCAACTTTCAATCCTCTAGCTACGTAGTGTCTGAGCCGACGACCATTTCAGTGAGCAGTTAGGCCTGGCTGATTCCACAAAGATATTCTTATTTTAAAACCTCAAGGAGGTTTAAATTTCCTACTGAAAAGAACTTAACTAGTAAGAGTTACCGGTTCGTCCTCGTTTGTCCATTTTCCAGGTCCGGTTTCGTTTGCACCAACAACAACCTACATGAAAAAATGCAACATTACTATCAACGAAAAAAATATAACAGCCGTTAAATATAAACCACTGATAATGGCTGGAGTCTTGTCAGCCTGGTCTCTTGGCGATCTCTGAGCTCGCCGTGACGTCACCGAGGAATACTTGCCACGCGTTCTATCAGCCACACCTAACCAGACTTCGCGGGGATAACGGGTCCAGGCTCCAAGATAGTGGGGAAAGCGGATCGCGAAAAGTTGGGCGAAAACCGCAAGGGGTCTGGGGAGAGACAGAGTGGTGGTGCCTGTGAGCACTGTTTTCAATACCTCATTCCGGTATACCAGCTCCCTGTATACCCTATGATTGGTCAGTCATTGTGACAGTTTTTTTAACACTAACGTCAATCATCCGGCTTCGCGCGCTCAGTCTAAGCACGAGCATGTGAGACCTTCCTACACAGCAACTTTTGACGTTATGACACACATTTTGACTCAAGAAACGGTTTTTCTGGAGGTAGGCGGATTGAGGTATTTAAAAAGATGTTTACAGGCTCTCCCTTGCCGCTATTGTTCGCTCATTCGGTATTTCACTGCTCTCTCGCTGTTTTCGCTAGTCTGCACAGACTGAGAGCCTGGCACAGGCTAGGCAAGAGAGAAGGCTTAGGGACTACGCTGGACTCTTGCAACTATTTTTTACCTTGCTCTTGATCGGGTTAACACAAGTTGCTTGTTTCTCAAAATCGCAGTATACTTTAACAGCATCGCTGCTGCATCCCTCGTTTGGATCGATCGTGTACTCACCTATGATTGTAAAGAGAGACTTCACGTTATGAAAACAGCCGTGAAAACATGTTTTCCTGAAGTAAGGCTGGTCAAAACAAAAGCTCTCTTGCAATTGACACTGAATTAAATATACGGAGCACGTTGAAAGCCGCTTATATATTTTTGCAAGGGGTTTTAGGAGAGGTTATAAACGAAGAGGCTTAAATATGAAGGGTTTATAACCGTAACAGAAAGAGCGCTTTGGAACAAGCTATAACAGTGCTGATAAAATGCACCTTGGTTTTTAATGAAGCTTCAAAATGTCATAATCAATCGAATTCAGGGGCGTATAATTGGAGCTACAGGGGGGTTACATCCATTACGTCTCATTAACAGAAAGAAATTAGGAACCTTACGAAAGTACGACGGCAAAGGCAACGGAAACCTCGAAAAAGCCATTAAAACAACAACTCTGCAAGTGAATCGTGCTTTTTTGGAACTTTCTTTGCCGTCTTTACACAACTACTCCGCGAAATGGCCAATTTTAAGTTAACTTGAGAACGGGAACGGCAAGGCGAAAAATTTATTATCTCTGTCTGAACTCGCACGCGGTCCAGTTCCTTCAGCTCCGATCAAATTTACCTTCTTTTGAGTAACAGGGCGACTAGGATTAATCGCGAAATAGTTTGAAAGGATGCGAGGTCTATTTTTCAGCGATGTTTTTACCTGCGTCGCCGCTGTTGTTGGATTTTAAGGTCACTACTTTTGAGATTTAACGAACAAACGTAAAGTTCAACCAAACCAACCAACAAACAAAAGAGCTACAAACCGCTCGGGGAGTTGGGGTGATCCAGCTGAATATCTCTACACGAACGCGCAGGGTGCTCTTCGTCGCCGATCTGAGCTCTGTAATTGAGGATTTTGTTTCTTACTAGGCTGGTCATATAGTCAACTTCCTCACTCTAAGAAAAGAAAAAACAAAACAAAACACGCAACAATCAGAGCTTATAATGTTACGTTAGGTAGAAGAGTGCTAATGTATGTATCAGGCACTGTACAGCTCTAAGAACAGAAAAATCTACTCGCGTGGAGAAAGACGCAGGGAGAAAGACGAGTGGAGAAAGACGCGTGAAGAAAGGAAGGGAGGTCGCGCTTCTCCGATTCTTTCCCTTCCCTTTCTAGCGCATGCTACTTCGAGGACATTCAAAGGTGATGTTACACGGGACGATTCGCAACGGCGATTTTTTGCGCAACACAGCGTTGCAATGTTGGAACAGTGTTACAGCGATTTGAAACAATGTCGGAACAATGTTACAACGTTGTGTTGCGCTAAAAATAGTCGTTGCGAATCTTCCCGTGTAACATCACCTTAAAGGGACTATGATATGGCTGGCTAGTTCATTTTATTTGATCCCAACTACGCGTTGTTTTACGCTATCATGGAACTTGAGCAAGGACAAGATCACACCTTCGTGTTACACGTTATAAACAACAAAAATGAACTTTGAAAAACTGTTAGGCTAACAAGTTTTCAGAAACCAAAATTGCAATCCGTTTAAATCTTCTTCAAGTTTGTCCATCCGAGCCTTTTGTATTTACTATCTTATTAATACCTTTCTTTAACTTTTTGAGCGGTAATTTTTATGTTTCACTCAATTTTGTCACAGTTTCTACCGTTTGAATTTTAATAAATTTCGTGAAAGCTCCTTCAAGAAGGCATCAAATCACAGATAAAGGTGATCGTTATGTCTGTGAAAAAAATACTATGATTTGACCCTAATGACACTATCTGTTTCCAGTTCTTGAGGGAAATTATAACGTGTGATTTTGAGTTGACAAGAAATCATGAAACAGTAGAAGTAATACCGCGATAAAATGGGTTGCTGCCAGATTCTCGTGGTCTTGTTCATCCTCTAGTGATCGCTAAAAAAAATTAAAAAGAATAAATTAAAATCAAAATATTATATAATCATAATATAATATGACATAACCAATATGAAAAATTAAACAAACACTCCTGATAAGAAAGGCCTCAACTTCTATGTCCCGGTATGGTTTTCAGGGTCTTGAGTCGTACAGAGGGTAAAAAGGTGTCTTTTTGGCCGGGAAGCCAAAAAAGAGAGTGAAGATTGGCGACCAGCGTTCCACATGTTAGGTAGCCACAATTTGTTTTTCGAAAAAACCTAATTCCTAATTCCATAATGCTCTGCTAGTTTTTTTTTTTTTTTATTAAATACTTAATTCTGCGTCACCTGTAGTTTGATACTCTCACGTGTCTTCTCGCGACTCTCACAAACGGAGAGCTTGCTAGCAGGCGATGACAGTTTCCTTGACTGAAACTGCGTTTATCACCTTGAATTTGTGACATTAAGACATTGCTGTTCAAAACGTAAGTCATGATTTTGAAATGTATTCCTTAAGTCAGTGGATAGCACTCCATACGAAATAAGGTCTGTTTTAAACACCCGACTTTCTACTTACATGTAAAAACTGATTAATCCCTCTAACATACAGTAACTTTCTGACTTTGTATATACCCTGGGCTGCTACAACCTTGTAAGGAGTTTTGGACTGGGTTGTAAACGGCCAAGGTCCGTGCCGAGACCTTCTCTGGGTGGCCTTACGGTACCCAATCGCGTAACACGCGTAAGTTAGTGGATAGCACCCCATACGAAATAAACCTATTTTAAACACCAGACTTTCTTACTTAAATGTAAAAACTGATTAATCCCTCATAACATACAGTAACTTTCTGACGTTGTATATACCCTGGGCTGCTACAACCTCGTAAGGAGTTTTGGACTGGTTTGTAAACGGCGAAGGTCCGTGCCGAGACCTATCTGGGTGGCCTTACGGTACCCAATCAGGGGCGGATCCAGGATTTTTTTTTAGGAGGGGGTGCACTGGTCTCTTGCTCTACGTCAACACCAATAAACCACATAGTTTTTTTTTGGCAGATACCAGTTGTATTAGAAAACCGCAGGTCATCTCGGAGGGGGGGGGGGGGGGGTGCGCACCCCCTGCACCCTCCCCCTAGATCCGCCCCTACCAATCGCATGACACGCAGTGGTAAAAATGCAGGACCGACAAGGGCTAATTGATTACAGTATAAGTAGGCCCAAGTCGATCCGAAAAAGACCACTGATGGTAGACTGGTTGCTTAAAAAACATTTCCAGACCAGAAAGATTGGAAGCTTTTGATCAGACAACCTCGATTAAGTTTGCAAGAAAAGGAGAGTGATGTATATTTACCTTACGCCGTCTGTTGGGAGGAACAGGGCCTTTGTCGGCGGAGCCGAGATTCGAAAGCTACAGGAGAAAACAAAAACGACAATGATGACAAGCTACAAGTATAGACTGCAAAACAGTCGGTTTTTTTTCTCAAATTCAGTAAAGAAATCGTTTGAGTGCATTTATACGAACACTTTCACGTCCAAGGTAAGCCGCGGCTTGAGCTAACCGTAAGTTGAATAAGCCGTGAACGTACACTTTGTACCATTTATACGGGCTGTTCGCGTCTTATATAAGCCGCGGCTTATTTCTCTCGCCGTATGAACGGCCCTAATATGTTTTAAATCTGTGGAGGTGAAATGTTAATATTCTCTTGAGAGCTACTAAGCATGTTGTACTGTTTATTGCGCTGTACAAGGTTGTTATATCTTTCGAATCTGTGGATGCAATCCTCAGTGTGACATTAAAATAAGAGTGTTGAGCAATACCTCTGTGGACAGTGTTTGCAGTGCTATTTAAGTGTTGTTAGCCTGTGGACGAAATCGTGTGATCATTCTAATCGCCGCTTTAGAAACGAGAAAAGGACTGGAGCCGAAATGCGTCCCGCAATTGTTTCTGGGATTATTACAGGGGACTTGCCGGCCAGCCATTGGCTAATTTTTTCCCTGTCCCTAGTAACAGTCCCAGGAGTCTTTTCGACAGTTAACTCGGCCCAGTTACCCTCCCGTTTCTTAAGTGAGGAATAAGTCATTCCCGAGATCGAAGAATTCTCACCTTCAAAACAAAACGAAGGGCAAAACCTTTCTTGTGAAAATGAATGTTATTATATTTGCATGAGGATAAAAAATCTTTTCATGTCAACGGCTTCACACTTAGCCTTGCTTCGATACAAAGGCTTGAGGCAACTCCGAAATGGCCTATTCAAAACTAATTAACCCTTTATGCCCCAACAGTGTCCAAAATCAATTTTCTCCTAACAATATCCATAGATTGTCAAGAGCAAAGTCTACGAGAATTAATAAAATGATCACCAAGAGAAAAATCTTTGATCTTTTATCAAATTCTCTCAACTAATTCTTTGAGGAAATGTATGGAGATCAGTTTGTAGAATTTGTATGTGGATATTGGGGCTTAATGGGTTAGGAGTTATTAAAAGAATCAAGGAGGATGAGTATGTGGTACATTACCGCTTCATAGAGATTCTGTCCTGGTGGGCCCTACAGAGTAAACAAAATAAAACCAAAAAACATGAGAATGTCCCCACATGCAATAGAAACGAGACCCACGTTTATCTATTAATTGTTAGCTATAAAGATACAAAGCTTGATGAAACTATTGCTCATTTATATACGTTGTGTTTCAATTGGGTTTAAATTTTATTTTCCTCTGTATTTGGGTATGTTTTTTTAAAATCATTAATTTATTAAACTAAAGAAAAAAGCGTACAGTAAACATAATACAACATAAATTTACAATAACAAAACAATGTAGTACAACATAGTTTTACAATAGCGAAGTAACAGAAGAAAAACGGGAAAAAATCAAAATCAAAACAACAACAATAACAAGCAGTATATCATAAAAGTCATTAACTCAAGTAGTCACAACGTATATCAGCAATGCACAACGAGGTCCACTTATTTCTATATTTAAGGTCTCCGGTTTTAATAGCAATTTTCTTTCACAATGAATTTTTTCCAGAAGGACAATAAAAACATCGAGTCTTGGGGTCTCAGACTTTGGGTATGGTAATGTGTGATAATGACTTTGGTACCCAAATATGTAGCCTGGCGAATAGCGAGAAATTGGGAAGACTACGAGTTTGCGCACGCATGATCCAGCGTCATTTTGGCAGAAAAACGCGATACCCGTCGTCAATCTACTGCGGGTTTCAGCAGTTGGAGGGGCCGAAATAAGTTATCGAATGTTAGCAGTATATCATTTTTTAATCAGGCGAGGGCTTAACCTCCTTCAGTAAGATAAAAGTAACCGTCCAAACTTTTCTGGTGGGGAAAAAAGTAACATGAACTAAGCTTTCCTGGGTACCAATTTTTTCAGAATACGCCACTTTCACATCTCCCATAATGCATTATTTGCCCCCCAATATTTTGCATAAGCATTGTTCTCAATTTCTCTTGGGACGGCTGTAATACCCAGGAGAAATAAAAAAGAAAGGTTATGCAAAATTCTGGGGGGCAAATAAAGTGCATTATGGAAGATGTACAAGTGGCGTATAGATCATCGTCCTCCTCGTTGTCCTCGTCCTAAAATCTCAAGGTCTGTAATAATCTCTTAAGTCTAACACATTTCTCTCCAGGAGAAGGGTAAAAAATAGACTCGATGGGCACGGGCCAAAACTCACGTAGGTACAAGTGGTCGGGACTGAAGTCGATTGCCTTTTATCGATTGGACTAATAGATACGATTTAGTAACGTTCATCTGGAAGAGACAAAGTTAGGTGTTACGGCAAAGGCAATTAAGTTCATACCTGTTCTCCTGGCAGTCCGGGTGGACCTGGGAGACCCTGGAAGTCAAAAACAAAGATAAATGTTATGCTATAAGTCCTTGATACTGGTCACTGTGTTATTTTTTATTAATAGAGGTTGCTATACTATGAACGCGCCACACTCAAAAGACATAGTTGTTTGTTTGTTTTTAAGGTGAGTGGCCAGCACCTGGTGGGAAAGTGCAATGCCTTCAGACAAAACAAAAGTCAAAAGACTGAACACAACAACACAACGGTATAGAGGGGGGACCCTAAAGAAAGAAAGCAGTCGCTGGGGAATCGAACCCCGCCCACCAGCAACAAAACAAAGGTAAACAACAACAGTCTAATAGGTAAACTCCAAAAACAACTGCATTCAGACGCTAAAAAAATAACATTTGCAATACTTACAACTTCTCCATCGTTACCCTACAAAGGAAAAAAACAAGAAAGAAAAAAAAAAAATTGAATAAACTATTTCAAAGTAAGAGGGACCGCAAACAGAGAAAAGACTCTCAAAAAAGTCAACGAATCGTCTTAAGAAAAAGCCTACCGTTCGGCCACGTTCTCCCTGAAAGAAAAGAGATGTGAAAATCATTATCATTTATCCTTAAGCTGTTTTCAGTTGATACTGACGTTATTTCTTTTTTACTATCTGATATCCCAGTAATACAAAGAAAGCGATGAGGTAACAAAATTCTTTGTAAACATATCAAAACTATCAGAAATAATTCTCTTAAGAATTTTTCCTTTGAAACCGCCGCCCGAAGCCTTTTTGGTAGACAATAGGTTTGTCGAGCAGGAGGCCACAACCGGATCACCTACCAGGGTTGTGTTTAAAAGGGTGTCTTAGTTACAGATCGCCGCGGTATTGGGTGGTTGTATTGTTAGCTCGATCCGTTGCCCTTGTCTTCTTTTATTTCTGCTTCGAAGAGCAGGTAAAAAACACCACACACGGCTGTTCGATACAAGTACCGAAAGGTTCCCGGCGGTGTGGTCTATCTCTACCTCCGCTATAACTTCACACAAAAGTATCTCGTGGATTTAAAGGAGAGAGTGGTAGTAGTAGGTTTCTGGGAAACTGTCCACCTACCCCTCCCCTAACCCGACATTTTGCCCTAAGTGAGAAGTAAGTTAATCTTGACTTAAAAACTTTTAGGTACAGGAAAACCCCTTTTGGGGTTATTTTAACTCCTAATTTAACCCCGAATTTGGGGTCATTTTTACTCCTAAAAAAGTCTGTAGTTAAAATCACTCCAAAATGGGGTTACTTTTACTCCTTACATGGGTTGTTTTTACTCTTTTTGGAGTTAATTTAACTCTGAAAGTGGAGTAAAAATTTTAGGTACAGGATAGCTCCTTTTTTGGGGTTATTTTAACTCCTCCATATCTGGGGTCACTTTTACTCCTGAAAAAGAGTTCTTTAAACTCCTTTTTGGAGTTAAAATAACTCCCCAAAAAATAACTCCACTGTAAGGAGTTAAATTAGCCCCACTAGAGGAGTTATTATACCTCTCTGAAAATTACTGTGTAGGGCAGGGGTAGATGGGCAGTTTCTCAGAAATCTAAATCGACCAGGGTTTACAGTGAGCTTATACACTGACTTATGGAAGTTGTCTACGTTCATATTGATCTGTTGTCCTCTCGCCCGCTACAATTAATCCTCTCATTATTTGAAAATAATTCCTAATCCAAATTTTATGAGTAAAATACCTGTTTTCCGGGGTCACCTTGAAGTCCTTGTTGTCCCTGATTATCAAAAAAGGCTATTAACAGCATGTCCATAACTTACATGATCCCACTGCATTTACTTATGACCCATTGTTTTACTTTTCTCCATTTGTTTCCAGTTAAGCAAATTCTGTTTTGTTAATATCATGGTCATTAAGATTCGATACCCAAACGTCCAAGATTGAGCCAAATTGGTTCACGGATTACCGCTCAAAATGTTCGCTCAACGTTGCCCGATTTTCATTTGGAGAAAAAAGGGGAAAATAGATTTTTTTTGCAGCGTCTTACCCGTGACAAAAAATCTTTTTCGCTCCATTCAAGTCTCCGCAAACATAATTTCTTTTGCTGGATTTTTTTTTCCAGGAAGTTTTTGAAGAGTTCTATCTAATCTTCTTTAGATTCCAAATTTCGAAAAATGATGAATGTTTTTTTCACCATGGATGATACCTTAACGCGTGCCGACGAGCCTGCCAAACCAGTGTACCACAGAGTAATATCTTGAAATATTTGCCTTTGTAAATCAAAGCGACGTAAAGATTAATAATGGTAATTGAACTGACTGGAGTACAATTTGGTCTGAAATCATGCGCGTGATTTTAAACGCGCGAGTTCGATTTGAAATCACAGGTATGATTTCAGACTAAAATTGCGCGACACGAAGTTCAATTACCACTTTATTACAGCCATTTTGATATCGTAGAATACGGTCAGTAGCAATATTTTTTTGATCTAGTAGCTGGTTTGTTGAAAAGCGGAAACAAAAAGGTTTTTACATCTCATTTTGTATTTGAAACAGAAGTGATGCAAAAAAGGGTGAAAATGGTGCGATTTAAAACAGAAATGACGCGATTTAGAACAGATGTGATTTAGAGCAAATCGTAATAGTGTGACCCGTGAATACATCGCACTCCTGAGAGCCAATCGGCTTGGAAGGATCACCAGGGATTTCAAAATGGATATAACAAAATAATAAATATAATATTTTCTAAGATGGAAAAATACATCTGGTCCAGGAGAGCCTTGTGATCCAGGAGGACCAGCGGAGCCTGCACCACCCTAATAAAACAAAATAGAAGACAACATGAAAGGGCTGTGTCACGCACGGCTGTCTAGATTATAAGGATCATTAGACGTCTCTGGGAAACTGCCCACCTACCCCTTCCTTAAGCCAACATTTTGCCCCAAGTGAGAGGTAAGAGTTAATGTTGGCTTAGGGGAGGGGTAGGTGGGCAGTTTCGTATAATGATGCGATTATTTTGTTAATATCATGGGTGACAAATTACTCCTTAATTCTGGCGCGAAACTTCACCGTTTATATATAATTTCACACGTGAAATTACTAAATTACCATGGCAACGTTCCGCGCGTGTTAGGGCCAAGATGACAACAAAGTTTTAGAATGTTATGAATGAAGATGTCACGGCATTAAAAGACGCTTTAGAAAACCTAAACACATGAAAGAGCAAATAAAGAAGGATTCTACAAGGTATTTTGTCGAAAATGTCTCAAAATTATGAACTTAAGCCGAACATTTAACCTCTAAAGTTCTCAGCGCGCAAAGTTTGTACCACCCTTACTCCGAGTATCATTCCGCTATACATAGCGGCTACTGCTTGAGTAAATAGGGATATTACCTTAGGTCCGGGGGGACCTGTTGTTCCGTTGTTCCCGTCATCTCCCGCTTCACCCTACCGACGAAAAGTACGGAAATTAATGACAAACAATCACCGAACAAAGTCAACGAATTTAAGCACAGTTTAGTCTTAAGTGCAAACCTACACTACATCACAAATCCTCTAATACTTTTTATGAAAAGGGGAAAAATTAAAAAAAAAAAACGAGTCACGAGAAAAAGGAATTGACAAATCCTGTGTCTGGAGTGGCGTCAAACATCACTCACTCTCCTATTGGTCAATTGTCATGACCTCACCGGTGGAACTTTTCACCAGTGAATTTCGCGTCAAACAAGTATTAAAAGTCCCTTAACATGGCATAACTAAGCAGAAAAAAAAATTATAAAGGACTTTAAGAAAGTCTATCTTAGAAGTGGAGTTCCCAAGAGTGACAAAAAACAATTTTCCTGACTATATCAATACAAAACCAAGAGAGAAGTTGATGAAAATTATTAAACTGATCAAGGAAAAATGCTTTGATCTTTTATCAAATTCTTTCAACTAATTTCTTAAGGAAATGTATGGAGATCAGTCTGGAGAATTTGTAGGTGGATATCGGGACTTAAATGGTTAATATACATATGCGGTACCAGTGGTCCCGGAGCTCCCTGCTTTCCAGGTTCACCAGTATAACCAAAATCACCCTGAAAAAAAAAAACAACAACAACAAACAAGTTAGTCTAAGTTTACTTTGTCTACGTTTTATTGCGATTTTTTGCTATTTAGGTCAGCAGTCTGCCCCAAGCGCACAAAGCAGAGTGCTATTTTTACTGAAAAATGGAAAACGTTTTAGGGTAGACTTACCTTAGGTCCAACGAGTCCAGGTTCACCTTCATCTCCTCGCAAACCAGGTGGTCCCTATATATTAACAAAAATATTTGTAAGTTCTGTTAAAGGACAGTCTAAGAGCAAGGGTGGGGCAGGAGTGAGAGAGAGAGAGGGCACTCGCCTCCGATTATTGTGGCCCGGGTTGAAATCCAGGCGTAGACGCCACTTTCGAAACGGGAAGGGGACTGGAGACGACATGCGCCCCGCAAGTGTTTATGGGATCGTTACTAGGGACGCGCTGGTCAGCTATTGGCCATTTCTTTCTCGGTCCCTGGTAACAGTCCCAGAAGTCTTTGTGAAAGTTCACTCGGTCCAGTTTCCTTGCCCTACGTGGGTTGAGTTTGTTCTTGGTTCTCTCCCTTGCTCCGAGAGGTTTTTCTCCGGTTACTCCGGTTTTCCCCTCTCCCAAAAAAACCTGGACTTCCAAATTCCAATTCGATCTGGAACGCACGGACACGTTTAAACGAGTGTTTCAGTGATTCGTGGGTAATCAAATTACACCTAATATTACAATTGGCATCCGGAAATTAATTCACGATGACGACGTTGGACTAAAACTTACCAGAATTCATCTACAGAACATCTGCATGATTTCATGGGATAAGTACAAAAAAAGGGCTTATCCTGTTGATAATAGCGCCATTTATACGAGGAAAAATAAGACGCGAACTTTCCGTATAAACGGCACATTTCGTCTAAAATAAGACGCGGCTTAGCTAAGACGCGTCTTATTTTAGAACAGCCCTTAACACCTGTTCTTAGGTAAGACGCGTCTTGGCTAAGACGAGAAAAACTTCATATAAATGAACTTCGCGTCTTACTTAAGACGCGAACGCATAGTACGCATGCGTAAATTTTTGGCGCGCCACGTTAGATTGCCGTTGCCACGGGCAACATTCACATAAAAACGAGTCAAAAACAGAAATAAGACGCCAACCATTTATACGAGCTGTTCTTGTCTTAGATAAGACATGCTCGTGTAAATGGTACAGTTCGCGTCTTATTTTTCCTCGTATAAATGGCCCTAATGTGTTTTGTCGCTTACCACTTATTTAAGTCAATGACAAAAAATTCAAGTACTGAGACTGAGTTCTTAACAGAAGCGTTTAGGATTATAACTGATGGACTGTTAGTCTTCATCCGTAGCGCCAGGCGTAGTTAATCGATAACAATCCATAGTAATCCATTTTGTTCATCGATAATAATCGGCAAATTATTTTTCTCCGATCTTTGACTCTGATCTACCGATTTTCGATATCAATCGATAACAATCGGCGCGGATCAAATCGATTGATATCGATTGATTTCCGATATCGATTTCTACCGACTAACTACGCCTGGATTGCGTGAATATTTCCCGAAAACTGAAAGAGGCTTATATTCTAGGAAGCTTATAACGGGAACAGAAAAAGCGCTTCGAGACAAGCCAGAGTAGTGCTGATCAAAAAGCGTTTTGCATTTGACTGGTTTTTAATTAAGCTTGGAAACGTCATGATTTATCGAAGTCAGTTCAATACAAGCTAGAAGGGGGATTAAATCCAGGGAAGGCTCATAATCGAATGTATTTTTTTGTTTGCAGGTAGATGGACCTATAATCGCGCGTGTGTGTGTGTGTGTGTGAGGGGGGGGGGGGGGGGGGGGGAGATAAGGGGACGTTGACGGTACAGGAAGTACCCTTTCCTGAAGCAAGGGGGAGCTTATCAGCAGAAGTTAACGGTACAGAAGTACCCTCCGCTGAAGCAAGGGGGGAGCTTATCAGCGGAAGTTAACGGTACAGGAAGTACCCTCCGCTGAATCACGGGAACCGTTCCTTTAGTTAAGCTTACTTCTGGACCTTGAACACCTCGTTCTCCGTCACCACCGTTTTCTCCAGGGACACCCTGTCAGAATAAAAAATATAAACTCATTTAGCCTTTTCCCGTGGACTCGGCTGCAAGCGAAGCGATTAAACACTTATATCTACTGATTTAACTAACAGTATGAGATTAAAGAGCCTGTGTCAAAATGGTCTTTCATAAGGTTATCAAGAGGATATCAAACAAATTTCATCAGGGAGCACTATAAACACAAGATATTCTACCTTGACCTCATCCCCACCCTACTGACTGCACTTTCTAGTCGCCCATATCTCCGGATTCAAAATCAAGTCTCGGAAAAAAAAAGCACTTAATCGAAAAATACTCCTGGCCTCAGTTGTTTAACAGCCGGATAGCACTACCCACCGGATAAATTAGTAGATAGACATATATCCGGTGGATATAGTCAGTTATCCGCCTTTGGAACAACTAGGGCCTATAATTTGGGTCAATAGATCATTACACGGGTTTTTCAACCTTTGACTGAGACTGGTTAGCGAAAATCCATCAACACGGCTGGAACGAACGGGTTGAATCAGTAATAGAGAGATTAAGATTCACGTTTAAGGCATACGGCAAACGGCAAACGTCAGTTGAGAATTTCTTCGAATAGAAAATAAGCAGATAAAAACAGTCCAGAACGATTCTTTTTGATAAAACTGGCATAAAAGTACTTATTTTTATGTAGAAGCAATAAGCAGTAAACGAAAAATAAGGGGAAAACTTAATCACTTGCTGTTTGGCGTTAAGGTGAATCTTAATCTCTATAATGTTGTACCTTGCGAGCAGAGGCTATATTTTCGCTGTGCGAGCTGTCGTGCGAAACGTAGCCTCTGCCGACAACCGTTCAAATCCGTCCAGAAATGTGGACGAATAAATTAAAAAAACGGGTTTTTTCCGGTTCACAGCATTGTGTGAGTCTTGCGTAGCAGATCAGAGTTGTCGCATTTTTTTATACCCGCGAAACTAGCGCCATTTGACGACAGACCTGACGATAAATTTTCCTTGCAAATCGCGTGATGAATTTCGCGCAGGCACGATAGAAAATTGAATGGTTGTCAGCAGAGGCTACTTTTCGCACGACAGCTCACACAGCGAAAATGTAGCCTCTGCTCGCGGGGTAGTAATGTTGCCAAGTTTGAAAGCGATTTGTTGAAAAATAAACTATGGTTTGCGGAGGGGGCGGGGGGGAGGGGGCGCAAGTTTGTGCCTCCACCATACAAGCGTTCGTCTGTAAAATTTCGCGATTTTGTGGAGCAATATTTTCCCCCACTTTAGACGTAATACCTTTAAACTCGGTAAGTTACCGTACTCCAGGAGTGTCGATGGATGTTCGCCTACTGCTCTTTAACAAAAGTTAAAGGGGCTGTGTCACGGCAGTCCACATCATTTTGTTTAAGTTTGCCAATTACTCGCCCTCAATCGGTATGGAACTTAAAGTAAGCAAGGAAATTACATGGAAATGACAAAATCAGACATTCGAGACAAACAAATATGTTTCCTGAGCATTATTTTTGAAGTTAAAACAGCAGAGATCAACTTTGAAAAACTGTTAGGCTGAACAGCTTTCAAAAACGCTAATTTCAGTCTGTTTCAATCTTCTTCAGTTTTGCCCATCCGTGGCATCTGTTTTATCTGTCGTGTTATTTTAACCTTCCTTTAATGTTTTAAGCAGTTATTTTTACGTTTCTCTTAATTTAACGGCATTTTGTAATTACCTAATTTGGCTGAATTTCGTGACACAGCTCCTTTAAGGTAAGAAGAAACCGTGAAACGGTCAATTGCCTGACACTCACATTTTCTCCCGGCTTGCCTTCTGCACCCTTTTCACCAGTTGGTCCTGTTGGCCCGAGAGATCCAGCATTCCCATTGATTCCAGGGGGTCCTCTATCTCCTCTATCGCCCTAGTAACACATGAAAAACAGAGAGTCAAAGTTGATAATAAGGAAAAGATAAATTTTCCCCCCGAGCATTTGTTAATGAACAATTAATGAATGAGGCTGAGTATTTATGAAGAATTATGGAGATCGAGGAGGGTGTTATCTGTCGAGACCGTAGGCCGAGGCGGATAACACCCCCCGAGATCGCCATAATTCTTCATATGATACGAAAGCCGAATTCAATAATTGTTTTATTATTCATTCAAAATAATTCCTAGTTTAAAAACATGCTTACCTACATCGATCCATCGATGTTAAGTTCATCTTTGATAGTGCACGTTTAGAATTGTTCAGCTCCGCAAATATTCTCCAAATAGCAGATCTCGCCCTTCGAATTGTCTTCTTGCTATTCTTGCCATGTTTTTAGCTATTTTTTCGCCTAGTTCTTACTCTTGAAACGAGTGAAATGTCAGCCATTTTTCAAGTTCACAACCAAAACAACTAAACCTCGTCCCCAGGTCTTCTTGGTTAACAGTACATTAACCTGCAAGAACGCTGCATTTTTGACGTCATTTCCTCGCTAAACACAAAATTCTTCCAAATTTGGTCGTCAGTAACTGGTTATGGTGAATTAAACATTTGCTTTTAGCCAATCAGAATCGGGGAAATATTTTGAATGAATAATAATTGTACTTAATATCTATTTCTTATTTTCATCACAGTTGGGTGGTTGGTTGGCATCAAAATGTACACTAAACTTTCTTAAGGTCCTTGCGCTATGTAAGTAAGTCAGCGTGCTGCTTTGCTTTAGTCCAATGTACTCGCGAAGATGGGAAGTCCTGTGGCTACCCCAAAACCTGCGACCTGCTCGCCATGTGAGTTGTCCATAGCTCACTGGTTAGTGGGTCCTACCGGTATCTGGAAGGTCGTGGGTTCGATTCTCGCCGGGGCTCGGATTTTTTATTCATGTACTTGTTATTAAACTGTAAGGCGATTCTAACCTTTGAGTCTGAGGACCAAATCCTATGGTGTGACCATTCAAATGAAACCTCTCCAGCAGTACTTTCACATGGTACTATTTATTTAGTATGTAGTTCTAACTTTTGAGTCTGTGGACCAAATCCTATGGTGTTACCATTCAAATGAAACCTTTTCAGCAGTACTTTCACATGGTGCTATTTATTTAGTGTGTAGTTCTAACTTTTGAGTCTGTGGACCAAATCCTATGGTATGACCATTCAAATGAAACCTCTTCAGCAGTAATTACACATGGTACTATTTATTTAGTATGTAGTTCTAACTTTTGAGTCTGAGGATGAAATCCTATGGTGTTACCATTCAAATGAAACCTCTTCAGCAGTACTTTCACATGGTACTATTTATTAAGTATGTAGTTCTGACTTTTGATTCTGGATGAAATCCTATGGTGTGACCATTTAAATGAAACCTCTTCAGCAGTAGTTCGAACTTTTTGAGTCTTTGGATGAAATCCCATGGTGTTACCATTCAAATGAAACCTCTTCAGCAGTACTTTCACATGGTACTATTCATTTAGTAGGTAGTTCTAGCTTTTGAGTCTGTGGACCAAATCCTATGGTGTTACCATTCAAATGAAACCTCTTCAGCAGTACTTTCACATGGTACTATTCATTTAGTAGGTAGTTCTAGCTTTTGAGTCTGTGGACCAAATCCTATGGTGTTACCATTCAAATGAAACCTCTTCAGCAGTACTTTCACATGGTACTATTTATTTAGTATGTAGTTCTAACTTTTGATTCTGGATGAAATCCTATGGTGTGACCATTTAAATGAAACCTCTTCAGCAGTAGTTCGAACTTTATGAGTCTGTGGACCAAATCCTATGGTGTTACCATTCAAATGAAACATCTTCAGCAGTACTTTCACATGGTACTATTCATTAAGTAGGTAGTTCTAGCTTTTGAGTCTGTGGACCAAATCCTATGGTGTTACCATTCAAATGAAACCTCTTCAGCAGTACTTTCACATGGTACTATTTATTTAGTGTGTAGTTCTAACTTTTGAGTCTGAGGACCAAATCCTATGGTACGACCATTCAAATGAAACCTCTTTGGCGGCACTTTCAAGTCAGTAATACTATTTGTTTTTAGCCTTTTGCAAAAATGAAATTCCGAAATTTCTACTTTTGGGAGGGAAAGGGTTAAGTAAGGACTTTTTCTTACTTCTTCTCCATCATCGCCGTCTGTACCTGGATCACCATTTTCTCCAGGTGTACCCTGAAAATGACGAGAACAATAGTGAGTTGTCTAACCTTAACTCTACTGCTGCCTAAGTACTTTGTTTAAAAAAGGCATTTTTATAAAAAATGTTGGCAACAAAAAATTTGCCCAATTTCTAGCACAAAGTAAAAAAAAAAAAAAAAAAAAGAAGCACCAACCGGAAGTCCATTAGCTCCTTTTGCACCAGCAGGCCCACGAGCCCCAGGATACCCCTGTAATATAATTTCATATCCAACAACCTTTTAGTAAACAACACGCGAAATTATTTTTATTTCGTGTACAAATCTTTCACTCAAGCGCGCTGCGTTCACACAAAAAATAAGAAAAACATCGCATGCCTGAAATAAATTTTAAACAAAACGTGCTCAGGTGTTTCCTTGGGCAATTTTTATCGAGAGGTAATCCCTGAGAATGGCCAACTAACTACTTCCATTAATGCCAAAAGAAAATTCAGCATAGACCAGTGGGAACCGTAGATAATAGATTGCATTCGAGGTTCTGGTATCTATTAAGTGGATGACCACTAAAAAGTCACAGAGTTAATTCGATGATATTTCCAATAGAAAACCTTAACTTCGTTGACATCTTCAACTTAAAGCCAGCGGATAAGTACTCGCTTGGAAAAGGCTCCGTGATCCTATATCGCAAAGGTGTGCCAAATCTTTTGGCAGAGAAAAAAAAGATAAGTCAAACTTTCTGCATGTGGATTTTGTTTTTCGTAGCTTAGCACGTGATCGTTTTTTCCCGTAATTCCAGGTAAAGGCGAAAAGGTAACAAAAGTCACGAACGACGAAAAAGATCAGCACTTGGTAGAACAGGACACCCAAGATTACAGGTGCTGTGTTTAACGCAACCATACACGCTCATACAAAAGAATTTTGATTTAGAGATCGAAATTTAGGCTCGATTAGAAAGAGAAGGAAAAGTTTGTCGTCACCTGTTTACGTCCTCCATAAAACGTGAAACTAGGCATTTTCACTTCGCAGACGTGCGGTAACGGCCAAAAAATGTACAAAAAAGCGTGATCCACGTACAAACTTGTTGTTTTGCTCAATAAAACTATTGCTTTTTTGACGTTCTCGTTGTCGTCGCCGTCGTCGTTGCTAAAACTCCCTACTGACATCAGTTTCGCGAACGGAGAGTTTTCGCGCGTGTGCACTAGTACCAAAATCAAGTCAGATGTCTTTTTCCGACATTTCTTAGTTTTTGCACGCGAGTATTTCAGAATTACTTAAACCTGCTGCAGATGAAACTTGCATTTAGTTTGATGGATAGTCTTTGAGTGTTTCAAAGGTGTGCTCTTTTGGTTTCATTTAACGACGAAAGTAGCCGGGGACCATGCTCTGAGTAGCCGGGGGAAATCCCTTGCTCCCGGCCCTTAGTGACAACCCTGACAGGACACCTAAGATTACAGGTATTGTGTTCAACGCAACTATACACGCTCACACAAAAGAATTTTGATTTAAAGATCTAAATTTAGGCTCGATTTCCGCCGTTTTCTCGATCCTCCTCGAGAAGAGACTGTTCATAAGAGGAGTGCGGGCTCATTTCTCGAACAGCGGCTGGTAACCGCCAAAAGTTCCTAGATAAAACTTACAGAACGTCCTTGCTCGCCATTTTGTCCAAGATTTCCGGCAGCTCCTCGAATACCCTAAATGAGGCAATCACCAAGAACAGTTTAGCAGCCCGTTGATCGAATTGTCGTATTTAATCGAATAAGCGCCGCTGCGCTTATTGAATTTCCCACGCCTTAAATGCGGCGCTTATTTGAAAGTTGGACGCGACAAAGAATTGTTTTAACTCCGGTATTATTATTCTTCTGAATTAAACTAATAGAACTAAACGTCTTTTGACTTTGATTATATCGGATCCGCCCTTATTCGGGAGCCGTCCTTATTTCTCCCAAATGCAGCGCTTATTCGGGACGGCGCGGATTCCAGTAAATACGGTACGCGTAAGCAATCACATCACAAGGGGGAGTTGGATGCTTATGGCATACAGAATTTTTCACTCTAGCCAGTTCTTAGGTGGAAACCGCCGATTTGGTTGGCAAATTCTGGCATAAAAGCCAGAAGCCTCCAAGCAAGGGGAACAGGTGCTGATTTGAACAGTCGTGGGTGTAAACGAGGAGAAAACAAGGAGATAAACTGAAATAATTCTCACGTCTTCTTTCCCAAGAAGCACCAAGGACAATTTTGGAGTAGAATTGCATCACAGTACCACAGAGCAAAACATAGTGGGTCTGACAATTTGTTGAACTTTTAACTTTAAACGGTAAGATTTTATGGCAGTTTGAGAGACAGTTGTTATAATGGTGGAAAGCCGCTAGGGTGCAAGCAAATCTCATACATCATCATAATTTGATAAAGACGGCAATTCAACTCCCTTTAAATCTACGCACAAGGTGTCAGTCGGTATTGGGCCCCTAAAATCTACGCATTAAGTGTCAGTTAGTCAGAGGAAAGGTCACACATGTTGCAAATGGCCAATTGTCAAAACAAGGGAAGACGTAACTTTGTGATTTTTTTAAAACAAACGTAAAAAAATCCATCAAAACAAACAAACCATTTCTCCGGTGTCTCCAGTTTCTCCTCGCCTTCCAGGAAGACCAGGCAAACCCTAGAACCAAAATAAGTGTATGTGAAAATCAAGTCCTGGTGATCCTGTGCGTTTAACGTCTTACACAGGTGTGGCAACAACATGTCATTTATTTATATCATTTGTTGCCGTGATCAATATCAAGTTATTATTGACAGAGGAACGCTGAAGAAGGCGATCATTTAACCTTCTTAAAAAGCCCTAAGAGTGATCAGCATCAAATTTCTCCTTGTAATATCAATGCTTTGTAAAACAGAGTGGTCATGAGAATTACGAACATGATCACAAACGATGAATTTGCTTGATATTTCATCAACTTCTCCCCACTACTTCTGTAGGAAATGAATAGAGGCGACAAAGGAGAATTCAAATTTTGATCTTAGGGTCTAACGGGTTAAAGAGGCTGTGTCACGGCTGGGAAGTTCATTAATTGTATATAGTACAATTCTGCGTCTTTATTCGCTATGAAAATTGACAAATATCTTGTGAATGACAAAATTGCAGTTTTGTCAAACAAATATCCCCCCAACCCCCAAATCGTTATTTCAACCGTTACAAACAACAAAAATGAACTTTGAAAAACTGTAATGTTAAAAAGTTTTCAAAAACCACAGTTTCAATCCGTTTAAATCTTCTTCAAGTTTATCCATTCGTGCATCCTTTTGTATTTGCTGTGTTACTTATACCTTTTTTCAACATTTTCAGTGGTTATTGTCATGTTTGACTCAATTCAGTGACAGTTCCCACTGTTTGAATTTTGATAAATTTCGTGACACAGCTCCTTTAAAACAACGGCAAAAAATTTAAGAAAGTGAAACACATGACGGCATAGCAGGGAAAGGTGTAGCTATCTGAACAAGATAAGCCTGAGCGGGTTAAAAACTGGTTTTATCAACTGAGTTCGTTAAGTAGATTGGCCACGGTACGGGAATTGAGAAACTGGGGTTAGACAATTAAATCACGATGAAGTATCAACACAGGGGGAGCTTTCAAGATCCGTGATCCTTTCAGTATTAATTGCTATCATCAGTTAACCCATTGGCCGCGTACACAGATTCATTGAGGCGAAAAGCTGAAGACCTAGTTCAGTAACCGGAGCAATTTTGAGCTCTAAGTGCATGCAGCATCTAAGAAAATATCAGTCAACGAGAACTGCAAAATTGCTGAATTGTAAGAGAATTCCTCCGAATTTATTTTGTGTATCGAGCTCAAATTTACTAAAAATTGCTAGGCAGAGAGAGAGAGGTTATTTTCACCGCTCGAAAAGAGAACGATAACCACACGTCAATGAGGTAAAACCGCAATAAAAGATTCGCCTGAAGTCAAAAATTGATTGTATTTACTGGGGGTCCTTTGTCTCCTTTATCTCCACGAGTTCCAACACCACCGCGAGCGCCCTGAGAGAAACAAAAAAATAGTCTAATCATATTTCTACCTAATTGCTTAAAAAAATTAAATAAACACCCCACAATCCTTGACAATGTTTGAGCCACCAGGGTGTGTGGTGTGACTGATTAAGCGAAAGCTTCTAAGCAGTACCATGGTGTCATGGTGTTGTTGAGTATTGAGGTACAGCGTAGAAAATAGGCAGTGAAACCTCTATTAAGCGGACACTTTCGGGACCTTCCTCAGTGTTCGCTTAATTTTGCAAAAACTGCGCAACGTTTGTTAACAATTAACACTCAACGGTTACTCTGTACAGTGATTAAGTTTTATGTTGTTAAGGAAGCTAAGGAGGCTGTGCTATAAATATGCAAGACTTTTAGGTCAACTTTGATCGCGGATGATAGTTATACGGCCGGATATCGGTCTAATCTACAGTTTATTGACAACTATTGCTAAATGTATTGATTTATCTTTATTAGACTACACTTCGTATTTCAAGGACGTAATCACCCAATACTGCCGATTGTCAATCCAGTCCGGTGTCCCCTTAATTAAGGTTTTTAACAATAGAAATTAGCCAAATACAATTTATTTTAGTGCCCACGTCCGCTTAATATAAGTCTCCGCTAAGTAGGGGGTCGTTATAAAGGGAAATATAAGACGTTAATTTCGGGACCCGGCTTTGTGTCCGCTTAAACGGGGGTCCGCTAGATAGAGGTTTTATTGTATTTACTTTTACAGCCTACGGACGAAATCTATAAATTCAAAAATAAAAAACCACCACAACAACAGCAATAAAAGCCACACTGCTTCCCTAAGGGAAATGAGAAGGTCGGCGAGAACTTAGCCTTCTATTTTTCTATTTCTTCCTTCTTACTGTGTACGTCTGTCTTTTCGAAAATTAGTTAAACTGACAGCATGTCTTAATAAAACCTACTAGGCGGTCCTCACATAGGGAGCTCTTTAGCCTGCGGAGTTCTCAATTTGGGGAGTCGCGAGAAGTCACGCGAAACAAGACGAGTTCGAGGGGCGGGAAAGAAAGGTACTTATGGCCCTTTGCCCCGCCTCTCGCGGCTTTACCGCTCGCGCGCGCGTTCACTCGCAGCTCGCTTCGCACGTCATACATGGACAGCTTGCTAGCAGGCTAGGATAAGAAATGTGTACGACGCGAAAACATCTTTTAGCGTGAGTGACCACTGTCTTTAATTTGGTTTTTCAGGTTTTTACAAGATAACATAAGTGGTTTGGGGTTTCAAGTTTTGTTTTAGCCATCTCTTTGGCACTTTTTAAAATATACAGAGCAAATGTACTTGATCAATTCAGATTTCTCGGTAACTGACTACCTACATCTCCCTAAAGTCAACATTAACGCTTACTTTCAGTTAAGGAAAAGTTAAAACTTAAGGGGGGGGACGGTATCTACGTACAGGTCGTCCATCTGATCCGGTTAGTCCAGGCAATCCATCTCGTCCTGCTAATCCCTGTTAAGAGACCAAAAACGTTTCTGACCATGGCATTTAAAAAATAATTGACACCATAAAATTCTGTAAAAATGCAAAAAATGATTGTTCTAATGTTATCACGCTAAGAAATATTAATAACGTCCTTCACTGTACAGTACACACGGAACACTTTTTGCTGGCTGAAGTGTGTATGGAAAATATTTCCATTGAAACGGCTAGTACGAAAAAATGCATTCATAAGATTTTTTAACTTGTAGAAAATCAGCTACAGAGAAGAAACCTCTGGACTTCTGATTATTTCATTTCTGATTTTACTCTTCTCAGAGGAATACTTTCTGACAAAAGCTGTGAAGTTACTGTTCTGAAAAATGAGAAACCTTCGAACCACAATACACCAGGAGAAAGGAATGTAACGTACTGTTTGTCCTGGGGAGCCTGGTGAACCTGCTCTGCCGTTTATTCCACTGGATCCCTAGAAGAGAATGACAGTTGTTGAAAATCCTTGAAAAAATGGTCACAGGCAGTCGTTTTTGTTTTGAGTTTGCGCGTTGGTCATGAGAATTTAATCTTTCTAGTAAAGATATGGAGCGAGTGTGAAAAAGGAGAGGGACTGGAGAGAGCTGATAGGCGTAAGCAAAGACGATATGTTAAACAAATAATTTACAAAGTGAACGGGGTCAGATAACTAAGAGCGATGCAATAGGACACAAGTAGAAACGTAGGTGCATACATTAGTCAAATCCAAGTAGTGGTCTATTATCAATGCTGCATTCTGATTGGTTGAGCTACTACTAGGCTATATGTTATAGCCCACTAGGAAGCGAAAAGGGCCGGCATTTTGGCGGCAAAAAAGGATTAAAGTCTAGCTTTAACTAGCTAAAGTTGTTTTATCTCGATATTTTTGACCACCTAGCTGGATTTTACTAAAACAATTATTCCTCTCGCCCTCATGGCCTCTGAGTCAACAGTCCATTCGGCCTTCGGTCTCATGAGCTATTGACTCAGAGCCCAACTCGGGCTCGAGGAATAATTGTTAAATAAACCTTAAATATGAGCAAACGAAAAAAAGGAGCCTTGAGCACACTGGCCGGCTTCAAGTGCTGTGTATTTTACAAGGAGTACCTTATAAAAGGGTCTAAACTAAACTAAACAATGTAATCAGTAAAATATAAAACTGTTCTAGTGAGGCCAAAAACTGCTGTTTAAAAAAGTAAAATAAAAATAATAAAAGTAACTAAAAGAATTAGATTTCCTTGCAGCCTACCTTAACCCCTGGAATACCAGGCTGACCCGGCTGTCCAAGAGATCCAGGTGGTCCCTTAATAAAAGGAAAAAAAAAACAAACAAGAAACATTGAATGCTGGACGCTAGGGGCAGTAACTTTACATGTAAGCTTGAAGCCACTGTAAGGTGCACTATGGGTCACTGTTAAGAAAAATTACATCGCGTGACTAGCGAGACCTTCTAGAAGCTTCTTGTGTAAGCGTTTCTAAAGCGAAATATTTTGTTATCTTTCTATAATTAGACTATCTGGAAAGTTCTTCAATTATATTGTGACAGTATATAAGTAGGCGAGTCCAAGCGAAGTTTTAACTAGTTTTCACAAGCGAAGAGAGTTTGACGTTAGTCGTGTTCAGTCAAGTGTGACGGAAGCAGTGTTTACTTAAGTTGGCGGAGGCTGCGTCAGTTTAACGAGTTACGTACAGTTGTAGAGTTTTACTAAGTGGAAAGTACGTTCATTTTTGGAATAAATCTTCTTGTTGCTGTTCCGACAACCCTGTGTTCAGTTAAGTTTGCAGGCTACCCGTCCTCTAAAAGAATACCCGCGTAACAGCCACATTAAAGTGTTAGTTAGCCTTAGATGTATCAAACAAAGTCGTGATGGGCCGAGTACAAAGCTAACGCTCACGCTATTTGCTATCTTTTCAAAGACCTAAAACCTGTCTTCACGTCAACTGAATTCCAAAAATAATGGTCCAATTTAGTTATTTAAGACTATAAAATTATTCAGGCATTGAAACCGTTCCCTGTTGCCTATAGTTACGGATGGCATGGATGGAAATGGATTGAAACGTGAAAATGCTGGGCGAACCTTTTCGAGATTAAATGCTATGCCTGCAAAAATCACCAAAGATGATTTTTTTTATGGTCAGTGCTCACGGATGAATAACTCTACAGGAGCATTTTGTGTGTGGGTAAAGGTACTAAGTTTTGACTTAAGCACAGAATTGACCTAACACAGCAAAATCCTCGTGATATAGCCCCTTAAACAGGGAAAACAAAACACGGGTAGGAACTGCAAAAGCAAAATACAAAGACACTCTGCCTTCCTACGAGGAAAACTTCATTTTATTAAGGGAATGCATTGAAATGCGCCCTAACAAGCAGATACTCACCGGAGGGCCCTGGGTTCCAGGCAGGCCAGGTGTGCCTGGAGGTCCTCTGTTACCCTGTCAGATAGTACAAAACAAAATTAGTTGACAACCCTGAGGACTTGGAGTATTAGGCCAGTGGGATAGGGGAAAAAATAGAAAATCCTTCTTTTGGCTAGATCGTGGAAAACTTAACACACTATAACCCGAAAGTATAAATGTCCAATTGAATGCGTGTTAATCCTTTAAAGTGGGAAAAGATACCAACTACAGTTCAACCTCCTGTAAGCGACCACCCCAAATGCGAAGATTTAGTGGTCGATTATCGCAGGTGGTTGCTTACGAGATTTGAACCACAGCGTGACTTTTCCGATAAGTGGTCTCGACATACCGGTAAATGATCTACTTTCTGGAAGATAATTATTTGATTCTTGATAATTCTAACTCAAGGCGGGTGTATTTCTATGTTGTCATTAAAAGTTTTGGTTTAATTTGAGTTAAAATAGCGTAGTAAGTACACACAGAGACTAAACCATGCGTCAGTTGGGGGTTTCTCACAGGAAGTTAAAAACAATGGACAGAAGTCGCTCACTAGAGGAGGTCGTTTGCGAGAGGTTCCAACTTGGTTCGGATTCACTAAAAATTGAAGTTCCAAAACGCAGTCGCATATGAGAGGTACTTTGTACACGGAGCTAGGTTCGACTGTTTTTAAGTCTTCCACGTCTGAGACCATTTCCTTTTTTTTTTCGGTATATTGGCAATTATAACATACAACGTAGCCTTTATTTTATTTACTGGACTTTTTTGTTTTTACTTACAACAGCTCCCGGAACTCCAGGTGAGCCTTTCTCTCCACCAAATCCAACAGTTCCCTAAACAATACACATTATTGTGAATTTGATGATAACTAAAGAAAAATTAAATAATTCCCAAAAATGGTATCCACATTACGAAAGAAATAATGATGCATGACAATTAATATCTCCTAACCACATAAACAACTCTAACGTTTACAATTGTCCTTTTAGAACAAGAGAATTATTATTTACCCTTTCACCCCAAGAAAACGTTGCGACAAGAATATTATTTTATTACTCTAACTTGTAAATCTGTGGACGAATTCCTTCGTTCATACCATTCACATGAAACCTCTTGAGCAGAACTTTAACATGGTACTATACTATTTATAGTTTGTAGCTCAAATTTTTGACACTGTGGATAAAATCCCATGGTGTTACCATTCAAATAAAACTTCTTAGGCAGTACTTTTGGATAGTACTACTAATTGCTTTTGATTTTACAAAAGGAAATTTGTTTTGGGTGAGTGTGAAGTTTTCCTTTGGTCACTATTATGAAAAATACTCACCAAATCTCCTGCCTCTCCCTTGGTGCCGAAATCACCGACATCTCCCTTACTTCCCTAAAGAGGTTAAAAAAGGAAATCCAGTAAGCGTTTTTGTCAGCCAAATAGTTGAAATCTATGGTAATATCAAGAGGATACAATTCCTCAATGTATAACGAAACTTTGTCCAACTTATCAGTACCTTTTCTCCAGGGTTGCCTTTGCCGCCAGGCGCGCCTTCTCCGCCAGCTGGTCCCTACAACACGAACACAGTACATTAAATGGGCTATGTAAAACTATTTGCCAACTTTTTAAAAGCTAAACCTTTTCTCGCATCAATCGAATTTCAAAATTAATGGCTTAGGCCTAGGTCAAACGTCGAACTTTTCATTAGACGAACCTGCAAACTAAGTGTGTTAAGTTCATGAAAAGTTCGACGTCTGGCTCAGTTAAGTTCGTCTAAATGAGTTTGGATCGTCCAACACGTTCTGTTCGTCTACTTCAGACATATAGAACGTCTGAAGATCGTCTCCGGGACGAACGTCGATCTTCACACGCAAATACGGCGAACTAAACTAAAAAAATTAAAAATTTGTATGATAATGTATATTTTGCCTCGTTTGGGAGAAAAATAATGAATTAAAATTTCTTTTTGGTCTGATTCAGAGTTGATTGGTTCGACACGTCCTAAGTTCGACGTCTGACCCAACAGACGCTCTTAACTTAATCCAAATTGGAGTTTGATTCGTCTCATGAAAATTTTGACGTTTGGACTAGGCGTTAGTTTTGTTAGCTAAGACTATATTTAGGCATTGAAACTGAATCATGTCGTATTCGGCAGAGGATGGAAATGGATTAAAACTTGAAAAACACCCACCAGAAAATTGTTAGGGTTACTTCTCCCTTACACTTACTTCTAAAACTCATTAATAATTCATAAAGAAAATACAAAGGAATTAATGTTTAATGAGTGCTTGGAAATCAGTTTTTTTTTAAAAAATTCTCATTCTAGCATCCTTAATTTCTCCTTCTAAAATCATTTTGTTTGAGAGGCAATATCAAGCATTCGACACAGTGTTTCAGCACCAGATGAAACACCTCGAAATTCGTCAAAAATACTTCGCTGCGCGTCTTGTTTTCAACTCTCTTCTCGGTGTTTCATGTAATATATCAAACATGAGATGCAGTGTTTCATCACCAGTTCTCAAACTCATTAATAATTCATTAAGAAAATACAAAGGAAATTAATGTTTAATGAGTGTTTGGAAATCGGATGAAACACTGCTTAGTATTTGCATCCTTAATTTCTCCTTCAAAAATGATTTTGTTTGAGAAGAAATATCAAACATTCGACACAGTGTTTCATCACCAGATGAAACACCTCGAAGTTCGTCAAAAATACTCCGCTGCCCGTCGTATTTTCAACTCTCTTCTCGGTGTTTCATGTAATATATCAAACATGAGATGCAGTGTTTCATCACCAGATGAAACACCGAGAAGAGAGTTGAAAATACGACGGGCAGCGGAGTATTTTTGACGAACTTCGAGGTGTTTCATCTGGTGATGAAACACTGTGTCGAATGTTTGATATTTCTTCTCAAACAAAATCATTTTTGAAGGAGAAATTAAGGATGCAAATACTAAGCAGTGTTTCATCCGATTTCCAAACACTCATTAAACATTAATTTCCTTTGTATTTTCTTAATGAATTATTAATGAGTTTGAGAACTGGTGATGAAACACTGCGTCTCATGCTTGATAGAGAGATTTTCGTGCGACCTTGAAATGAAAACGCGCGAACAAAACAGAAACAACAAACGAACGGAAATAGAGCTATTTGATTGGTTTATTGAACGGACACAAACGCGCGTGGCTTTTGGTTGGATAAGCGAACACTCGGGTGAAAAAAAAACTTCATGCTAGAGAACTTTCTAGAAATCAACCGATACTTCGCTTTGACGTCATACTGGAACACGATTGGCCAATCGAACAATGCCTTCTCCATATTAGGGTTTTCTTTGGCGGGAAAACGAAGAGGCCATTCCTTTGATCTTTTCAACCATTGGCTGATAAAACAAATAACGAACACTTACCGAGACCATTTTTCAAGGTCATACGAAAATCGCTCTATCTAACTTCATAACTCTACAGGAGCATTATATGTATGGGGTAAAGGCACTGAGTAATGACTTCAGCACAGAATTGAGAATTGACCCAAAACAGCAATATCCTCGTGTCATAGCCCCTTTACACCTGAAAGTGGTTGACTTCACGATCCTTGCAAATGTTGCTTCTCCACGGGAAAGAGCCATTTACCAGAGGGTAAAACGGCTAGAGTAACTGCAGCTATCAAGCAATTCCATATCCTTTACCGTGGATCAAGAATCTGCTATTGGTTGCGTATTTCACCAACTACCTCTCCTCCAATATTTGTTTCGAAAAAAAAAACAATTCTGAAGAGTTATCTCTTCGATTGTCGATGGGAGGCTTAATTTTGTATATTTCTGTACACTCTGTTCTCATCCAGGTACTCTCATCCAGCTTCGTTAGGCTTCCTTGTCACATAAACTTAAAATTTAATTAACAACTTTTGTTGAAAATGTTTAACGTTTTCAAGTGTGGATGACTAAATAAGCAAATCTATAAGTTTTTATACATACCACAGCTCCAGGAAGACCGGGTGTTCCGTTAGATCCTGGTGCTCCACGATTTCCCTAACGAAAACAAAGCAAATTATAATTCGGTGAAGAGTGCATTTCAAATGCAACTTGCAGTTTCAAGTACAAAAAAGGAACGTATAGCTGGACCGTGGAAGACCTTCTGGACACGTACTGTCCAGTAACAGGCCAGGGAAGCATTTGCAGACTGTGCATCCACTTCCGGTAGTTTTAGTTCCGGTTTAAAAATCATGTTGCTACGTTCTTTATTTTAGATGGAAACTACGGCCCAGAGGACCCTTTCTCGAAAGTCCCGGTAACTTTTCGGGACCGAAATCAAATATTCAAATCGAAATATAAAGAATAAGAGCGCGGGTCCTGACTAGCAAACTACTCCATTTTGTTTCATTAACTGATAGTTTTATCATGTTAGATGCAAAACTATTGAAACCTCTATCTTGCATGTAAACCAAAACAGCTTTACGTGCCTGTTAATTATCGGGACTTTATCGAGAAACGAGCCCCAGGTGTGGTAAAAAGTGAGCTAAATGTTGCATGTTCTCTGGCGGTAGCGTAAGCGTTTCCGCTGTTGCACTATCGACACGGACACACAACCGCTCCAATTAGATTTGTCCGCAGACATTTCACTTTTGAGATCATTGCTGGACAGACAGCTTGACCAAAAAAAACGCTTAACTTGAACTTAATTGACACTTGTACTTTTGCAATTATCCTGAAAAAAAAAAGCAAATAGCCTGCATATCAAGCTTTTTCGCTCAAGTTCTTGCGCGAAAGCCGGTTGGAGCGAGAACAAAAAAATTGGAAGGCGGGGGTGGGAAGAAAAGTAAAATTTTCTCCCCACTGTCCAACCAGGCTAAGAAGCAAACAAACAGCAAATTGCTTACGACATCGCTAAAAATAAAAACTCTTACTGTATCCCCCCGCTCTCCTCGCTTTCCGGGAGCTCCTGCCGTTCCATCTTGGCCCTGTTTAAGACAAAATGATAATTATATTAAAAAACAAGCACAAGCCTCGAGCATAAACAAGTACACAAGTACAACAGATGACTGTTTACCTGTAGGACACTGAAGGTTCAAAAGGCGAGAGCCGCAAATAACATTTGGTCATCGCACAATCGGCTATGATGTCCAGGCAAAGTTCAAGGGGGTATATCACGGTTGTCTAGTTCCTTTATTTGCCAAGCAACTTTACAAAAGCGAAACATTTAATAGTAAAAAAGAAGAGACGGGTGCATTTGCAAGTTACTGTCGTTACAGTGAAGTCCACTTTTGCCAAGAGTCTTCCTTGTAATGGCCTTTTTACGGCTAGAATGACTGTGCCCGATTACAAACTCATGTAACTGGTAGTTTTCTAGATAGTGTGAGTTTTTACCTTGGATCCTTGTAAACCTGGATTTCCGACAGGGCCAGGTGCACCGTCATTACCCTGCAATAAATCAACATGTTTGTTAGAGAGAAACCTCAATAATGCTACGGAGCAATGTGATAACGTTGGCTGATTAAGGTTCATTCTGAGATAAAAAAAAAAATCCAAAACGATTAACTTTCCTCTTCCAGGTCATGCAGATGTATAAAGAAGAAATTCGAAACATTTCAGGGCAGGAGCAAGAAAAGGAGGAGGTAAGCTTGTTAAGAACGTAGAAATATGCTCAAGAATTATGCTGATCTCAGACGCTGTTATCCACTTCGGCCGAACACTCTCCTCGATCTGCATAATTCTTCACATCATACTCAGTCTCATTCAATAATTATAAACCGTAAACTGTCCATCCACGATGACGTTGAATGAATGGACTCAAAACGATAAGGGATCGTGACCCGTTACTTTGTCGCGAAGTCAGCTGCGAAAATAAATTGCAAATAGGCAAATAAAGAATGACGGTAAATTTTAAGCTCTGTGAAGAAATGAGAAATGATGTGACCAACATGGCATGCGCACGGGACAAAGAAAACATCTGAGTCTCTGACACCTTCCGTCAGTGGTTTGGGCATCTGACTGGTGTGACACCAGTCACATGCCCTAACCACTGAGCTACGAAGGACTCGTAGCGAGCTGGGTCATATACAAGGTTCATGTATGACATGCGTCCTGCGTACTGCTAGGATCAGCAATGTCGAAATCGTCGTGTTTGTGGTAAATAAAGAAATAGGCAGTTGGTGGAAACTTATCATTAAAAGTGCACTGTACTCACAGGGGCGCCGTCTTTTCCAGTATCTCCAGGCAGACCTGGGCTGCCTTTTGACCCCTGAAAACAACAAAGTGAGTGCAAGTCTTTTCTAATCACCTTAAAATCTAATTCTATGAGAAAAAAAAAAGATGATAGCAATTGTCTTATTTGTTAATCTCGTTTCCTTTTCTCGTCTTGGGTGAGGCGAAGATGAAAGAGAGCTCGTATACACCAGCACCAGTGATCGGTGAGAGGGTGAAAAACTTCATAGTTCTGGGCATTTCAAATATTTTGGCAGTGTTTTCTGCGTGTAGTTTTTTAGGTTTCTCATCCTACTTTGTTTCTATTGTTTGGCATGGAGGAGCAACCAGAATTTGTAAGCTCAAACACTTTTGCTGGTACACTTTGGTTTAGATATTTGTTTCCTTTTGTTGTTGTTCTTTTTCTTTTTCCACTGATATCCTCATTTTCGAGCTTACTACTTAGTTAACTTAACTTACTTAGTATTGGTCAGTGTAATTTTACTCGATGACAGTAATTTTGGTACTTTGAGTTTTTACCAGGGGAATGACATGGCAAAATAATTAGGAGCTGCGATATTCATTGGTCATATCTTCTGTAAGAGACCAACATAATGCTCATATGCTGCATCGAAAAAACCTTAAACGTCTTTGTTAAGCTCGCCATTTGGGCCCATAAAAACTCTATAGAGCGTTTTTACTCACGTGGCCAGCATCTATGCAAATTTATTCGAACAAAAGAAAGTGTTAACATAAGAAAAGAGTACAACTCTCATAGGGCTGGTTTAGGACACAAACATGGCCGCCGTTTCATTGTTTTGGAACACCAATATGGCCTACGTGACGTCATGTGAAAGCGCTCCATATACGACTCTTAAACGTACGAAATGACGGCCATACTTCTACGTTTGCAATGACACACAATCTGTACCTATGGAGGAGGAATATTCTGGTCCTAAAGGAAACGCCTCACGGGTCGTTTTACAATGAATCCAATAGGATTGTCACTGAATAGCCTGAGAAAACAGCCAACATTTCGTGACGCCACCACTGCTTCCCGCGCGAAATGACGTCTGAGAAACACCGGGTGTTCACTAGGCAGCGGAGATCGGAGAATTATCCGTTTACTTCGAATAATTCTCCATCTAACGTTCGGTAGCCTACGACTATTTTTTATTCAGACGTGCAGCCTTTTTCAAAATATTCTCCTGTAAACGGTGCACCGTTCTCCTGCTACTAGAATTCTTAATGAAGACCATGCTGAAAACGAGTGAGGAAATTCCATACTGATGACGCGACACTACCCAGATCTGGGTAGTGCTGATTGGTTGAAAATTTACTTGAACATCTATCAGGCTAGTCAATGAAATACAGCGAAACCTCGAAATAACGAACCCCTATATAATGAGGCCCTCGGTATAACGAACGGTGTTTTTCGCCTCAGTAATAGTAAAATCATCTGAAATAGAACCTTGATCAATATAACGAAACCTCGTTATAGCCGCAGCAGATTTTGACAGTCCCTCAGCATTTCGTTAACCCTTTAAGTCCCAATAGTGACTAACGTCAATTTTCTCCTAACGATATCCATACAATGTCAAGAGATTAGGTTGTGAGAATTAATAAAATGATCACCTAAGGGAAAATGCCCTGATCTTTTATCAAATTCTCTCAACTCATTCATGAAGGAAATGTATGGAGATCAGTTTGGAGAATTTGTATGTGGATATTGGGGCTTAAAGGGTTATATCGAGGCTCCACAGTACTAAATATAGGTCATGTGTATGCACTGCAGATGCTTCCACTCACTTGAAATAAGAAGTTGTAAGAAATCCAAATAAAAGGCAAATGTACTTACAGCCTCCCCCTTTCGACCAGAATATCCAGGCAAACCAGGCATTCCAGGTAATCCCTGTAAGAGAAGATAATTAGAATGACCTTTTAATCGATACCTCAATAGACTGCGAGACAGTAACTTATCATTGATAATAACTACAAATTTGCCGAGCTTCACAGAAAAAATGTTCTTCATAAAATGGACCTCATAATGTAAGGGCAGTGATAATTATACAAACGAGTTTGAATACAACAAACTATGCGCCGGCACGAAAACCGTACCGGGTCGGGCTTCTGCTCGCGCATAAGAACGGTGTTTTCGGTGCGATTTCTGTAACGAAGCGAAGCTGTGCCCCGCCGATCTCCAAAGTAAAGAGTCACATATCGGATAGGTGTTCACATTATAACGGATAGCTTTACGTGTATCCGGTATAGTGTCAATGTGAGCATAGCCTTAACGTTTTTAAAGGTGTACTAAAACTGAAACTGGTGTTACTTTCTATTATACTGTCCGCGCCATTTGTAAACATAATTTCACTCAAGCGCGGAGCATTTCCAAGAGCGAAAAGACGGTTATTATTTTGGGGGAAATGCAACAATAGTTTCATTAACTTATTATTTTAAAAATCCTTGTTGTAAAATTCCACTAAATAAAACAAAAAACGCCTCAGACATTTGACCGCGGTGGAAATGCAAAAGCACTGCTTTAGTCTTACTGGCTTGTTAACGTGTTCAGATAGTGGAGTGCGGAGGAAATAGAAAAACGGGAGAAAGGAAGAGGAAGAGAAGAGGAATGGATAGTTCTCTCACTCTCTCTCTCTTTCCCTTCCCTAACCCCCCCCCCCCCCCCCCCCCTACCCCTTCCTGTTTTATCTCTGCGCCGTCTCCACTATCTGAGCGCCTGGAATAGGATAGTCTTACCGGTCCTCCCTCCGGCCCGGATTGTCCCATGGGTCCAGGACCTCCACGGTCTCCCTTTAAAAAAGAAAAAAACAACATCATTTTGTTTCCTAATTGTAGCCTGCAAACACGCGAGTCGCGTGTCGCTCGCGCGCGACTTCGCACTATATCCCCCGTATGGAGAGCTTGCTCGTAGGCTAGCTGTTTTGATTTCCTTACCGAAAGAAAGGCGTTAAAAAAGGAATGATTGGTTAGAACTGTTGAGTTACGTAATGTTTTGGAATACCCAGGAGAGCTCACACAGAGATCCAGGTATATTTGCTACGGAGGGAAATCATTCTTTTCATTCCATAACAAGACATCCTAGGGAACTGAATCTGGACAGCTATATGCTGGTTCAATTTTGTTCTTGGTTCCAATTTTATGTTTCTTTGTTTAAGAGTCATGCATTATTATCCACTACCATGACTAAAAAAAGGGAAGATATAACTATATCCAAGGTTTACATTGAACCACTACATGTACATAATCAAATAAGCTCAATTTGAGAATGGCCAGATTGAATGGTTTCCTGAGTCACATGGCCACCATAGCGAAAATGACCTGAAGAAAAATCACTTGATGCAAAACACTTTAAATAGACGAGGATAATAAGGCAGAAACAAATAATGAAAAAGACAAGAGAGAAAAAATGTAGTAGTCCTCGCGGCAGGATTTTCGTGGCTGGTCACCCAACCAGTTTCTAACCTCGACCGCCAGGGCTGCGAGATGCATATTTCTAGTACATAAATGGGACAAAAAAGGGTCAAACAAACATCGTTACTCCTTGTCATAACAAATGTCATGGGAGAAAGCACTCATTTGCAATAGGGAGCGTGGGCAATGACGACGACGACAGTGAAAGTTGTTAAAAAAAAGAGTTGCGTCCTTGCAAAATTTATCGCGTCTATTTGGACCCGATCAATTTGTCAACTGTGGGCGATTTTTCCTGGAGTTATCTATGTTCAAAAAGAGAAAGGAAGATTCGTCGTCGTATGTTCACGTCCTCCATAAAACGTCGCACTAGGAGGTTTCACGTTGTAGTCGTGCAGTGGACGTCAGAGAAATGTAACCAAAACCGTGATCACACGTGCAAAGCGGTTGCTTTGTTCAATTTGCCGTTGTTGTGATTGCTTAAGCTCCCAAATATTGAAAACCGAACATTTGTTATTTGATAATAAAAGTTCCCCCAACAGATTTCTTTTGTCTGGATTTAAGCAAAGGTAATTAAATTTGACATAGACAGACCGGTAATCCGTCAACACCAGGTATTCCATTTTCGCCTTCTCTTCCCAGAGGTCCCTGTGAAAACATAAGTCAAGGGTTATGAAAATCACAAGGTGAATCTATTTTCATAGGCACACATCAGTTTATTTGCTCATGATGGGCATCAAAAATGTGCCAATATATGAAAAAGAAATAAGAACAAACAAACAAACAAAAAAAGTATAGAAGATAATCTCCAAAAATGACGATTTCGACTTGAGTTACAACTTTTCACATAACATAGTTCACTAAAAAGTTTTAGTATTTGAATTACGATGCCTGATTAAGTGTAAAACGCATACCGACAAAGAAACGTCTTGTGAAAAAAGTGACGACTGTCCGTCTTTTGCATATGAGAAAAGACTAAATTTTCTTCACAACCTAGTGATTCCAAAATTTTTCCTGAAAGACAAATGAATGCGAGACTGTGAGGAGTCGTTGAGATGTTTAACTGGCTGAAACAATCACGACCGCTTAGTTCTTACGCAAGCTTAGTCAAAAGGACTTTACACTTTACCTGTGACCCTGAAGGACCTTGTTCTCCCCTTGGTCCACGTTCACCCTAAAAATAAATTAATTAATCAATCAATCAATCAATCAATTAATAATAATAATAATAATAATAGTAATAATAATAATAATAATAAAAATAACAATAGTGACGATAAAGATGACCATGATGATGATGGTGGTGGCGGTGGTAACGGTGATGAAAATTCAAAATTTAAAACAGCTGGTTAACCTAAACAAACTCTACGTTTTTTGGCTTTTTGAAGGCAATATGTAAGGAAAAATCAGCTGTTAATTATGTACTCCAGCATCGGTGGGAGGCAAAAACGCTAATTTTCTTGGAAACTGCCCACCTACCCCTCCCCTAAGCCAACATTTTGCCCTACGTGAGAAGTTAGTGTTAATGTTGGCTTAGGGGAGGGGTAGGTGGGTAGTTTCCCAGAAATGTATAATGATCCCTATACAAACTCTCCAGACTGATCTCCATACATTTCTTTGAAAATTACAGAGAGAATTTGATACGAAATCAAAGTATTTTCCATCTGGTGATTATTTAAACAATTCTCATCACCTTTGTTCTTGATCATATATTCATATTGTAGGGAGAAAATCGATGTTGATTACTCTCGGGAATTTAAGTTTCGACTCACCCTCTGCCCAGGTGTACCATCCTTGCCGCGTGTTCCAGGAATTCCCTAAAAGGACAAAAATGGTTCAACATGGAAGTTATTCATACAAAGAGAAGCTACTCGACTACATCTGGCCCTGCTTGATCAAACGCTTCAAAGCGCTACCCACCGGATAAGTCACTGTACAGGGAATAAGTGTAAGAGAAACCAGTTGCGCTATCCAGTGAATAGTGATTTATCCAGTGGTTGAGTTTCCCACCTTTTGAACAACTGGGGCCTGAAGAAGTTCAATTCCAACCATTTAAAGTGCTTATGACATGAACTTTTTTCAAACTGATTTTGGTCTGAACTTTAAAAATGCCTCCCAAAAATTTATGGCCAACAGAAAAACGCTTTATCCTCTTCAGAAATGTCCCAGAGACTGGGGACGAGTAGAGGATCAAAGAAAGGCCGATGACGTCATGTGACGCCAGTTGATTGGCTCATCCTTCGCTTCCGATTCTTCTCATTGCTTTAGGTTTTGTGGAATTAAGCGATGTATCTGACTGTAACGAAGGTATAGCGAAGTATATGAAGATTCTGAAGATGATTGTAGGAGTTGCCGACGACTATCCTTATATGCCATCATGTCACCTAGCATAAGTTTAAAAACTGCAGGAGGGCGAAACATTATGAAACATTTTACAGATGAGCTTTAGAATCGATAACTTTTACCTTAACTTGTTGCCATATAACCTACCGGATTTCCCACTTTTCCAGGAGCACCAGATTGACCTTGAATGCCAGGTGGTCCCTGAACATATACATAAAAAAGATGATTAATATCAAGGCTACCACTTAGAGTTCTAGTTGTAGGATAATTATGCAATTATTACGCAATTATAATTTAATATAATTATGCAATTATTACAAGTATGTAATTATCACACATTATCAAAAGTTCTTTCGGTTTTACTTTCCATTTTGTCTTTTAGATGAAATTAGAGAGCTTTAGATTTGAGGACGAGGGCGACTACGAGTACGAGATTTACAAGTAACTTAAAGTTTGTTCGCGTACTCTCGAAAAATATTGAACCCGAAAAATCTTCATTCTACTATTTTTCACCTGAAAAATTGGTGCGCCTAGCTATCAAGAAAACTCAAGTCATGTTACCTACAATCACTGTCCAGTCAAATATCTAATAACAATTATTTACAATTAATTATTAATTATTTAATAATAGTTATTTACAAACCGGTGGTCCCTGGCTTCCTTGCATTCCTATATCACCTCTATCTCCTTGACGACCCTAAAAAGTAAATAAGTTATTTCAAGGCTACTGCTCTCCGGCTAATTTTAATGTAGTTCTAACGTAACTTCAACTTTATTTAATAAAAATAGTAACTACAACACAGACTGGCCCACAAAATAGCAATTGCTAATCTAGGCGTCCCAGTTAAAAGAAGATTCAAGTGAAAGGAGAGGAAAGGAAAGAAAAAAAATTCTTATTTCTATCATAGTTTTATTTTAATTACACTACATCTAGGGCAAAAAAGGAAAAAGGAATTGACGGAGAGCGGAAAGCATATAACTTTGTACAGAAATCACTTAACTGTTAATCCAACTTTTTCAATTATCAATGACGTCTCAATATAGTCACGTTCTCTTTTAACCCTTTCACTGCCAGAGTGTTTGATAGAGTTTTGTAGGGTGACTCTAACTCTTGAGTCTGTGGACGAAATCCTATGATGTGACCATTCAAATGAAAGCTCTCTTCCTGTACTTTCACATGGTGCTATTTATTTGGGATGTAGTTCTAACTTTTGAGTCTGTGGACAAAATCCTATGATGTGACCATTCAAATGAGAGCTCTCTGCCTGTACTTACACATGGTACTATCTATTTCTCAAACGTTAAGAGAATGAAAGTTGGAAATTTGGTCGAAATTTGCCTTTGGCCACGTTTGGCAGTGAAAGGGTTAAAGAGATCGAAAAGCAACCCGTGAAGAACTTTCGTAACGAACCTGTGTTTGCGGACTATGATGTGACAATTCACTAAATTCCTTTCAAGTAGTAACTCAACATTCAACCATTTCTTCTTAGAGTAAAAGCAGTCATTTGGCATGGACAAAATATAACACACATTATAAAGGGGAACCACAATTTTATTTAAAGTTTAGCACAGCATGTCAAATTATAACCGTTTACTTGAAAGAATAAAATCGTTTCATCACAAAACCCTTTACAAATTTAAAGGCACCCAAGACGTGTTTGAAAAGAAAGCCTACACTCTGATTTCTAAGGATCTATCGCATTATAAACTAAATTTTTACGTGTGTTTGAAAGATAGTTGATGACCTATCACGGGCAATTTACAATATATCGGTAGTCATGCATTCCATTTCTACTTTGGCACATGCACTAACATTAATAATATACTAATTCAACCTTACCGCTAAGCCAGGAGAACCTGGTTTGCCGGCCTCACCAAGTGCACCTCGCTCACCCTACAAAACAGTTACGGTACATCAACAAGTTGAAATCAAACAGAATAAAATGTACAAATCACATCAATTTTAGGTACGTGCAATTAGGCAGATTGTAACATTAGTAACTAATTTTGTTACATCACGATTGAAAGTATACTGCACATGTGATTTATGAAAAATATTGCTTCACGCAATAATAGAGTAGAACCTCGGTAACTCGGATTACTCGAATTCCTCGTTAAGTCAAATTAAATCCTATTTTTCGTGGATTTCACCTCACTTTTCAGTCATTTTTACTCGGTTAACTCGAACTCGGACAACACGAATTCCCCGCAAACTCGAACTAAGTTTCCTTTTCCTTGATAACCGCTCCGATATCCGCTCGGATGCTATCCCATTAGCTCCACTTGTTGTATAATCGGTAAGAACACTAAAAATAACACTACAGCAATTTGATTCAAACTGGTGCAACGAATTGTCAAGTTTTATAACATTTTAATGTTTCTGATGAAATAAGTTAAATTTCAACTGTACTATATACTGTAGATCGCTGAAGCGCTGAAAAATCAGTAACTATCAAGATACGAGCAATACCAAGAACTGCTGATAACTGTACACTTCCAAAAATATCAAAATGTTATGATGATGACGATGATGATGAGGAGGAGAAGGAGGAGGAGGGCGACGACGACGATGATGATGACGCACCTACGACAACTGGGATTATTTTTTGGAAAGGATAACTTTAACCTAAACACGGGACTTTTGCTCATGATTCATCTATTATTTTTTAAGGAACATTTGTTACTGGGATTATTTCTGTCTTCATCTTCCACATTCTGGTCAACATTTCTATTTCCACATCTTTATACTTGGATGATTTTTCGAAAACCTTGGTGGAAGTATTTTTATCAGAGGGTATACATAAGCGCTTAGCACTGAAAAGTATAAGTGCTATATAAATATTTTATTATTTATTATTTATTATTATTATTTTACAGTACCTTGGATCAGAGGCTTACCTTGGATCCTTGAGGTCCCAAATCTCCGCGATCACCATCTCTACCCGTATTTCCCTACAAAATCAACAGCATTTTCATCAGAAGGCATCTTCTAGTTCTGGCCCTAGCACCTCAAAAGGTGGATAGCACAGGACAATTGGTTTCCCTAATACTTAGCCGCTGGACAGCGATTTTGGCAACTTCTAGTTCTGGCCCCATTCGTTCAAAAGGTGGATAACGCTATCCACCGGATCAATAGGAGATTGCACGATTGAGTTCCCTAATACTTAGCCCCGAGATAGGGATTTATCCTGAGAACAGCGCTATCTAACGTACGTTTGAACAACAAGGGCAAGTACTATACAACTGTTCCCCAAAGGGAAGGTAAATATTGATGGATAAAATACCGAGACGCCATATACCGACCCCGAGGGGGAGACTTTTTTGAGTATTTACCAAATCAGTTGGATAAAAATGAAAATTAGTTTTTGTAAAAGAAAGAGGTGGCTTAGGGAGAGCTCTGTTTGAGGCTTAATTGAGAGTATGTGGGAGATTTATCAAATGCATTTTCAAGACTTTGTTGTAAGTTCATTGAGGAAATATATTTTTTTACCTACCAGTAAAATACTACTTCTGCAGCTAAATAACTCAGAAATACTGTTCTACGAAAGGCCGCACTGTGCGTATGGGTGTAAATGATACTCTACAGCATCCAATGACCAATGCAACAACGGCAAGGACACCTACCTCAGCTCCTTTCATACCATTGAAACCCTCTGCTCCCGGCATACCAGGGACACCCTAAAAACAAGAACATCAAATAAAATTAAACTTTCATTTGTTTCAAATAAATACGACTGCAAATTTTCCTAAGGCAGAAAGCTGAGAGGACTAAACATTTCCAGGTCAGTAACTGTTCAAGGACTTATTGTCTAAATATGGTTACATCTACCAGCAAAGACAAAACGTTTGAAACAAAGAAAAAAATTGCACTTAATATATTTTGAAAATTAAAAAAATATACCGTCTTCTACGTAAAATGTAACGTTTGCCAAGAAAACCTTATAGAAGGAAAAAGGTTCAATAGACTTCTTTCCTTGAAGCTTTTCCCCACAAAAAAGTTGAAACTTTTTTACCACGTAAATAAAGTTTAAGTTACTGAATCTAACATACAGCAGGTCCAGGAAGTCCAGCTCTACCACTTTCTCCATCCTGGCCCTTTGAAGGTAGAAAAGGAAAGCAGCATGAGGTTAATATCATTCATTGAAAATATCCTTGAGTCTTCTAGTCACGTTAAAACCACTGACAACAACAGGACGAATAAATTGAGAAGCAGGGTTACTGAGAAGTAACAAATCCCGCCAGTCGTTTCATATCCTTAGCACTTAATTCCAAACATACTAGCAGGGCATATCCAGCAAAACTAATATAAACTTTCGACCTGTGACCTGAATCTTAACGTGAATACAGTGTGTCTATACTTGAAAGGTTACAAGTGAGCTTCGAGAAGGCCAAGTTTAACTTAAAACCCTTAAAAACGCCGGTCAACTTACTGGAGCTCCTTGTAAACCTGACTTTCCACTTTTTCCCTGAGCACCTGGGTCACCCTAAAGAAATTGCCATTTCACGGAATTAGTAATCATTACAAAAAGTGACGTGAGGTGTGGGTCAGGAGACTCTGTGTGGCCCTGTGGTCAGAGTGCAAGTAGCTGATAACGCGGCGGTTCCGCGTTCAAGTCCAGCCTTGACTACTAGCTGTCCCACCAGCTGGATTGGGAGGATTTGTTTCACAGTAGACCTGATTAATTTGTTTACCAGCTTTATTTACCAGCTTTTCTGGACACAGGCCAACCCAGAGGGATGTGCACGAACGGGACTCAGGTCCCGTGCGAGGTGCCATCCCTACCCAATCCCACAACCCGTAAAGGTTGGCCACACCACCGGAGTCTACGACCCCTACTGTTTTCGAATAGTGATGGGGGTTCTTTACGTCCCACAAGAACAAATCAGTGAAAGTGCTGTGAGATGGGACCTACGGTTTCTCGTCCTTATCCGAGAAGACTAGAAAGTCTAACCATTTGCAGATGTCATTACAAAGGCAGCACTTTCTTCTCAGTTATTTAAAGACCATGAGTGTTGGTCCGGCCGGGGTTTGAGCCCGCGACCTCTTGCTCGACAGACCGACGCTCTCCCAACTGAGCGAACCAGGCGGCGGTCGATTATCAGCTCCTCAGCCGCGCTTATATATAGCCCACTGGTTTGGCTCCTGGCGACCTTCTGGTATTATCTGAGACTTTAGGGGGGCCATTGTGAAAACTACCGGAACACAAGTAGTATATGACACCCTCAATTTTTCATCTTAAAATTAAGAGAGTGAGTTGAACATAAGCTGAGCCTGACCTTCAAAATGCAATTACAAAACAAATGCAGAGTTGAACTTGCCTAAGACACTACGTCCAAAATATGAACTTATCGTTCTTCATGAAACTAATAGTCTCAACTTCATTATGTTCCCAACGAGGAAAAATGTCATTAATTAAAATGGTTCATTGACAACTTAAACAACTGGAACTTAACCACGAAAAGCAAACAAACGCATTTATCACATACCAAAAATAAAAAAGCGCAGAGCAGGGCAGAGTAAAACATTTTTAGCTAGTGAAGGATGAGTCTCATCCAAATAGCAAGATTCAAATACTTACCCTTACGCCTGGTCGACCAGGATTTCCAGGTTCTCCTTGAGGTCCCTAAAAGATATTTATGCCTTTAAATGTAAGTCATTTTATATCTGAAAGCACCTGCAGGGTTCGCACTCTTTTGAGCTCTACAACTTCCATGACTCTCCATGACTGTTCCATGTCCATTTCAAGGTTTCCATGACCTTAAGACTTCCTGTCATTTTCCAAAACTTTCAAAAACTTCCGTTTTTAGGCTATTTTTTGACCTAATTCAGTTTAACAGACACGAACTCTAATCTATTTATCTGACATAACTTTAATTTTCCAGGACTTTCCATGACCGACAATTAAATTCAATGACTTTCCAGGCATGGAAAATGAAATCTCGAATTTCATGACTTTGCAGGTTTTCCATGACCTGTACGAAATTCTGACCTGATACCTCCCCTGACTGAGCAAACTCAGATTTTGAGCAAAACAAAAAGTGCGGGCAAAGCAAAATACGGCGTACATGATTCATTCTTGCAAGATGATTTTGTTTCACCACTCAATTATTTCGTGATGAAGATGTTAACTCTTTAATATATTTACCTAACACTACATGCACATACCAGTTCTCCTTTTAGTCCGTCTTGTCCAGGTTGTCCATTTTTCCCACTATCGCCCTAAAAATGACAGTGGAAAACCTTTAAATAAAATCGGTTGCCTAGTTGAGCATATAAAATGCCCACTAGAAACAAAATAAGGAGAGACTAATAACGATTTTTAAGACGTTTTTCAACTGAATATTTTACTATCTACGTTATTCCTTTTCGCATAATTTTAGCCAATTAATTAATAAAATACTTATTCTTCAATTATTTGTATTTACCAGATGTAACAATAGCTCAATACAAAGCATTTTGGACTGCACTTAAAAAAATGTAGATATTTTAAATGACACTCTTAAACGCATATGCGAACTGAGTGTCGAAAGGCAAAAATAGCCATTTACAGAGCGGACACTCAAAAGAAGATTGTCCAATCACAATGTTTTCTGAAAACAACAGATTCTCAAGTTTAGCAGACAGGCCAATAACCCATAAATTTGAGGGCTGATTTCTGAGTTGTCACTTAAGTTCAAACGGTTTTAAAAGTTTCGGTTGCATAGTTGAACCTTATAAGTTAATTTGTCCGTTCGCAAAAAAAAAAAAAAATCTTGAGAATCGTTTGTTTCAGGCAACGTTCTGATAGGACGATCTCCTCCCGGTTTGAGTGTCCGCACTGTAAGTATAGTACTCATAAAGAGCAAAAACTATTTTGGGGCTTCATAAAGCTGGGTTAGTTACTAATAAAAGCTATGACAAACAAATAGAAAGTATTATCATTCGAAGCAATTTTTTTTTTGTTTTCATTGGCCGAGACCCCACCACGTGACCTGCAAATAACTGCCAACAAATAATGGTCTGCTCATGCGCAATGCCGTCCAACTGTGTTTGGCTGCAAATAATATTCTGCACATGCGTAACTGTTAATTATTTTGAGGGACATGATCACCTTTGTAACCCAAACACAAATCTTATGTATTTAACAGTAGAATGATCTCTTAATACAAACTTATTTGTATTCATAACCTTTTTATATAGATGTCTTTTTTAATGTTCTTTCATTTCACGAGTTCAATAAAATAATGGGTGAGCGATCTGATTGGACTTTACAATGGCTTGCCTTTTACTCATCATCGTAAACACTGTCACCCACGCAGATCTTCTGCTCCTTTCTTATTTAGTTCTAGCTCCTTGGATAACGGTACAACTTATCCTACGCTCGAGAAACAAACAGTTCCTTGGCGGTATAGATTAAAGAAAGTCTTTTTTGAATGAAAAAAAGGGTCGAGAGCTGCTAGCAATGGCCGCAGACTGAGTAACACCATGGCAGGAATAAAACTAAACAAAGAGGAACATTATAAACACACGTCTTTGTTCATTCAATTTGGCAAGTAAACGACCATTTTGCTGTAAGCACTTCACCCTACCTTGAGTCCTGGCCTCCCTTCCGCTCCTGTGTATCCACGGGTTCCAGAAGGTCCCTAAAAGCAGTTCCAAACAGCTTTCTTCAGCATTTTTTACAAACCAATTTGCAACAGAACATGTGGTCACACAAAGATCATTACGGACAACGTCACAGTAACTGATCAAGAGCCCTGTAAGATCCACTAAAAGGTGGTTGCTAGAAAGAATCTTCCTAATCTATTCACTTTCCACAGCAAATGAATCTGTTTAGTGGAGGTCTTACTCATGTTTTTGATTTTAGCTAGATTTAGTTTGGGTGTGAAAGGGTTATACGACAGACAAGACCGTAATGTGAAGCCCAGTTGGGTCCATAAACGCGGTTTATAAGACTGAAGCTATGTTGATAGGACTGAAGCTATGTTATTCGGAACTCACGCTAGGCTTTCTGACGCAGATTTTGATATACTGTTTAAGAGCCGAGCCATTAAGCGTGGTTTTGAATTCAAGTATTTAGGAGTTGTAATTGATGAACATATTTCTTGGAATTCTCATGTTGAGTATGTATTATCCCGAACAGTTCGTCGCTAAAGAGGCTTCAAAGACGTGCCGCTAAAATTGTTTCAAAAATGAGCGACAGTGACAGAGCTTTGAATTATCCTCAGTGGCAATCCCTGTTAACTAGACGAGAGAGCCATGTTAATGAACTTGTCAAAAGATGCATTAAAAGGACATTGCCCGCATTTTTTTAAAAACTATTTTACTTTTAAAAGTTCCGCCCACAATCAAATCACGAGGCAAATGAACATGTTGTACTTGCCTAGGGTTAGAACTGACTCAGCCAAAACCTCTCTTTATTACTGTGGTTCTGTAATTTTTAATAGGTTAAATTTTTCATGTTTTAACATTTTATTCATGTGCACTGTAACTGTATACAGTCCATATTTTAAGATTAACTTTTAGTATAATTTATTAATTTAGTAGAGTATTTTAGTATGATTGTATAGTTTTTATTAGTTTTATCATTTTAATTTTTATCAGGGCCCCAATTGATAGCAGTGCTTAAGGCGTCTGAACGGACTACCCTGATATGAATAAATAAAGGTTTCTCTTTAGATAAAGAAGTGTTAGTGAAGCTTACCGTTGGACCTGGTGGACCAAGTTCGCCTGGAGACCCCCGCCTTCCGGGTTGTCCCTGTTTAACAGAAAAAGACGATTTGTCCCTAAATTCAACTCTGAGAACATAGTATGTAGTAATATTCACTTTGAGGAATATTGAAAACAAAGTCTCAATAACACTCGCATAGATTTTGCTCAAACTTAACCATAAAAAAAATAAGGCTGCTATTGGAGGAACAATAACAACAGTGAACGATTTTGGAAAGAACCTCCCAGTTCCAAGAAATATGAATATAAGTAAAATAGGTAATGATGTCATTACGTTGCTATGACAACTTTGAGGTTAATAATGACACTGCTCAGAGAAACAGCAAATGAGAAGTAGCCGTGGTTAACTCGTATATTATTAGGAGGTGCGGGTGGGCAGTTGACATGCGAATCGAGCTACCGTATTATTCGATTAACCGCCCTGGGCGCTTATTTAATTTATTGGACCTTAAGAGTGAGCGCTTATTCGAGGCTGGGCGTTTATTAAATTTCCAACATTTTCAGCAAGTGTAGCATGGTTATTTTGCAACAAAATAATAAATGGTAATAACAAAACGCGAAGATGTAACAAAGCAAGGTTTCTGTAAAATACTCTGAAGAAAACTCCGTCTTAGGGGAGGTCTCTTATTATTACTTATTCAGTTTTGGGGGGGTGGGAGGGGGAAAGGGGTGGCGCTTATTTGAGTTTAAGTGGGAGTGGGAGGGAGGTGGGGTGGGCGCTTATTCGAGGCTGGGCGCTTATTAACTTTTTTTGCCTTTAAGATAGGCGCTTATTCGAGGTGGGCGCTAATTCGATTTTGGGCGCTTATTCGAATAAACACGGTATTTACTCGTTTTCCTGCTTGACCGGGCTTGCCAGGTCCTCCGGTGGATCCCCGTGAACCCTAAAAAACAAATATTAAGGTGAATCAGTTCAGGCAACAGTTCTTTCAATAGTTCTGTTTTAAATGCAAACATCACCACAGATAAAGAAAGAAGTTCTGGGAGGAGGGGTCACAGATTGAAGGCACAGTTTTGAGAGCACTCGCCTCCCACATATGTGACCTGGGTTTGAGTCCCAGCGTCGACACCATAATTATGTGGGTTAAGTTTGCTGTTAGTTCTCTTCTCTGCTCCCAGAGGCTTTCTCCACGATCTCCAATTTTCCACTCTCCAATTCTATCAGGAAAGTGGAATCACTTGGAAACCAACGGTTTTATCAGTTCTTGAACCATCAAGTGTCAACCTAGCTTCCTCAAAAAAACAATCTTCAGGAGGCAAAGTGTAAAGTACCATATTGTATATCCTTGAATATTAACTTTCCTCACTAGTAAGTCCCTAAGTGACATCATATACTCTCACCATTCAACTGAAATCTTTTCAGGGGTTCTTTTACAGTACATGATGCTAATTATTTTACAAGGAATCATTATTTATTTTTGTTTGTGCAAGGGTAAATTATATTCATGTACAGACAAAGAACAGTAGTAGTACAAACCCCTGATCCTTTGGCACCTTCAAGACCTCGTCTTCCAGGTTTTCCTGGAGCTCCCTAAAATAGGAAAGCATTAGTTTCATAAATGAAAACAAAGTGACTCTAAATACATGTAGATGTGCAAAGCAGCGTTTGAAATATGATGAAGCTGAGGACTAAAATGAAACGCAGGACACATCGTGGAGAGCACTTGGCTTCCGTGAGTGTGGCGTGAGTTTGACACACTGTAGGTGGATTGTTTCAAAACATGGCTACAACTTTGAAATATTAAGGGGCCAAGAAGGTTAACATAATTTTTCTGCAAACCTGTTCACCGCGTCTTCCAGGATCACCAGGAACACCGGGGCGTCCCTAAAATCAAGCAGAATACAAGATTGAAAATGAAGGTTGCATCATGCAAGCTCCTTGTCTGCATGTTCACATTAGCACATGTACACTTTGAAGCATCACTGGTGTATCATCACATGACAGTTGTCATCCAGTAGGGTACTAGATTTTACAGGTGCTCGCAATCTTGTGCAGTAGTTCTCCCTCAAATGAATCTCATGAATTATATATCGTTTGTCTACGCTTCACAAAGACTGTTTTTTTTTGTATCAAGATGATACTTCAGGGTTCTCGTCTCCAAAGTCAGCTGAGAACAACGACTGACAAATGGGGCTCATCGACAGCTGTACATTTAAAAAAACAGAAACAGAAACATTAATAATCTCACTAACATCTGTTCCAGCATTTCCTGGTCGGCCAGAAGGACCCATTGGACCTGTTCCGCCCTAAGGTAAAGAAATGTCAAAATGTGAGAGTTATAATCTGTAAAACTGATACCCCTAACTTAAGACTAGAATTCAAATAGTGGCCAGCTTCTACAAGACATCCTTTTCTCTCCTGAGCACAATCAAAACAAATAGATATTAGATCAATAGATTATTTCATCTTAGTATTAAAAGGGGATGCTAGCACTTTGCTGTAACGGAAGCGGTGGGAATGTGATGTTCCCATCTTCTGAAAGCTTCCCAACCAGCTGAATGAAAAATACACTATTCACGGCAGTAGTTTTGCTTTTTGCGCACTAGCCATTTGCCATGGCAAAATTTTCTAGCAAACCTAATTTGTGCATTTGGTGCTAAAACTGCATATGACTGGAGCACTCATTTATCTTTAAGATGTTCCTGTACATGTTGTGCTGTAATTCCACATTATCAAATGAATTGTCACCTAAAAGGTTTTTCAACTGCTCAGGCGAAGACAGAAAATCAAATAAATCATTTCCATTTATTTACAGTCATTTACACTCCAGTCTTCACCGCCACTTTTTTTAATTCTGAAGTTAATTACCAACAAGATAAATCTTAACCTGTTCTCCTTTGGTTCCTGGGGCACCTGTTGCACCATTTTGACCTGGAGCTCCAGGCTCACCACGTCCCCCACGTTGTCCTTGGGGTCCTCTTGATCCCCTTCCTCCCATTGGACCTGGTGGTCCTGGTAAGCCATTGTTTCCCTTGGTCCCTATTGGACCAGCAGAGCCTTGGACACCATTTGTTCCTGGTGCTCCCTGCAATCACAGGTAAACGTTTAAACGGTTAACTTTCAACCAAATTGTACCAATAAAAGGCTGATCTCCACAACCTAAAGTTCATTCAGGATATCAATTAACTCCACCTCACATCTGACACACCCACTGCAGTAACATGCACGAGCGTTGATAAAGAATGTTCATCGGCATTTTCAGCGAACACTTAAGTCCATCACTGCCTTCATGCTGCTAAAACTGGTAAACCCTTCAGTTCTTGGGATACAGTTATGATAACTAAAATATTTCTGCACTCTCCAGTTTAAGCACTGGCAAGCAGTGAAAGAGACATACTATTTAACGATTTCTCTCATCATCAACCTCTTGCCTCTAGAATGGAAAATTAAGTTTAAGAAACGGTCCAGATAAGAACGATAGCAACAACGGCAACGAACATGTTGGAATGCAAAAAAGGTGCTTACGTTTCTATTGCCTGTACTTACTTCTGATTGGCTTAAACAGCAAAAGTTAACAAAACTTCATAAAGCGGTACATACATTCATCCTCACTTTCCAACCATCTTCCATATAACAAAATCTGGTCTCAGACTGAATAACAATTAAGAAATCCTATGTGGGGAACATGTAAAATTGCAAACTTTTCTTGGCTATTGTTTTCAACTCTTGTGATTGGTCAAAATCTTTTAACACAAAAAAACACCCTTTCAAAGTGGAGCGTAAATGCATTTTATTGCGTTAACGGCCTTCACGTATATTTATGCATTTTCTGTGTAAAAAATGAGAACATTCCTATGTGGGGAAAGCACCGTTGCCACATAACAAAAGAAATTGCTATCCACCTTATCCAGATCATTACTTAATAAGACAGACATGATTTATTTAGAGGTTTATTTTGTCTAAGATCGAAGCCTGTCCCTTTCGTGATCGATTTATTAATCCTCATAACCTTTTCCCTTGGTGTTATATTGATGTCGTTGGGAGAAAATGTATGTTGGTCACTCTTGGTACTTAAAGGGTTAACAAAGGAGAAGGGTTAACTGCCCACGCCTCTTTACAAAAGCACTGCTGCTTTCTTCAGTTAACTCTCAAGGCATGTCCTTTTGCGCACAGAAGGTGAAAGGTGATAACCAGTTTGTCTTTCTCCCATATCAGCTTTGTGACAAACACAAACCTCTCAACTCATGCTATGTACATTGAATTTTTTCTGTGTATATCAAGACAATGCACCAGGAACTATATTATGTACATTTGGCGTGATTATTCTTGGTGCCATGTCCGTTGAGAGTTCTTGAAGACTTCCTCCAAGATTACCAGATGCTCCTGGGCAGACTGTCCTAAGTTTGTCCTCTAGTATAAAGACAGAATTTAATTCCCCATACAAAGGGATGCTCAACAGGAGCTTGCGTCTTGATTTTATGAATTTTAAGGTAACAACTACATTACCAAGGAACAACAACAGTAAATATTCAAAACATTACTTACAGCAGGTCCTTGTGGTCCAGCAGATCCTTTGGGACCTGCGGTTCCCTTTTAAAAGAAATACCGTGGTTAAATAATTAACAATAATGCTGAAATACATAACATATTTTGTCAATAAAGGTGCCAAAGTTCTCTATTAATTTTCCATTGTCAGTAGGGAGTGACAAAAATATAGTAATAATTACAACGAGAAATATTGAAGAGTATAAAAACCAAGGAAGATAATGAAGATAAAGCAGACTGGGTAGCATGCTATTGGTCTACATGGATAACAGCCTCCTACTGTTATTAGAATTAAGGCCATTGTTTTGGTTTTTTATTTATTGTTGTCAAAACCAATAACAGCCCTTATTGAAAACAGTTTACCTTTCCCCATAAACATAGCCCCAGGGGGTGACTATTGCGCACTTTCCTAAGGCAACATCTCTGTGAGACAAGAAATGAGCAGGCCAGGAGCCGTCGAGTGTTCACAGAGAGATGTTATCCACTGTTCTGCTGCTGGTTTGATTCATGACGTGTGATTACGGGAAAAATTGATTTCCCAAGTTGGTTAGCCAGTATCCTGGGAACCGAACATGATATTGGGATCATAGCTCACAAGGCTGCCTGGCTTGTTGTCTGAACTTAATGTCTAGACATCTCTACAGCAACAAAGCAAGCCAGCCCGGTTTAATTGTAATGAGCCCTTGTCTTGGCAAAACAATAACCACACTCCTACCAAGCAAGCCATTCTCAAGCACATAACTTCATCACTTTCACACTTTTCACACACAAAAAATGTGCCCTTACATTTGGGCCAGGATCACCACTTAGTCCCTGTCTTCCACGTGTACCTTGGTCTCCCTGTGAAGTTAAATAGGTACATCATACATTTAGTTTACGCCCTAGAAAGTGCAACGTACAGGGTTATATTCTCAAGCTGTTTGTGTCAACGAGTGAGGGCTTTTGACACAAACAAGTGAATATTATAACCCCGTACAAAGCACCTTCTATGACGTGAGCTGTTTATTACACATATCAGGAGAACTTTCACTGAAATAGTCTCCTAAATGTAACACATATTACACATATTATTATTATTTATCACAAGGTCAAAGCTTGTTTCCAATTAAGGGAATGGAATATCGGGATTAGAAGTACAAATGCAAAGTAATTTGTAATTAGTTGTGGTAAACCCAGCCTTTCAATCTCTACCATCCATGTATATTTATTATCCATAAATATTATAAGAAGTACATATGAGCTCAAAGACATGAATTTTATGTCTCCTGGCCAGAAAAGAATATTGTTTGAGCCAGCAGTCCATCATATCTTCTACACACTGCATGAGATCTTGTGAAAGTTAAATCTGATTTTTTACTTCTCACAACACTTACCTTAGTGCCATCAATGCCACTTCTTCCTGGTATACCAGAGGGCCCCTAAAGCAAAAAAAGAAAGCTTAAATACATGCATAAGGAGGGGACAGTTTTTCAGCACACATGGTAGAAAAATTTTGGCAAAGTCACAAAGGATACCCAAATCACTAGTGACCTCGGTATACTCTGGGGTACCCACAACACTAAGTAAAAACATTATAATGAGAAGGGGATACAATAATGATTTGAGTAGGGGATAACCAAAACACTGGGATACCCCATACAGGGATACCCAAAATTCTGCAGGGTGAGACCTTGAAAAATAGGTGCAAACCTCCTTAAATACATTTTAATTTTTATAACTGGTTATGGTCAGCCTTTTCCCAAAAGAAAATGTTCCGGGTCTGTTTCCTGCAGTCTCCGTTCTGGTTCTAGTTCCGGTTCTTATTCCAGATTCCTGGCCGCCCAAAAAAGAGCAACATTATTTAATTTATTATATAAACTGCAGTGTTTTACAAGGATTTCTACCACCGAGAAATGTGGTATCTGAACACACGTAAAAATACGATATTTTTACATGTGAAGATATCGATAATTTCACTGACATCAGGTTTGTCTCTTAAATTGTACTTAAATTCGTTGGTGTATCGTCAAAACATCTTCGGGTCTTCCTCGAAAGTGCTCGACCACCTTCGGAAATCTTCGGAAATTTTCGGAAATTCTCGGAAAATGTTCGGGAACGTTCGTCTGGTCTTCGGGACAATTTGAAAAATCTTCGGAAATCTTCGAAAGGTGGTCGGAAATCTTCGGAAAATCATCAAAAACGCCGTCATCAGTATGTTTATATAATAAAAAGAATATTACACGTTAGCTCGAAGATATGAATTTTATGTTCTCGTGGCAAGAGCAATATCTCACTCGCTCGCTGCGCTCACTCGTGAGATATTGTTCTTGCCACTCGAACATAAAATTCATATCTTCTCGCCACCGTGTAATATTCTCTATTTATTTGGTTTCTAGTTTGATTAACGAGAGTTTGAGCAGTGCATTTTGTTCAACGTGAAGTTCAAAGTGAGGATTCTGACATCAAAGTTGAGCTTTAAAAAAAGGATAAGGATCTCTAAAATGACCTAGAGGTACACAAAATCTATAACTGTATATATGTACTACTGCTAATATATAGATTTAGCCAGGGCTAAAAGCGAGGCTCCCATTAATATATTTATAATTTAAATGAAACAATAAACTTGTATTCCACAATTCAGTTAACTTTAGAGCACATAGCAAATTCATGTGCCTTTTGAGGGAAAGGCTGAGTGATTTTAGAGAAAAATAATTTGCAAACAGCCTAAGAGTGAACAAAATCTTACATCAAGTTGATAGCCTTATATGTACACCCAAAAAATAGCAATCATCTTCGATCACATTTAGGAGCCATAATGGCTCTTGATCACCGTAAGATTAATTAGGCCTGGGAAAAAAATCAGGCCGGATTTTTTTGCGTTCGACAAGTTTACTTTACAAAATCTTGCCAACAAATCCGGGTGCGTGTAAACCAACCTTTTATACTATTAATACACCACATCTGAGGTGAAACAGTACTATGAGGTACTGTTTTTATCATACAGACCTCGGACAGAATGCAGTATTTCACAATTTTGCAACACAAATTGCACTCATTCAATAAGGACGATCCAAGCACGCGTGGGCTTTTTAAACCGTTAAAAAAATTTCCAAAATCATATACAGCTAGCCGGTTCTCACTTTTGCAGTGCGAACTGTAGCAAGTGTTTGAACGAACATACTAGAGTTAAGCTACAACTTAATAAAGAAATTATTATGTTTATTCAGTTTTATTAAATGGTTTTATCGATGTGTAATCTTTAAAAGCGCCGGTTTGATACCCGCGGCACTGTGAGTACTCCTGCAAGCGATGTTCACCGAACAACTGAAAACAAACGGCACGGCGATTAAAATTACAAGAGAGACTACCCACAATCAATAAAAGAAATATAATTCGGTGAAACATGTACAGAGACAACATTTTTCATTGACGAAGACAAGTATCAAAGTGTCTCTAAAAATCCTGAGTCTTCAAGCTTAACCTGAAAGCTTAAGTTTATGTTTTAAGCCGGCTTCCCGATATTTACTTTTTTCAAAGATGAACTCGAGGCAAGAAAATCGCTCAGAGCTTTCTTTTACAGCCAGAATTATAACTAAATGTTTTTTGGAACGTTTTCTTTCTATTTGCGGTGAGAAAATGTCTAAAGGCTTTTTAAAGTTCTGTAAGCTTATATCAAACCTGATTCTTGGTCATATCAAATTGTCTCAAATCTTACAAACGTGCACAAACTACATAGCCGCATAAACTGCGCTCGACTTCATTAAATTAGATATAAAAAACAAACATCAAATACAATAATTACTGAGGCTTACCATTCGACATGCAGCTCCTGAAAGGTATCAAGGAAGGCCAGTATCGCTTCAGACTTTTCAACCCTTACGCATCAAGCAAGGTGAAAAGCGAAATCGATGCCATCGGAAATCGGATTCCCGACTTTGACAAGTAATGTACTATTTTCTCAACCAAAAACCAACTACCCATGAATAACAGAAGACTCCTGATAGCAGCTGAATTTCATTTTGTGCATCCAGTGGAAAAAGACAGTTAAAAACATCACAAGTTGACACAAAACTCTGTCAGCTTCAGCTGTCAAAGTAAACAAGATTCAAGATGCTGCATAAATTTTCTGCATGAGCTCACCTGTCAAATTTTGACCAATCAGAGCGTAAAAATTGGACGTAGAGCGTGACCAACGCGTGACCATGGTCAGCAAAGTCAAAAGCAACTGCCTTCCCCGCCTGTAATAGCTGGCTGAATTTTCGCGTCCGAGGTCAGTTTTAAATCAATATTTTAATTGCGCGGCACAAAAACAAAACATATTTCATATGAAATAAAAAACAATCAAACTTGAGCCTGCGATCATTTGAAAACTAGTAACTTGTCAGCGGATAACTTCAATGGGTTAACACCTGAGCCCGCGATACGGTCAAGTGATACTGGTCAGCGGATACCCTGTTTTGACAGCTGTCAATTGATCACATTGATGTCCAATGGATGTGTGCATTATCAGTTTTCCTGTGCTCTCAAATTAGCTACCTAGAAAGTATGAGATTGAACATTGATTGCGAGCTAGTAAAACAACTGGTCAGCGGACAGCTTCCAAATAAATCACGTCACCTTGATGAGTTGACACATGAGCCCCCGATATGGCAATGTGATACTGGTCAGTGGCTATCCTGTTTTGACAGCTGTCAATTGACCATATTGTGAATGGCCAATATAAAAGATATGGGTTTGCCAAGACACACCTGAGACACCCCTCCCTTCCTTCTGATAGTCTACCCTACCCTACCCGTACAATCTGTAGACGCGTACGTACGTACGTACGCTCGGTCAGTCACGTGACAACCAAATGAAAAGAGGTTGACCATATTCTATGAGTATGGGGCTCTGTCCCACGCGCGCTTCGCGCGCGAGTGAGCCCCGCTAAAACTAGACCACTTCTAGTCTAGCTAGTGGTGCCCAGGTGATTTTTGCTCATGTTCTGTTTGTCATAGTTTCTAGCATATAGATACAAGTATTTAAGCACTTGGAGAGATGACTCTGGACGAGTCAAACAGTTGTTATTGGAATATAGCAGGACAGAAGTTGTTCACCCATTACAAAATTCTCTGTCCAATCCCATTTAATCCTTATCCCTACCACACCCACCACTGTTACCCCACTAAAAGCAAGCACTTACAGTAGGACCCTTCTCTCCTTGATCTCCTGGCTCCCCTCTCTCTCCTTGTGCACCCTACAGTCACAACATAAAACACAACTGTTATTTAACTAAAATTTAAGGAGCTGTGTCACAACATTACTCAAAATTCATCTGGGATCCACCACCACATACAGTGAAACAAAAGATAACAGCTCAAAACATTATAAGAAGTTATAAATAAGACAACAAAATAAATATATACAAAAGGAGGCATGGATTGATGAACAAACTTGCCACTGTGGTTTTTGAGAACTTGTTAGCCCATTTGTTTTGTCAAAGTTTATCGTTCTTTTAATTGCGACCCTCCACAGGATTTTAGCCACTTTGGTGATGACACGCACCCAACATATTCACATGGTCAGACAAGAGAAGCAGGAGTTAACACGGAACGACCGTGTTAGGATTTTGCTCATTAAAAATTTCCTTTGTTTTAGACAACATGGTAGAAACAAGAGCCTTTGTGCGAGTAAATATAAACACGCATAACGTGCCAACGACAACAGGTTTATCATGTCAACTACAACAGCGTAATGTATTGTCTGTTTGTCTGTAATACCTTGGAGACAAATTTGTTTGACAAGAAGAACTGATTTTGTCATTTAATTTTGCAAGTAATTTCTTTGCCAATGTAAACTTCCATTAATTGTGAATAAGAGTGTGTTTAATTGGCAAGTAACAAATCTAATTAACAAAATGAACTAGACAACCATGATAAAGACCCTTAAATATCAATCTGCAGCCTATAATAGTACCAAACATTTTTTCTCATAACAATTGACCTTCAAAAAGTCAATTTTATGAAAACCGGCACAGTCACAAACATAAGGTTTCATTACATGAAATCGCTAAGCCTCTCCACAAAATTGTCAAGATCATCTTATTTCTTTCACCATGATTAGGAGGGAAAGGGTTACTCCATAATAATTTAATAGTTTATCATATAAATTAAGCGAAGGCTTAAAGCGAAGCCTGCAGTTTATATAGTTTTCAACTGATCACAGGCTCAACTCTAAGTGGATTTCTTTAAAATGATTTTTATATGAATAATTTGTAACCATTGTAAAGAAATCCACTGGGAGTTGAGCCTGTGGTCAGCTGAAAGCTAGTAACTTGTCAGCACATACATGTAACCTCAATGGGTCGACACCTTGGATAATTATTTTATGGTCATGTCATACTGGTCAGTGGATAACATGTTTTGACAGCAGCCAATTGACCACAACAAGGATGTGCAATATCAGGTTGCAGACAAACTAGCCAGAAAGTAATTAAGACCTTTGACATTGGTTTTTGTATGGTGCAGATGGACAGACAGACAGATATACCATCAACTCACTCACAAAATTTCTCCGGTGGATGGATAACCAAATTTTCTTAAGCTGCATGTGTAATGCTTGCTCGAACGCGTGCCGAGCTCTGATTATTACTTGGCCCCTGGTCAGCTGCTGTATGCACTTACATATTATACAAGCCAAAAAAAAAAATAATAATCCACAATGGTTCTCACCATATCACCCTTAATTCCACGAAGTCCACGAACACCAGGAATACCAGGAGGTCCCTTTAAAAAGCAATTAGTAAAATGGAAATGAAATTAATGTTCTTCAGATACAAAGGTAGCTCGATCAGTGTCCCAAGAAAATGTTCTTGACAGTAAAATGTTAAAAGTTCCATTATAATACTTAGGGAGTGTTTGATTAATCATATTCCCGAATAAGAATATCTGGCAGGAATGAACTCTTCAAATCATCCTTTTTTGCGTTGAAATCTGCTTGAAATAAGATATCTCAATGATTGCAGCATTTAAGTTGCCAAAAAGCATGGCACATTAGAGATTTGCAACAAAACTTTTGGTTATTCTTCTTCTGGAATCATTTAATTAAATGCATTCTAACAATAGTTAGTTGAAAAGTGTAGTTGGTCACAAGTAGATTGGCTCAAAAAGCAAAGCTTGGTCTTGGATGATAAGGGTAATTCATCATATTCAACTAACATTTTTTCATTTCTACTAATGAAACACTTTTACACGTAAAAATGGCAATTGGTGCAAGTACAGACTCCTGGTACTGTAATTTAAATTGAGTGAATACTGTGGAAAGTGAATGCTGTCTCCAAGACAGTATACAGTGTAGCATTAGGGAAATTTCATTCATTATAAAAATTAAATGATAGTGTCATAACAACAATTCATTTAATTCTCCTTACAGCCTCTCCTATTGCACCGTTTTCTCCAGTATCTCCAGTAGCACCTGGTTGACCCTATCAAATACAAGCAGTTTTTGGTCAGCAACATTGTTCTGAAGTACTCGTCTTTAAACCAGAAAATAATGATAATTATATAAAATCAAAAAACTGGCAGGAAGAGCCTGCAGGTTGGAGTTTAAAAAGACATCTTCACTCTGGAAAGGACATTTTTTTCCTCAGACAAATCAAAAACATATACAAAAAAAATTATTTTTAATTATTTTGTAATTATTGCGTTCGAGGTAGGAGAACGCAACACCTAATTTGTGTTGGGTGTTTTGTGCATTATTGGGTGTCCTGTGCAATAAGGGAGGTTTTTTCGAGATTGCATTCGTTGTCGTCGTCGTCGACACACATTTCCCTCACTTTGAGGTGCTTGCTTACATTTTGCCTCACGTTGTCGTGCTAACTCACGTGGTGATTCGTGTGTCCTCGGCATTCATCTTGCAAATGTTTGCTCATGTCCGCTATTCTGTCTTTGCAAATCGTTCATCTTTTAAAAGTGTGGTGAATCTCCGTAAAGCGTACATATTTAAGAGTTTGATGAAGGTCTACTATCAATCTGTGTTTAATGCACCTTCCAAAGCGTTCATCTTTCAAAAGTGTGCTGAAAGTTTACACCCTGAGTAAAATTTTACTTTGGATTAAGCCTTCATATTTTACTTCGGAAAACGTGTGCTACTCCTGGTGCATGCATCAAACCAGGTTGTTTAGCTCAGCGCCCGTTGTGCCGTTCCTTAATATCATCACAAGTTAAGAAGACTTGCCAGTAACGGTTTCCGGCATTTTATAGTAAATTTCAGTAATTGTCTACATGTGAAATTCCCAATATTAAATAAACTGTCAACTGTTTCCTTTTTAACAGTACCTTGGCCGGTTGTTCAAAGCTGGGTTAAGATAACCCAGGCGAGGAGGGTTAGTGCGAAATTTGAACTCAGAATAATGTGAAAGCTTCATTTTGTCAACAAGTTGATGATTGGATGCTCTCAAAAATAACTGAGAAAATTATCCAAAGAAATGTTTTTTTAGAAAAGAAAAAGAAACCCGGGTTAAGCATTGATCGGTCTTCCAACAACTGCGCCCAGTAGAACATCTATTGTGCCAGTAAAACAAAAAGATCTTTTTACACACCCAAAGCACTCTGGCCAGTGTCTCCTCAAACAACAAGCACTTGAGACAAACTATACAATATCACGCTGATCACTAGCCTTCAAAACCTTTTCATTATCATGCACAGTTTAAATCGAGGTTTCGCTGCACGCAACCATTACATTCAAATATGCCATAGTCATAGTTATCTATCATAAGAACGATCCATCCTTTCCCCTCAACTGCTACCTGCATGCCTAGCAAACATATTGAACACACTCTCCTAAGCTCCAATTACTCCTAGTTACAAAATTGAAACCATTATTACACTGATAGAAACCTAGAACTTGCTTGTTTCATTCAGGGTTGTCAGAAAGTTTTCAAGTAGACGGCTGAGTTGTCAAAGTAAGCGGCCAGTACGTCCAGGCATATTTTATTTAAAAAACGCCATCCGTAAAGAAATGCCAAGCAGAGTAGCCAGCCGATACTAACCAAGTAGGCAACAATTTTTATCGGAAGCAAGCTACTTTTGACAACCCCGTTGATTACTTTTTTATCTGGAAAATTAGTCCCCAAAATTATTGTCATTTTGCAGATTTTTACCATCATTAGTAATAAATAATACAACTTCCACTATCTAAATATTTTTCTCCATAAAATAATTATGTTTATCAAGGACCCAATTTGTATAAATAACCCAAGAAGAAGAAGCAATTTCATCTTCAAGTGATCATTTTACTTGAAGGGACTAGGGCATCAGTTACAAGACAAACACCTTTTTAAGCCGGAGAGATTATTATAATATTAGACCTTTCTGCATTTTTTCCAACTTTTGACATGGACACAAGATAGGGAGAATCAACTGATGCCACTGGAAAGAGGGCCTTTAAATACTTTTGTTAGTAAAAATCCCAGGGGGGGTACTCGGGATTTCAAGTGACAGGGATGATTGAATGGAGCCAAAAGTCAAGACCCAAAAAAATCCCTAGGGCTTCCAGCAAAACCCAAAAAAATCCCTGGACCAAAAATTGACCCCCAAAAAATCCCATGCCGATTTTGTGGCCCTTGAAAGTTCCAGAAAGGGGTAATGCTATAACACAAAGAAAAACATTGGAAATTGAACACTCGTGTCTGTTTATTCATCATACCATCTGAATATATCCTTCCCCTCATCTGATTCTTTTTAATACCCCCAAAAAATCCTTACTCAAATCAAGCTACCCAAGCCAAATTTTCGTACCCACAAAAATTCCGGAATCGAAAATTTCAAACCCAAAAAAATCCTTCGATCATCCCAGTCACTTGAAATCCCGAGTATCCCCCCTGGGGTAAAAATACCAAGTTTGAATGTGATTCCTCGAAAACTAATGAAGATATAGCTCAAATTTGTGAAATTTTACAGACAAAATTAAATTTTATAGTGGGGGTCACAAAATTGTCCCCACCATACCAATGTCTGTAAATTTTCCCAACTTTGCGGAGCTTAAGACTTATATCACCTTCAAACTTGGCACGTCTACTGTTGTAAGGTACTCTTTTCAGTGGTGGTGACAGATCTTCTCTAACTTTTCCATAAAAAAAATGCCGCATTCAATTATTGATTCATTTATACATGTACTTACGTCATTGCCATCCCGGCCTGGTTCACCAGGGGAACCACTGGTTCCTTGTGAACCCTGCAAAACAAGCCAGGGTAAAAATAATTGTCAATAACGATAAAAATAATCATTAGGTTTATTTTGAGAGGGTGACTAATAATCACTATAGACTGAAACTTTCAACTCAGACACATTTAAATATTTGTTTTTTTCTTTGGAAAGAAAATTTTTCCTAATAATAATAATAAATATAATAATAATTAAAATAATGATGTGTCTTTTTTTTTTTAATTAATAATAATAAAACAAAACTTTATTCATAGATTTAAAAAAATAGTTTATTTACAGATTCAAGAATATGAAATATTAAAATATATACCCTATGTACATTCTTCTTGTGTACGAAAGAGAATTGTCGTAAAATGACTATCTAAAGACTACTAATAACAATTATAAAAAGCATCAAAAAGTTAATAAAAAAATAAAAACTATTTAAAAATAATAATTCAAACTGATAAACTGTCTTTAATTTATTGATCATAAGATCTAATGTTACAAGAAAAAGGATGAAAAATTTCAGATTAACACAACAGAAAAAGAAAGTACATTGTATAACAAGATCTAAATTGTTAAAAATGTATATGTATTATTCTATACATAGAATCATCATAAAAGGTTGACCATATTTAAAAACTAATCATAGGTTAAATCAATCTTCTCTTGTGGTTAGGAGACCCTCAGGGGGTGGTTATCACACTGGTCTTTTTAACATTTTTCAAAATTCCTTTATCCTGTTTGTGAAGTTAACATCAAAACCTAACTTAATATGGCATCAGTCTAAAAATTGAGGTAAAATATTAAGATCCATGTTAGAGGCACCATGAACAGATAACCAGTATGTTAAGTTAGGGAATACATGTACAATGTTATAGAAAAGGTAATCATTGTAACACTCTTTTCTAAATACTCTTAGTACAGCTGTATGTGTAGACATTAATTTTGTTGGCCTTGCACAGTTTAGCTTTTGCATGTGCAGAGAACTTACAGTCATTCTGAAAGGTCAAACCTAATGTTCCCACGTTTGCTGTGCTGCTATAGTGCTTCTCAGTATTGGTTAATAACTACATGGCCCAGCCCTTCTCGACAAAAATTATCCAAAACTCAACATAAATCCCAATGTTAAAAAACTGAATCATACTTTGTAAAAGTACAGTAAGGTTGCAAAAAAAAATAAAGGTCTTTATAAATAGAGGGAGGAAAGAAAGGCAGGGACCAACTCTAGGTGTCCGTTTTACAGAGGTGTCCGCCTTATAGAGGTGTCCGTTAAGAGAGAGTCGACTGTACATGTTTTTTCTTGAATGAGAAACATACTCTTCTGTTCTAAATTTAGTCCCCAAAACACTGGAAATCAAATTTTCAGGCTCTGAAATTCTAAGAGTTTCTTTTCTTTTTTTTATTAGTTTTGCCAAAAAAACAAACAAACAAACAAATAGAAAGAACATTGGCAGGCTAGGGACACTGCAACAGCTGTGACCAATTACAGTGGGCCCGGATACTAATAACAACAACAACAACAACAACAACAACAACACTTTATTTCACCCCATAATATACAAGAAATAAAAATTTATAACAATAGTACAGATGATGATAGGGGCACAAGAAATATTAAAAAACACAGCGATAAAAGAAAAACTACAGCTACATATATACAACAAGTTATTGGACAAGACAAGGGACGAGCACTATTACATTTTAAACAGATAGACTTGAACGAACGTGGGTCTTCACAATAATAGGAAATAGCTAACGCGGAGTATGCTCCCAGAGCCCTCTAAAAGAAGCGGACAAACAGCTACAGTCCATTACTCTATTCCAACCTACTGGCTAATTCAGTTATTATTGAAACCCCCGATTTAAAATCAATTCTTGGGACCTGGAAAGGATGCGACCTACTGCGTAGATCATCAAGGGAATGCCAGCAATTACCCATGATACATGTACTATAATCCCTCTCTTTAACAACCTGATGGATGGTTATCAATTGTTGAATGCACCTAAATCTAAATGCCCTTTTCTGTAGCCTATCAATGTGACATAAATATTGTATGTAAGCAGCGACACCCGAAACACAGATGCAGTAAATAACAAGTGAGATAATGAGAGTTAAAGAAATAGGCAATAAAGGCGAGATCATAATAATTATGATCTCGCCTTTATTGCCTATTTTTTTAAAGTAGAATGGTTGGGAAACCCTTTGCTATATGTTTTCGTTAGCTTTTTTGGACCTCCGACCGTGCACAAATTTCAATAGCATTCCTATCATTTTGAATATACTGACCAATAGAATTAAACACTGCATTAATTTATTCAGTCGAAATTTGTGAACAAATTACAAAGGATTGTGCACAGTCAGGGAGCTTCCAACATAACCTACAGCACCGTTGCTTTCAACTTTGATGGTTGCCGGCTTTCCTAACCAGTCTCCTCTACTATGGTGAGATACACTGAACAGTCACACCACAGGATTCCACTCACACACTCAGAACATACATTTGACTGCTTGATAATCCCATCATCATTTTAATAATAGTAATGTTACTTTTTTCTTTTTAATAATAATTATGATCGTTTTATCCAATACTCAACACTTAGATATTGGATAAAACATGCAAAGTCTTATGTTTGATATAACAATAATTTACTAATGCTTAAAAATAATTATTAATGTGACATACCGCTAGACCTGAGGCTCCAATAGGACCTGTCTCGCCAAGTTCCCCTTGAATACCCTTAAGGCAACAAGAACTGACTATTACGAGGTGAATAAACAACAGACAAAAAACACTGAAAAAATGCACCCCTGAACTGGTGGTTAAGACTCATTGCAGGTATAAAGTTCAAAATTGGCACAGACAAAATAATTATGTACACTTTAGTGATATTTATAAGACATTACTTTTATTAGGTTGAACTATTTTGAATTTGGAGTCAAAATCTAGTAATAAGATTTTCTTACGAATTTCCAAACATGACAGTTCTTTATGATTAGTATGGTAATCTTCATTTTCTTTGTTCAACTTCTAACTTCAGATTTCTCATTGATTGAAATGCCACAAATAAGAGGAATTCCAAGAAATTTTGTTCTTCTAATCAGTAGATTTTGGTATGTTGTTATTTGTTTACCTTGCCAATGAAATGGGGGGGCGGGGGCGGGGGCGGGGTTAATGACTTTTGAACTAGTATATATACATTCTAGATACAGCTTGCCCAAAATTGTATGTCTTTTACTGGTATGGCAACCATTATAAAATTTTAGGTTGCCAAAAGGTGACTACTGAAAAAGTTGAGGTTGGAGCACTACCACTGGATCACAATTCCAGCATCATGGCCAGCCTTAGTGTTAATGTTAATGTTTTAGTATTCAGGTTGTAACTCACATCAGGTCCTCTGGCACCTGGTGGTCCACTCGCACCTTGTGGTCCCTATGATGTTGATAACAAATGGATATGAAGTGAATCAAGTAAACTTTATGAATTAGGATTATAGTCAAACCCCAGTTTACTGACACCCGGCTTAACCCTTTAAGTCCCAATAGTGACCAACATCACTTTTCTCCTAACAATATTCATAGATTGTCAAGAGATAAAGTTATGAGAATTAATAAAATGATCACTTGAGAGAAAATGCTTTGATCTTTTATTACATCCACTTTGAAATCACTGGCTATCCGTGCAATCTGATTGGCTCTCAGCAGTGTGATTTATTCCTAAATCGCACCATTTTTTGCTCTAAATCGCATCTGTTCCAAATCGCGTCATTCATGTTCTAAATCGCATCATTTCTGTTTTAAATCGCACCATTTTTGTTCTATATCGCATCATTTCTGTTTGGAATACAAAATGAGATGTAAAAGCCTTTTTGTTTTGGCTTTTTAACAAACCGGCTACTCGATCAATAAAATATTAGTACTGACTAAATTCTGCGATTTCAAAATGGATGTAATAAAGTGGTAATTGAACTTTGTGTCGTGCAATTTTGGTCT
>OZ037777.1:51915997-51953497 GCA_964035525.1 Porites cylindrica | reverse complement strand
ATTTAAATTGGGCTTAAGCTTCTTGATGAAGAGCATTTCAAATACTAAACAATCAAATTTGCTCTGGCACTTTCTTAAAACCGTGAATTGGCTTTCTCTCAAAAGGTTGTTGTTACCGTGAGCTTCTAAGAAATGTCTACCGATTGTCGAATTTTTGTGCTCAGCAATGCGTAATCTTAAAATGATTTTAAGAAATGTTTTATAGCAATTTTTTATAGTTAAATAAAATTATGATAATAAAAATTTTTATGATAAACATGTGTCTTCAAAACCATTTTGTCATGACCACATCTTTCACCATTATTCTTGTGAGTGGCTTCCTGTTTATTTATAATGTTCTTTGCATGAAAAATATAAAAATGTACTTAAACATAGCATGCATATACTTCCTATTTTTTATTTTATTATTTTTTATCATTTACATAATATATTGGCAATTTGCCGAATCTATAATAAAATAAAGAAGGAGTGAAGCCCCGTATCAGACACCTTATCTGGATCAAAATAATAATCAATACATTGTACATGTACAGTCCGACCTCCCATACACGCATGTAAGGAACAACATGTTAGCCTCCCACGCAGGCCTTTTTAAGGGAGCTCGTCTTCCATCCCTTCCCACAAATGCCTGCTCAACAGAGAACAACATTCCTTTCCCATTGTTTTATTCGCGTGGTACGTGACTAATCAACAGTTCTGAAAAAAGTGTTCACAGGACAAACACGACTCATAACCTTGTAGTAGTGTAAAAACGTGACCCCAGAGTTTCCTTTTTCCTTCTTTTCTTTTCTTCGCTAGGGTTATGCAGTACATGGAGTATTGTAAAATCTGACTAAATCTTACTTTTTCCGCTCTGTCTAACATTTATTGGAGGTCATAAAGCTTTCCTTGTGTGTCGTGCAGATTGAGTAATTATCAGGTGACCCTGTGGTCAAGGTCAACTTTCCAGAATTTGGAAAGTACAATGTCATTGGCTAAGCTTGGGAAAGGAATGTCATTCTCGGTTGAGCAGGCGTTTGTGGGGAGGGACGAAACACGAGCTCCCCTAAAATCGCCTGCGTGGGAGGCTACAACATGTAAGCAACAACCAAAAATGCTTAACAATGTATGGGAGGTGGTCATGTATGCCCAGGGGTGGGGGCCTCTGGATTTCAAGTAACGGGTTGGGGATGATTGAGTGACAGGTATGACCGAAGTGGGCAAGTTTTATCAAAGACTTTCTTACATGTCCGACACCCAGTGGCCCTGCGTCTGGACCTCCAGGTGTTGGCAAGGCCAAAATGGGTCCCGGTGGTCCAGGGTATCCTTGAGGTCCCGGTACGCCTGTGTCACCCTTGCTACCAGCAGCACCAGCAGAACCCTAAAAATTTTGAAATAAAAAAATAATAATGTTACGATATAATTTTATACAGCACAACTGTCTATAAAAATGATCAAGAACGTGAGTACAATTTTTAAGCATTATATTCTTAAAGCCACAAAATTTACAATGATTGCTAAAATTATAAAACAAAGTATATATACATGTACAAAATAATCACTAAAAGGCTTACATAAAATAATACATGTATATACATAATAAATATTTTTTTATTTGAATTCAAATATAATTTGTCTGTTTTGGTTTTCCTACTCTCCTAGGTTAAGAAAATAGATCTCCTGTCTACATTCACTACTTGAACAGCAAAGCTTCCAATCCATCCTACTTCTTGACACAATCAATGAACCTTTCAAAAACCACATGGGGAATGCAATCACTCAAAAGAAAAAAATGATAAGCTACAAGAGTAAAAATCATGATCAGCAGTTCATGGTGGAATTGTATACCCTTTTGATTAGCATCCTGCTGTAACATACAATTGTAGCAGGAGCAACTATCATTTATAGGCTACAGTACATGTACCCCTGCTCTACCCTTGTTAATTCTACATTTACACTTAAGAGTGTTAATAGCCCATACACAATGTATGAGTGTATTTAGGATGAGAAAATAGTTATATCAGCCATAACCAAACAAAAAGTACCACACTTACTGGTTCTCCACGCTGACCAGGAGGTCCTGCAAGACCCTGGAGTCCTTGATCACCCTGAAGTACAAAAGTTATTTTTTTAATACTATTCTCTTAACCAATATATAATTTTTTTTTTTCACACACACTATACTTTATTTCATACACATCACTTTGCCATCTCCGCCCACAAGTAGCAAAAGCTAGACAAGGCGGGCGGAGGGGAAAGGTTACAGCAGTCATAACAGATACCGTAAAAACTCGTGTATAAGCCGCACCTTTTTGCCGAAATTTTGAGTCAAAAATCGCGGGTGCGGCTTATACACGAGACCATTGCTCTCAAAGGGAGTAAACTGGCTTGTAGGGGTCACAAATTGAACTGAAAACCTTCAGTAAATAAAGATTAAACATATTGAACCCTGTCGTTGATCATTGCTTTCAGTAGAAGTGGTGGCTGCTAAAGGAGCCGTTTGTTTGCATCTGCAGGTTCTATACCTGAATCTTGCTCGCCAGTAGTTCTTTTAAGCGTTTCATCTGCGCTTTGTTTGAGCAGTTAAACTCTAACTGGCACGGAATCTCCATTCCTCCGCACAGCTGCTTACAGTGTCGTCTGCGACCGATCACTTCAACGCTGATTTCCCCACTACGTGCAAGAAAATACCACGCTATTCGAGAGAATTCGCGAGGCAAATGGCCGACCGTTTCGTCGTCCTTCACTACTTTCACGGCATGTTTGTCCATTGGGTTGTTAAACTCTCGTTTAGCAACAAGCTTTTCCCCGATCGATGGTTTCCATACGTCTTTATAAACATCTGGTGTCCAGACTTCCCTCGTCAAATAAACGCGTGGTTACTAAAGCAATCGTTTTGTAGCATTCTCCAGCGCTTTATTTTCGTTCCATCGTTCCATTTTCATTTCAACTGTGGGCTTTAGCAATGAAGAGAACTGTTGTCTTTCGCAGGAAATGGGGAAATTGATTAAAGAGAACCTTTTAAAAGGTATTTTCAGAGTTGATAAACTTATTTAAAATGTCACTGCAAATACACAACATTAAATTTCCTCAAGTTTATTTGTGAACATTTTGATGCGCGAACAAACGATCACCTTTTTTACAAAAGCGCTTTTTTGGTTGTTTTTTTTTTTTTCAAAATCATGCTTCAAAGTTGGGGGTGCGGCTTATACACGAGTGCGGCTTATACACGAGTTTTTACGGTAATATTATTGTAAAGTAACTAAATAAACTATGTGGATAAATAAGAATTACAGAAAAACAAGCTAAAGTTACAAAATATATTTGGAAAAACATAAACAAGTAAAAACTAATAAAAAAATGTCCTGGCCTTTCAGGAACCTCAGTACACCATTATCAAGATATAGAAATAAATGCAAGTTCAAAAGGAGTTTAAGAACTCTTAAAATTTTCATAATTGAAAATACAGCTAGACTTAGCATGTTCAAAGGCAGTCTTAATTGTTTGATGTACAGCATTTCATTAACGAGATAGTCAAATCTGTTCTTGCATTATTTTTCAACACTATATAGCAGCTGAGAAGCAGCAGTGCCAGATTGTCCCATTGTTCATACATTTTGTATGTAGCGTGACTGATAGTGGCCTGGATGAGCTCTCTACGATAGTACGCTGGTATTACAGTGTACCAGTATACATGCAGGGGCGGATCCAGGATTTTCTTTAGGAGGGGGTGCACTCGTCTTTTGCTCTATACTACTTAAACACCAATAAACCACATAGTTTTTTTATTTTTTTTGCAGAATACCAGTTGTATTAGAAAACCACAGGTCATCTCCCCTAGGTCCGCCCCTGACATGACAGTTAAGAGTGAAATGAATAACGTGGGCGTACCTGTTCTCCTTTAGGTCCAGCATCTCCAGGCAATCCAATCTAAACAAACAGTCACATCAGACAAAGGGCACATAAAGTTTCTTTCTATAACTTTAGATAGTTCCATAATATTTATATTGTACTGAACATAGATGTATTTGGGACCTTCACCAAAGCTTTGTTTTCGTTTTCATTTAATAATGCTCCTGTGCAACAATCATAATAAAGGGAATTAAAATTGCTTTTTATATTAATACCTTTTGAGGAGGTGGTTCTGGTTCAGCTTCAGGAACTAATTAAAGATCAAGAGAAACAAACAGTCATACAGCTGTAATACAGTCAAGAAATACAATGATACGAGACATCAAAACACTCATTTACTATTTAAATAGCTTTTACTGAAATGAATTAAGATATGATCGTCGCAGTGGTAATTGCAATTTATGCTATTGCAAATTAAGCCGAAATAAAAGTTTCAGGACTTGAAAGGGATTCGAAACCATGGCCTCTCCGTTAGCGCTGCAGTGCTCTACCAAATGAGCTATGAAGATCCATACATTGGGAGCAGGACAATTTGCTGAGTTTAAATGTGTATTTCTGCAGTTCATATCATCTTCATTCTATGTTAATGTAAACCAACAATGTACTTTCTTACATTGAGGGAACCTCTTTGGAGAGAAAAAATTGACAATCTTTTTTTTCCAGATCCAGGCACTACCGTCCCACCCAGATAAAAGTAAAAATTATAACATTAATGACACAAAAGTTTTGTTAATTTTTACACACCACAGTAGATGTAGGTTACTTTTCTGACATACCCACACAGTCCCTTTCACATCCAGTGTTGCAGCACTTTAAACTGTTAGGACAACTACTATCGTCAGTACAAAAGTGGTCTACTTCGTCAGGACACTCTGCTGGGGGCTCAAAAGCCGGACATTTGCCTGGCCCTGTAAAAAGATGTGAAGAATCAATAAATTAGAATAATGCTTCCATTTACCAAGTGCAAAACTCTTAGGGCTTGCTGACATGAAATACTGACATGACTAAGATAGTAATCTAAGCAAGTACACTTTTCTCATCCACCCGTAAAGGGCGAAAATGTCAGAGTCATCTTTCACTTCTTTTACAGCTGTACCTTGCGTCTACATGTTGCATCATTAGAGCCACAACACAACAATAAGGGGCTATGCACAGGATACCAGAATGACTTTCATTCTGGAACAAGTTCATTCCATCTCTACACATTTCATAACCGCCGCCCGGTAACCTCAATGGGTCAAGCGCCAGTCTGCTGAGCGGCAGGCCATAGGTTCAAACCCCGGACCAACACTCAGGGTCTTTAAATAACTGAGGAGAAAGTGCTTTGTAATAACATCTGCAAACGGTTTGACTTTCTAGTCTTCTCGGATAAGGACGATAAACCGTAGGCCCTGTCTCACAAGCCCTTGCACATGTAATAAAAAAAAATCTGTGGGACATTAAAGAACTCACACACTCTTTGTAAAGAGTAGGGCACGTAGTGACTGGTGTCAGGGCTGCAAATAATTTCCCGGCTGACGCCGGTCAAATTGTCAGATCAAACCTATTTTTGCTCGGACATATCCCATCTTTGGCCGCACAAACATCGATTACGTCTTGTTGCTATAAAAGTGCCCCTCCTCCCTTCACATGATGTTAATTTAAATATGAAACAAGTACATTTTCAAAGCATTTATTATACATGAGCATCGATCTCAATGCAGGAAAAGTGGAAAGCATGGTACAGCAAAAGTGCGTCCTACCATTGCTTCAGTTCTGCGTCTTATATACAGTTAGTTATGAAGTTGATGAAATTGACTGAGGCTTGCAATCTAGTTGATTTTAAATGTTACCGGAAACAGGGAAGCTATTTCCCTAAGATGCGTGATTGAACTTTTAAAATACAATAATGGAAGAGTTCTTTTAGACATCCGAGGACATCATCTTGCGGAAACGCAGTTTGGACATATAACAAGGGAACACCCGGATGCACTGGAAAGGGTTATTGAAGACGCTGATGACTATGTTCACATGTTACCTGTTAAACTGAACTCGTTACATACCACATTGACAACATTTGTAAAGGATTATCGCAAATACAATTTCTTTCTAATTCATTGTGTTTCACCCTGTCAACGGTGAAACTTACTGCATTTTTGCTTCAGTCAAGTTTGAGAAGAATTTTTCAAATATTTTGTATAAACAACCCACGCATCAATGAAATCTGCGGTCAATCGTTTGAGATGAATCGCGTATTTAGGCCAGGTAAAGTTTACATGTTGTCATATCTGAATTTACTGCTAAAAAGGTTTGCTTCCCTAGAAAATACAATGTTTAGTTAATCGCGGTATTTATAGCTTAAGTGATTAACACGGAAATGTCGACAAGTAGACAAGTGAACTTAAACTTGCTTTCTTGTTATTGTTTTTTTCACACTTAAATTTTGAAGACAAAGGGTGCCATGACCCTTGTACGGACATTGAGAGGTTTTGTTGTCCTTCTCACATCATGTTTACAAAACCCACACGGACTAATAATAAAGTAATTCACACCCGTGACCGGTACACATTACCCTGGGTACCAGAGGTTTTTTCACGCGTGCGTAGGGGAGCTTCGCGCATGTTCGGACCACATCTTTAAGACCCACTAATTTGTGGCGACGACTTGGTGAATGACAAAGCGAAAATGTGCAACGACAGCTGGAAATTTTATGACTACTACGAATCATTTATTAAAAGTTCTTGGTCTGGTAGTTAAGTATCCATCTTTTCCCCTCCTTTTTCACAAACACCAATAATATTGAACCTTTAAATATTTAAAACTTGAAACTCTAAATTTTTTCCTTACCAGCGTAAACGACCGGACAAATTGTCCGGCCAACTAAGGATTTGCCTGGACAAAATCTATTTTTGACCGGACATTGTCCGTTGACCGGCCGTTATTTGCAGCCCTGTGGTGTAGTGGTCTATCTCACTTTCACACTCATATATGGGGGCATCGTTACTCATTTCTTCATTACTTGTAAACTGCACCTTAAGCAGTCTGGCAAAGTCCCCCAACCAGTGTTGTAAATTATCCCTGAAAAGCCCTGAGGGGAGTGGATAATATGATATTTACATTTCTCTCAGGGTTCATATTCTTTTGACCTCTTCAAATTCCATGACTTTTCCAATAACCTGAGATCAGGCGGTCCTTCTTCCCTGGAAATGGATGCCTAATATATTTACTTAGCTTGTGGTCTGCCCGTAGTCCAGGATTGGGACTTTTGTCTGATTGGTCGAAAAATAGAATATCCTTCGGAGCCCTGCACTGATTGGTTACAAGCAACATACACTGTATCTGACTTCCCGTGCAATTAGATAAGTCTTGTCACCTTCGCCTCTTCATGACAGAAACCCCGAGATGATCGAGGAATTCTTTTAACAGCAAGCTTAGGTTAAGCTAGGTCTTGGAAGAAAAAAATAGATACTTGAGGATGAGGATGAGTTACATGTATTATCGACTGTAAGGATATCCACTATTTCTTCCATGATGCTTTCTTGCTTGGACTAGGCAGAATTTACTTTGAGAAGCGTTGTCTCTATTTCCGATCGAGTAATGACCAGTAACTGCGTGAAATTGTGTAAAACAATAATTATTGAGGATTTTACACCCGTACTTTTGCGAACCGATGAAAGACCATGAACGATTTGTTGCCACAGAATCGATTCCTATACTTTTGACCACTTCCAGAAAATACAGAATTCTGTTGTTCCAGTACCATTTTTCAAAGAATTATTAATTTGTTTGACTCGACAGTTTGAACAAAGGTACCACATGGGATCAATAAGGCAAGATTTGCAATAACAGTAGTGATAAATTGGTCTTTAAAATCTTAGTGGCAAACCGCTTCAGTTTCTGGTAAAATCTGACACAACAACACAAATGTTGACAGATGCCAAAATTAGGGGGCGGCAGACAACTCATGGAGTAAATGTATCAGGCATTCTTACACAATATGTTTCCCCTTTCTGCAAAAATAAGAAAAAAAACCTGATTGCGGGTTACTTTTTCCATGACCTTACATTTAGATTTGCAGCTGTCACTTTAAAACATTTTCAAAACTATCCTTGTTTCAGGATATTTTTTTTTGACCTTACACAATTCAACAGAACTCTGGTGTCCACTAAAATGTGTCGTTTGCGCAGTTTAATTACATCTCTTTATCTTACATGATTGTACATGTACAATGTAAATTGTCCTTGCTTTTTCACCTGCAGAAACTAATCTAGCTACCAGATAAAGCTTTAATTTTCCATGACTTCCCATGACCAACAATTAAATTCCATGACTTCCAGGGCCTAAAAAATGAAATTCTTAAATTCCATGACTTTCCAGGTTTTCCATGATCTGTCTCTGTATTTGTTTACACGATACCAAAACAACACTTCGTTTCGATTCAATGCAAGTCATTCTGGAATGAGTTTTCCCGAGCCAAATGAAATTCTCATTCTGGTAGTCTCATTCTTCGTATTATGTTAACTGAAAACAAATTCCGCTCAGGATTGAGAATCACAAATCATGTGGTCTGGCATGAGATTGAGTGCATGGTGCATGCATATTTGATCTGACATGAAAACCACTGATAGGCAAGCCTTTAGGGCTTACAAAAACCCAAGGCTGTGGCCCCTAGCATTTAACTCTTGATCCTAGGTTACTAAAAAATCATAGTTTTTTCATAGAAACCATGTGCTGGGCACCCCAGATTTGGAAGGTTTGGAGCACTGAGCTCCCTTCAGTGAGTCTTCAGTTTTCCTTGATGCACACTGCCTTTGAAACCCATTCCAGAATGAAAGTCATTCTGGTAACACATAAACAGCTCTTAACCTGTCTCTCGGTAAAGATATAATATGAGCAGATGTTTTTCCTTGCAGATACTCCTCAAAATACAGATGACATTCACTGAGCAATATTTTTTGCCGCCATTTCCTTGAGTCTAGCTCGGCCATATCGGCTCATACCTTATTTTCTCTTAAAGTTTTGTTCTGTATAATTGAAAGGCAGGCTGACCGCATGCCGAGATCCTAGCTAGGGCTGGCTCACCTCACATTAATTTGTGGAATCATGCAAGCGAGTTGTCAATGAACACGACGGTGCGATTCTTGATCTATAACGAAACCTAGCCTCTGCTTTGCACTCGCTCATTTTCTTTCTCAGTTTGCAGTTTAAACGGTTTTACTAGTTTAAGCTTGACGATAATATGATATTATTGATTTATTTAGTAACTACAGGGCAGTAATAGCTATGCTTCAACCAAGCATTTTCTTTTTACAGTGAAAAGTATCAGGTCGTCCATGCGTCCATGCTGTAAGAGTACAAGTATCTGTTTCATCGGAGATTGACTAAAACTTGAATTCGGGGAAGAAAGTTAAGATAATATTATCTATGACCATTTCAAATACACGTATGTCCCAGCCTTCAAGCGCTGGAAATTCAACGCAATTTGCCTCAGTTTTTTACAGTAAATTCAAGCTCCGGTGAGCGCACATAAAATAATATTTGACCTGATCGCGTCATTTTGCTATGAGCTCTGAGCCGGCCGAACGTAATAGTTTTTTTCTCGAGCTAATTGATCAAACAAGCTTAGTTGCCATTTTCTCAGTAGAAATCCTCATTCAATTATCTCCAGAAAAAAAACTTTCAAAAAACACCTACAAAACAAAACAACGCATGCTTTCTTACCTTACAGAACGCATTCTTTCACAAGAAGGCGAAAGGTCACGACCACAGCCGGTCTTTGAATATTCAACAGCTTTTTGAAAACTAAAATACCGTCCAGAAACATTGTAAGCCCCCATCTTCAAATACCCTCTCTAAACTTTAAACTAGAGGTCTAGAAAACAGGAATAGCACACTTCCTGGCCTGCGTAGCAGATGGGCGCAAAGAAACGATTGGTTTGCGACCAATTGAGCAGTGGTCACGCACAGTATGTCGTGACAATGAGGAGAAATCCCAGATAACAACATTCCTAGCATACGTCGCACACAACCAGAAAAAGAATCACAAAAATGGTTTGTATACCAACTATTTCAACCTTAATTTATAATATTGCCTTTTTTGCAGCAAATAAAAGCACCTGTAGGCGAAATTGTCCACCTTTTCTCGCAAATGTCACCAACAAGCAGCAAAGCGATTTTGACACCACAGAAGGGTTTTGTTTTCACAAAGGAGTATTGTTTGAGTCACGAAGCCCACGCAAGTGAGAAAAATAAATTTTACACGTGTAGGAACTCGAAATTTCCATGTCTTTCACATGAGAAAAATTCCCTCCACCCCTCGGTGAAAAAGGTTAAAGTGTATGTAGGTAGATTCCCTCCTTAAATAGTGCCTTTCGCTAGCTCAACTTAATGCAATCTGGAAAAAAAAACGAGATTTACTCGGACGAGAACATACTTTCAAGGAACACACTGAGATGGTGTTATGCGATCGTAAGAAAGTAAGTCCTTCTCAAACAGAAAAATGCACTCTATGTCTATGATGGTGGAAAAAATAATAATGCATGACTGCGCAAATCAAACAAATCCCCGGCAAATATGAATGGAAGATCGGCGGGGTGAGACTTCCTCTTGAATTTTGTATGTTGGTGGCCCACTCCTCGAAATCGGCCAGCCGCACGCTTTGGTAAATGGCGCAACTAACTGAGATCGATTCAAAGTAATATCTGAAGAAAGCAAGCAAAGGGAGCGAGCGAACACATGGCCGAAAACAAAGACATGATTATGTGAATGACGGACTTACTTGATGCTCCATCACCTCCACCCATGCCTCCATGTTGCGCGTAAGTTTGAAGCAGGAACAAGGACATAACTATGTACGTAGCTAGACGGGAGAACGCCATGTTTAAGGCCGCCTGAAGAGGTCCAAAAAGGCGAAAAATGCGATCAGCACTCCACGCCAACTAGTAGACCAAGTTCGGTTCAGCTTTCAACAGAACTGGCTCGGTGCAGGGCGCGTGAAACACCGTGTTTCTGATATCAAATAACCTTTGTTCAACCAATGAAAGATGCTTTCACGTTTCCGGAAACTTGATGATAAACAGGGAGTATTCAAAGCAAAGATCATTGTTGCTGTGCGAACTGTCTAGACATCTCTGGAAAGCCCCAATATTCCGTAACAAATGGAAATCTTCAGCTGCTCTTTGAACGCCATACTACTGACACGCTTCGTATTCACGATGTCGTACCACAGTGGACGAAAGACGCGCAATGTTTTATAATCTTACTACAATGTTTTCTTGAAACGTTTTTTTTTTAAATACCAAGAACAAAGGATTACTGACTGGTAAGGCAACACAATATCCATCAAAACCTCTTTAGCTTCTAGGCTCCTGTCAAACAAATGCGCGCGGTCTTTCAACGTAGTTAACTCGCCAAAATGAAACTACGCTGTGCACACGCCATTCCACGTACAGTAAAAACCCTCGTATAAGCTAAGAACCTAGATTTTACGCAGGCTAGATTTTACTTGTAAGAACCTGTCAGAGTAAGATTGTCCATTTTGACCCTTTTACATAACAGCTTGTTTTAGCCTACAATTTTGAAACAAATTTCTTACTTTGAGCAGTGTTTGAGAAATTCAGCCAGAAATTACCAGTTACCGTAGCCCAGCAGCAACAAAGTATCATGTGTTAATGTTGTTTTTGTTCTGTTTAACTTGCATAGCTTTGTATAAACTTATAACTGGCTTTAATTTAACATGCTTGGATTCAAGATATTTTTATAACATATTGTGCTGAAATACCAAAAAATGGCCACACTGACCAATGACTAACACCTTCTTTATTTTTATAAGGATCTGTTTAAAAACCTGAGTAGCCTAGTTTTCCAGTTAGCACCATTTTAATAAGAACCTTCTTAGCCTAGCTTCGAAAAACTTAGGTTCTTATACGCGGGTTTTTAACTGTATTTAATATATGAGTCTTGAGACACTGTTGAGAGCAGAAAGGGGGGGACGTTGCTAGTTTTCAGTAGTTTTTGCTTGTTAAAATTCCAAGTTTCCGTCCCAGACGGTAGGGGGTGGGGGTGCTCCCTTACACACCGTTTTGATCCGAAAACGGGTATGTTTTTCGAGTAAGGTACCGGAATGTTAGCCTGAATTTCATCCGATTGCTTCGAGTCGTTTTCTCCTCTCAGCAACGCGGAGTTATTTTAACTCTAAAAACGAGTTTAAAGAACTCTTTTCCAGAAGTAAAAATCAACCCAGATTTGGAGTTGTATTGAGGAGTTAAAGTAACCCCCAAAAAGCGGTTATGTTGTACCTAAAATTTTTACTCCATTTTTGGAGTAGGGACCTCGAGTAGCGAGAGTACGTGAGAGCGGGAGTTTATTTCAGTTTGTTTTTGCAGGGGATTTAGCTGCTCTCCTTATTATCTCATTTTTCTCCATAGACCGTCTCAGTCCCCCTATTTTTCCGTATGACGTAAGATCGTCGACATTGAGCGCTAACCATTAGGGACGGCCTTCTTCGTCCCCCGCCCTCTATCTAGATTTGCTACTCATCCCCACGAAATAAAAAGTGAGACTCTGAACAGTCTATTTTTCAGCTCCCCGTTCGTAGTTTTAGTAGCATCCGTTGATAGTGTGGTGCTTACACTCCTCTTCCCTAGTCCCTATGACGTTCTCTCTTGTCCCGTTGTCCGCGCAAAGTCTGGGAAAGAGCCGGCGAGCAAACGCTGCTCACAAAGTTTTGTTCTCGGCTCATAGTTTTTTCATACGCGCCATGCGACTCAGGCTAATTATACCTATTCCTTCTACAGTCAGTTAACCTGATGTATTGATCAGCAATAGAGAGTGAATGCAGCAACAAATGTTCATTTAAAGGTGAGTAAAGCTCTTCCATACGTTATGTGCATTCTGGAACATTCAAGTGTAGGATTGATCAACGCAATGACATTCATTGAACTGAATCATGAACTCACTGATATTATATTGTATCAGTGAGTTCACCCCCTTTTAGACTGCAAGCAGTCTCTTTTTTTTTTTTGCAAAGTTACTGCAGGCAAAAACCAAGCGAGAAATGAGGGCGTGAGCCCGAGAAGAAAAAATCCCGGGGAAAAAATAAGAGACCGCTGACTCTTTTGTTCTGACTGGGGACAACGAAGCTGTCAAGGTAATTTAATTAATCAATTAAACCAGAGTAACTTGAAACGATTTATAAATAGAGCATAAACAACTGAAAATATTACACTTTCTTTAAGATTGCCTTGAATTCGTTTCCCTTGAGGAAATTTACAGCAGTTTCCTTCTGTAAGATATCCTTAAAAGTTTTATTACTGAGATTACTGCTTGGTTCACTATTGTTTGCACTTGTTTGTGATGTGTGACTGTTTTTGTGCTTGCAATCTCACCACAGACCAGTCAATGATCTGTCAACAGTTGTGCAGTTGACCAATCGGTCACTCCGTTTCTGGGCTGTTTACTACAAGAGTCAGCAGTCCGTCTTCTTGTCTCGTCTATATAACAACATCGTAGTTTGCAATCACACTGGATGAGATCAAGAGCTAGACGGGTTTTAAGAGAAAAGGCAGACTGCAAGCAGTCTAGCCCCCTTTCTAAGTTCACCATGGAATAGGTATAACTCCAAATTCTCATTAAAGCACGTATTTATACATTGATTTAAAGCATACCTGTGAATTGGCTTGGGTTATCGAAGGAAATATCTGTAATTGAAGTTAGGGAATTTTATTGTATGTTGGTGGCAATTGTTGTCTCAAAATCTACCTGAGACCTTGAAAAAATAACTGCGTGGAAACAGCACCTCCTTATAAGTTGTTTAAGTTTGCTTTTGTAACCAAAGAGCGAAGTAAACTTAAGTCAAACTGGATCAATTTTAGCCTTTTTTGAAAAAATTGAACTCTACCGAGACCTACTGACACGGCACGCGCAAAAAGGTTGGCTAATTCCCTGCTAGCAGAGGTCTTTCATGATGAGACAAAAATGAGAGAAAGTAACCTGCGATCGCAGGTTAGAGAGGAAGGAGAGAGACTCTCTCCTTCCTCTCATTTTTACCTCGTTGTGAGAGACCTCTGCTAGCAGCGAAGTTGGCAAAGTATGTCAAGAAAGGGACGCTTTCTTGATCACGGTTTGCATCGAAGCAACCTTTGACATAAAGTGAGTGCCGCAGGATTATTATTTTATAGGGCTAACTCTTTACGAGGGTAATTAACAATGTGCTGCTATGAATGTTACTTGATTTCTTACGTGGTGAACTAGTTGGGGGCAAACTCACTATGGGGTGAAACCACTGGCTTCCAACACATATTATATATCTTCCGTGGCAGTTTGTGGCAGTTATGCCATGACAACAGTCAATTCCAGCTGCGTCCACCCTTCCCCCACCCCCCCCCCCCCCACCCCCTTGGGCTGACCACCGGACATTAGCAATTTTTTTTACCTTGGGTGGCAAATTCCTGGGGGTGGGAACCCAAAAAGAGGACAAATGCCCCGTCCTCTGTCGACACTGTAACATTTTTTATTGATCGCACAGTCAAATAGTGCCATTTTCATCATTTCAATAGACTTCATGCCGCACAACACCATTTTATGGTACGGTTTTAGTATTTGTTATAAAATTATTGACCATGAAATGTTATGTCAAATAGTTTTATAAATGTGAAAGGGTGTTCTTCAGATAATATCAACAGAAATTTGATTCAGTTTAGCAAAAAAATGTTGATTCACGTCTATACAGCTGTAGCTTCCGATTTGACTCTGTAATGCTGGCTTGATAAGCAATGAAAAAAATGCATGTATAAAATCAAGAACGTACCTTTACAACTTTCTTCATTTTTTTCCTGTCCTTGACAGATGAGCCAATGTGCTTGTTTTTCCAGTAAAATCTCCTGTGAAGTAACATCTTGATAGGAAACCGCGTGCGTGTCAAAAGCTTGGGAATAGCCCTTGGGTTGGCAAATGCCTGTCCTTTTTATAATTTGGAAGTTCAAGGTTTGATATGATGGGTGGTGTTGCATTACCCATGGTTCACATGCAACCCACACATATTTTTTGCACACTCGTCGTACATTACCACATGATTATGCTATTATTTATAAAAACAAACTTTTATTTTTATACATGTATATAGGCTTTATTGATTGTAGCTAGTTGTCAAATCAATTGATTCCCATATAAGCGTAGCTAGGAATAGCTCCCAACTACTTCATGTATGGGAACATTTTTCCCCTCCACTGTCAATATATGGAATGCTCTCCCTCCTGCCACATTGGACCAGCAAATCGCTGCTAAATTCAAAGATGACCTTAGTTATTATTTTATATCCATGCGATGGTTACCGCCTTTGCAGATAAATAAAGTAAAAGTTAAAGTAAAAAAGTGTAAAACTTAAAAAGCTAAATATATTACAAGGTATCACTCTTCCTTGTGTAACTAAATATTGTATTCACCTACATGTAACTGAACCTGTTTACCACTAGCTATTCTGAAAATAGAGTGCTCAGGACACTGGCAGTTTTGAAAAAAGCATTTTTTCAGAATAAAAGAAAAAACAGCATGCAAGGTTTTTAAGTAGTGGAGTGGGGTCCAGTGTCAAGGACTTTCCTCTCCAAGCATAGCTGCAACATGCAGCTCTAATGATTGGATCTTTTTCCACCGGTTTACTGAAGAAAAATTGGAGATGTTGTAACATTTTACACACTCAGTGAGGTCAATATAATAAATTATTGCTTGTTTGACTCCTATTTTCAGTTGTACTCTGATAAAAGACTCAGGTCATTCTTGAGTAATAAACTTAGATTAAATTAGTAAAGGTGAGAACTGTTCAAGGAACCTTTCTAAACAAACAGAATTCCTTATTTATGGAATACACCTGTAGTTCATACAAGAACCTAAGAACTGAAGACCTAAGCCTGTCTTGCTTCAAAAAACATTGCAGAGATTTTTTTTAGGAGTAAGATAAAGGGCTTTGATCCTGATTGTCCTCAGGTTACTTGGTCATAATATCATAGTGCAGTTGTTAGTCATGATTAACAGTTAATTTTGTGTTACTTTTTCTGACAATTTCTTTTTCTTTCTTTCGTTTTTCTTTCTTTATTTATTTATTTATTTATTTGTACAGGAGCATCTGGTTTTGCAGAAAGGTATTTAATTGGGTGGAGTAGCTCAGTGCTCAAAATTAACTTTTGGGTCTGGTCTTCCGCAGGAGCATGCAGTAGGGTTAAAAATTACTGGTCCATCTCCAAAACTACTGATCACTCTTATCATTTTCAAATTTTTTCGTACCGATCCACAGGGAGTATTGCATGTTTTTCGCTATTTGGGAATTCTCTACAAAACTCACAGAACATTTTGTTTTCCTTTCCGTCAAACATCAACCATTTGTATTTATCCTCCTGGAACAAGCATGTTTTTGGGCTGGAGCAGGTGACTCAGATGCTGTATTAATTTCTTTACCATCTGATGATTGCTAATTTCCTCCAAAGAAAGAGTACAGTGTGCCTTACAGTTGTTTCTGTTTCGACATACTTTGGCTCACGTTTTAATTCACCATTGAAAGGAAAATAGCTAAGGACCTTCAAAATGAAATTACAAAAGCCACCATCTTGTATATATATCCCAAAGTGCATATTTTTGTTTCAAGTAGAACCCAGAGTTTTATTCAGCAAGAGAATACCTAGTACTTTTTGCCTGTTCGTTTTTGAAACATTTGACTTTGGCAATTCTTTGTTTGTTTCAAGGCTTTTAGCACTTTTTGGTACGATACAAAAAAAAAATTACATGTGCAGCGTATTTCTCAGAGAGTGATAACTTCACTCGTCAAGAGGACTAGTGGGGAAGAAAACTACTCGTTTTCAGAATTTTTTACTTGTCCTGGATGATTGGACGACCATTAAACTTGAGCACTGTAGCTTGTAAGGTTTTTCTCTTCCCTACTATTCCTTCCCCACTGCTATCTGGTGTCTGATTAAATTTTATAAAGAATTATTGTATACAGTGAAAATGGATTAAATTAAATTGTTGAATTAATTAAAGCCACAAGCTTTCCGAAGCCGGACATGCGCTTTAAATATGAGATTCAAAGCTTGTCACCAGTCTGTCTCGATGTATAAAGAGAATTATATTCATGTACATTAAACATGGAATATCTTTACCAAAACAATTTAAAATTGAACTTGCCTTGAACATGGATAATAGAAAGACTGGATAGGAAACTTATGTCACGTGGGCTGATTTCTTATCGCCGATTGGTTGGTTCGTGCTCCAAGATGGCGTTGGATGGTTCCATCATAGTGGAGATTTGTGACGAAACGATGGCGAAAATGTGGCGCAAACCAGTCGAAATGTAGGGTTTCTTTGCCTACATGTTGTTCTTTTTCGGATTTTTTAGTGGTACTTTAATTTTTGGTGGGTGTTTTTTTCTTCGTTTGTTGTCTTACGGCGATGGCGATCCTTCAAAGCCACACTTGAACCTTCGAGGTAAGCACTTCTTGTTGTTGTTTTGTGTTATTTGTTCTTGTCTTTGAGAAAATTGCGTCCCAAAAATTGACCTGACCAGAGCCATAATTAGTACACTTGGCGACTGTTTTGGGACGCCTTTGTTATGAAGGTTTCTTCTTGTTTTTATTCCTAACTACGATTGACAGATGTTTTAAGGATGGAATTGTGGCATAGGCATAGTTACAGACTGAATTCTGTTATTTTTCAGCCATAAATTTCGTTTGAAAATGGCTGAAACTAACTACGTTCGAAGCTGGCGCCGAGCAAGTGTACGCACACGGTGTGTAAAGTTCCAATCGACCGACAAGTTTGTGTTGAGAACTGTTTCGTTCAAGTAATATCCTAGATTAACCCTGCTAATTGTTCGTAAAGCAGTATGTTAATTTCGCTCATCTTTTAATGTTGAAATAAAATTACTATATTACATATCCAGTGAATACAATCTCCTCACCTCTCTCCTCGCAACTTGTATTCGAAGGTACTGAAGAGACTCGAATAAATTTTGTACTTTTCCCTTACATAAACTATAATAATTGTTGCATCAATGGGAAAACACCTACTTACATTTTTGTCCTGCGTTTAGGCTCCTAAGTGTTGTTGTTATTTTTTAAACAGTGTTTTAGATTTCCTTTTGTTTTTCTTTCTTGTAGGATTTGCTAAACGCACATAGTCAATGAAGACAGTAAAATTGTGGTCAAGTACTCTTCTGAGAGGACACAAATCAATCAATCTCTTTGTATTAAACAGCAACAAAGTTGCTTTTGTCATGCATGAGAGCCAGAAGGTGGCATCTAAATGATCTATGATCAGAAACTTTATTTATCACTTCTGAAGGGTATTTATTACTTCTTTGTGAGTGGGACAAATTAACTGTGTTTGAGGGTCAATCAGCTACAGAGTCATGTGTTTAAGTTGCAGGGACCGCGGAGCAAGGTGAAAAGTGGCAGGGCTGAGTCGGCTGACAATTGAAAATAATTTTTTCATATCAGGAGCCCATCAAATGATGGGCTCCTGTTCATATTGAAAATCGAAAAAAGGAATAAAATCATAGTATTTGATTTGCTTCTGTGGCGTGACTTTGCATACTTTATCCAGTGTATTTGTTGCTCTTTACAGGTCGGCCAACATACACGGTCAGTTCAGATTCAATGCAAGAAAAGACGCGATTACAATTTTAGCATAGAAAATACTACACTGAAGTGATCTGAAAAATTTCTAACTATGGCCGTTCACTGTTCAAGTAATGTAATTCTTCTTGCCATCGAATATTTCATTGATTCGAAAGGAGAAACTGACAAAAGATAAAACTTTTATCAACTCAAAACAACTACTCACCTTCGTTTGGCTTGAAAAAGCTAGTAATTTTCTTCATTTCGTCTGATAAAACTGATAAAAAACACTGCCGGAGCTGGAAGTACAAAACACGCTGCCGAAAGAAGCGAAGGGGTGGCCAAGGCATGGCGTTTGATCAAGGGGCAAGTCGGCCTCAGAGCACAATTACCACGAAAAGCACAGGAGCCCCACAAAATGCCTGGCATTTGAAATTAAAGAAAATACAGAGAATATAGCGGAATATAGATGGAAAAAAACTTGTTTCAAGTCTTTTTTTTTATTTTGATTATTTTTCTTTTTAGCGCAAAAAGTGGAGGCGGGGGCGCAAAAAAGTGGTGGGGGCACGGCCCTACCAGCCCCTCCCCCTCCGCGGTCCCTGAAACTGTTAGTGTTCTTCCCTGAAACGGTCTATATCTGAATCACACTGTTTTTCAAACCAAAGATGGACTTGATTAGCACTATTATTGTATTCAGTTTCTTAGAGATCCAAAGCAACAATGTACCTGTAGATGATAAACCATACCAAGGTATATTCTAAATCAAATTGATAAAACATATACCTGTACTTGTTTGGGGTATGCATTTTGTTTTCAACAACATGATAAAGTGACCAGACAGTCATATTTTTTCAATCCCTCATCCACTTACCGCGGACTAAACAAAAACCCCACATCCCCTGATGTTACTGGTTTTTTTTTCATATGTTTAAGCAGCTTCTATTTTTCTTTGGGAACAGTGTTTATGTTTATTTCAGAGGTGATTTACAATATTCCCTATCCATATCATTAACACTACACAAAACCTTAAACTTCGTTTCATCCTAAAACAAAGGTCAGTATTTCAAAGATAATACATTTCTAGGTTTTATTAAGCCTTATGGAAGGCAAGTGTTTCCTAATGAAAAAGAAGTGAAGGTTCTACTATTAACCAGGAGAGTTTGCTTCTCAGTTGTATTCTAGTAGTTAACAATTAACCATTTTGCATAACATTTTTAAAGCAGTTCGCTTTTTCAAAGACCTAACTGAAAAATACCTTGGGTCACTGTACATTTATACCTGAAAATAACAAAACAACTTGCTTCACAATGAAAATTGATTTGAAAAAGTTTAGACAGCGTTTCCACGGTGGTCCGCAAGCAAATTTTGTTTCTCTGCTGTGAGCTTTTCCTCGCTTTTTTATATTTCTCAAATATGACTTCTTGTCACTGGTTGTCCGTAAATAAAATTGAAGGGAAAATTAAACACTTGTTTGAGTTGGGTACTTTTACCGCTAATAAAATCATTTTATCAAGGGATGCATGGTAACTTACAGAAGTTGACACTCGCTGAGCTTGTCGATAAAAGCAGAAAAGAAATCGTGAAAACCGTGATAAAAAGGGTTAAAATTACTTCCGGTTTTTTTGTGGTTTGAAGAAAATTAGGCTGTGCCTTTTTTATCGGTGTTTTGTAGCTGTATACATGTAAGTTTTCGCATACTTTTTATGTAGTTAGGCTTCCCGTTTGGTGCATAAAATTATCGGGCGCTGGAGTCATTCGTCGCTCTCACAAGTTTCATAATCATTTACTCTGTCTTTTGCCTCCTACCGGTTTGTACCCTCTAACTGTCTTCTCCAAGAGCAAGTCCTCTTCATCCTATACTTCAAAACATGGCCAATATGTATAGTCGAAGACAGAGATAGTGAAATATGCGAGGAAACATAAGACGCGCAAAACGTCGAATGAGGTTGAATGGCTCTCGATAATGTGACGTCACATTTTTCCACTGTGTTGGAACCGATCGCGTCAGCCAGTTTCCTATCCAGTCTTTCTATTATTCATGCCTTGAATTGGCAGGAGACAAATTGTTTTGACATAGATGTAGTGGAACTTGATATCAGTAAAAAAGTTTGATGTATAAATTTACCATGATCTAAATATATGGGCACTTGATTTAAATATGTTGCTAGACATATCAATAATAATTATTATTATAAATTACAATAATTATTTAATAATTATTATTCACCAAAGTGGAGGTGGCTAGTGGTGGAAATTTACCGGCGAGGTAAATATCCACCACTAGCCACCGACACTGAGGTGAATAATTGTTTTACTATATACTAAAACAGTGAGATAATTGAGCACAAAAATGATCATTTTTAACTCATTTACTGTTGCCAATGATTACAATTTTGGCACACGATGACTGAACAGCCACTGTCGTCACTTTTTCTTGCCAACAAAATAAAACTTTTGAAGGCATTTGTTTAGCTCTTCCGGGGAAATTTGTTGAAAAGGAGTTGTGAATTCTTTTGGTATTTAAAATCATTCTGTAAAAAAGATTATTAAATTTAGTTTTAAGATTGTTTATGAACAAGTCAACTAAATAAAGTAACGCAAGACTTCAGCTTAATTTGCATTTGTAAACAAAAAACTTTTTCACTGGTTTTATTGATAAATTAAAGTAAAAAAGACAAAGCTTTACCGATTAAAACTTCAAAACCGAACTTCGTCACCTTCTTTGTGTATTGTGGGAACAGCTTGCTTGATTAGTTGTGAAATTTCTTTGTTTGTTACAGCAGCAAACCAGGAAGGCTTTTTGCTCGCAACTTACGCGAGTTTGGTGTCGCTTGCTCGGAGGAACTGGAGGTGAATCAGTCAATAGTGCAGGATATTCACTGATTGAGTAGCCAATCAGAGAGTACAAAAAACACTATCCACTATTTTAGTATATACTAATAACAGTTATTTCTAGAGGGCCATTTCCATTGCTTTCCATGGTGCTTTACAACAACAATTACTTTAAAAAAACAATGCACTGTTTTAAAATTCATTTTTAAGCTATGCATTTTAATGCATAACAAATAAAATCAAATAAATTTCAAAGAAAAATGTAGTAAATATGTTGCTTGGATGAACATAAATTAAAAGCCTTCTTGAAAATATACGTTTAAGCTAAACCTTTAAATTATCAATTTAAGACTACCACAGCACCTCATATTCTAAGATAACTTGTTTCATAGAGACTGGAAAAAATCACGGATTCCCATTTTTGGATATTTTAGGCTATTTAAAGAATACCCACAAAAATCCCAAATTTGGAAGAGTGAGACAAGTCCCAATCAGGGAACTTGGTTGGGAATTCCCTGGTTGGGACTTGTCTCACTTTGCCAAATTTGGGATTTTTATGGGTATTCTTTAAATACCCTAAAATTTCCAAAAATGGGAATCCGTTATTTTTTCCTGTGCTAGAGCAGAAGCTGTGGATGAGAAGGTTCTGTACCTGTACATGTAGTCTGTTCTTAACTTGTAGGACAATGTCATAGTAATGAGACGGTTGCTATTAGGAGATCTAAGTTAAGCTAAACCTTTAAATTATCAATTTAAGACTACCACAGCACGGCACGGGGGGAGTCACTGCATTAAAAAATAGAACTGAACAAAATCCCTACCTGCTGCCTATCAGTACTTGTTGCATTTCAGACCTGCAGGGAGATGGGTGTGACGGCTGAGATTCCCCCCGCCCCCACAGGCTTTGGAAGTCCTCTCTCTTGTTGACGAACAATTAAAAGCAAGGTGAATTAACAATACTGTGCCTACAATGTAATAGTTGGTGAAACAATGGGCCAAAGTGAACAAGAAGAGAGGTCGCCACCAGATTTTGTCAATCCATAGATACCTCTGTTTGGAAACTAACTCAAAAAGAAGACTTTTATTAGAACGGTGTAAATTTATAGTTAGAGATTACTGGTCATTGGGAAGCTTAAGCCCTGATCGCAGTGGTCCATCAGCATGCTCTAATTAAGTGACATTGACTTACCTGAACCATCCAACGGATATTGATGTGGAAAAAGTCAAAGGTCTGTTTGCTAAGAGGCATCCAACTTGGCACGCAACAGCAAACCTTGTAAATAATCAGATTTACAACTTTCTTTTTTCTCTCTTTAAATAGTGACATTGCCATTGTCATTCTAAAATTTTAAAATACATACTTACAGTAGTCTCTAGTAGTCTCTAGCCAAAAGTATCATTTATGAAGTTCAAACATTTTATGAAATTTACACATAATTTTCACTTTTAGCATCTTACAACCTTCAAAACGCTTGAAATGCAGTGGCGGACAACCAAATCCCCCCCCCCCTAGAGACCTCATCTGGTCCGTCTTCTGGTTGGATTGCACCTCCCTGTAAACAAAAACTGGCTACGGGCCTGTATTTACTCATATTGGAATTTATTTTATTATACAATCATCTTAGAAAAAGTAAAAAAGGTCTACGATTTATTGACTCATGAGAAGAAGCGTACAAAACTATTTCAACATTTCTTCCCATCTTCCCTATTTTTAGTGAGATTAACCACATTCTTTAAGGAAAATTCCTTTTACCTCGTTTAAATAGCAGGAACCAATGAGAGAAAGAGCATTCAAAGCACTTTGTCTTCCTTCTTCTTTTGAATGTTGCACTCCTTTGTCATTTGAATCCTCTGAGATGTGGTATGAATTTTGAAGGGGGGCAAGTGAATTCTGTTCTTAACTTCACAACATGCCAGTTCATTTTTGAGGGGGAAATCAAATTTCTGAAGTATTGTGAGACAAATTGTTGTTTGAATTCCTAATAAACTCATGTGGATCAAAAGATGTTTTTCAAGCAGATCTGATGAAGTAAAATTGTCGCAATAATTGTAATAAAACATTATGACTGTTATTACAATGAATCAAAAAAAGAATTACTGGTAAGCAAATAATAATTAAATGTTAATCTTGCTCTTAAATGTCCCTCTGCTAGTATGTGGTAGCTACAGCCTGCTCCGATGGTAAGCAGTCAAACTGACTTTCTTTGCACCCTGTCTATTACAGAGGGTTTAAAATTAAGAGACGGAAGGCGGATATACAGAAACAAGAAATCACGTTAAAAAAGTGGCACCACTTAACTACTGTTGTAGTGCTGTGTGTCTTAGTTGGGAATGATCCTGGGAGTTTGTCCTTCTCTTTTTTCCCCATTGTGGGCTATTTGGCTCTTTAAAGAAAAATGCCAATTTGTGGGGGTAACCCTGGGATGGCAAGCTGGTGTGAATGCAGCTGCAGTTGACTGATGTATTACATTGTGCAAGCAAATGTGTTTTAATTAGTTATAAATTTAATGTTTTAGGAACGTTGAATGATAATATCTCTATTTTATGTCACAAGGGTGCAAAGGAAGGCATGTCTTTAAGGTGTAAAGAGTGTTGCAAGTGTTTTAGTAAAGAAAGAAACCTAAGGAGACATGAAAGAGTTCACACTGGGGAAAAGCCTTTTGAATGTAAACAACATGGAAGTTGTTTTAGGCAGTCAGGATTACTAAGGAGCCATGAAAGAGTTCACACTGGGGAAAAGCCTTTTGAATGCAAACAGTGTGGCAAGTGTTTTAGCCAATCAGGAGGATTAAGGAGTCATGAAAGAGTTCACACTGGCAAAAAGCCTTATGAGTGTAAACACTGTGGCAAGTCTTTTAGTGTAGCAGGAAGCCTAAGGAGACATGAAAGAGTTCACACTGGGGAAAAGCCTTTTGAATGTAAGCAATGTGGAAAGTGTTTTAGGCAATCAGGAGAACTAAGGAGTCATGAAAGGGTTCACACTGGAGAAAAACCTTATGAATGTAAACACTGTAGCAAGTCTTTTAGTGAAGCAGGAAGCCTAACGAGACATGAAAGAGTTCACACTGGGGAAAAGCCTTATGAATGTAAACAGTGTGGCAAGTGTTTTAGTGAGGCAGGAAACCTAAGGAGTCATGAAAGGGTTCACACTGGGGAAAAGCCTTATGAATGTAAACGGTGTGGCAAGTGTTTTAGTGAAGCAGGAACCCTAAGGAGTCATGAAAGAGTTCACACTGGGGAGAAGCCTTTTGAATGTAAGCAATGTGGAAAGTGTTTTAGGCAATCAGGAGAACTAAGGAGTCATGAAAGGGTTCACACTGGAGAAAAACCTTATGAATGTAAACAGTGTAGCAAGTCTTTTAGTGAAGCAGGAAACCTAAGGAGACATGAAAGAGTTCACACTGGGGAAAAGCCTTATGAATGTAAACAGTGTGGCAAGTGTTTTAGTGATGCAGGAAACCTAAGGAGTCATGAAAGGGTTCACACTGGGGAGAAGCCTTTTGAATGTAAACAGTGTGGCAAGTGTTTTAGTGATGCAGGAAACCTAAGGAGTCATGAAAGGGTTCACACTGGAGAAAAACCTTATGAATGTACACAGTGTAGCAAGTCTTTTAGTGAAGCAGGAAGCCTAAGGAGACATGAAAGAGTTCACACTGGGGAGAAGCCTTTTGAATGTAAACAATGTGGAAAGTGTTTTAGGCAATCAGGAGAACTAAGGAGCCATGAAAGGGTTCACACTGGGGAAAAGCCTTTCGAATGTAAACAGTGTGGCAAGTGTTTTACTGTAGCAGGAAACCTGAGGAACCATGAAAGAGTTCACACTGGGGAAAAGCCTTTTGAATGTAAACAGTGTGGCAAGTGTTTTAGCCACTCAGGAGGATTAAGGAGTCATGAAAGAGTTCACACTGGGCAAAAGCCTTTTGAATGTAAACAATGTGGAAAGTGTTTTCGGCAATCAGGAAATCTAAGGAGTCATGAAAGAGTTCACACTGGGGAAAAGCCTTTTGAATGTAAACAATGTGGAAAGTGTTTTAGGCAGTCAGGAAAGCTGAGGAGACATGAAAGAGTTCACACTGGCGAAAAGCCTAATGAATGTAAACCTACACAGAGAGAGACTGGTGACAATTGGATAGAAGACCAGCGATCAGGCATCATTGAGAAACGCTGCAGGTGTTGGATTTGTCAAGAGGAGATGAGAAGTGAAACTCTTCTTCTTCAACATTATGAACATCATATGAGATATATACCTGAACATGGTTCGTAAAGAACGCTTTTGACCTTTAAGTTAAGTTTTGTTTGTTTTTTTTAAAGTTTTCTGTTTTGAATGCTAGCGTGGTCTCCTTTTGTTACGTTTGTTTAGTGGGCCGTGTTAAATAGTTTGGTTAAGTTTGTTTCTGTCAGGCGACTTTAATAAGAAGTAGATGTTGCGATTTTTGACGGTGGACACCAATTCTTAGACATTCCTGTTATACATGTACTTGTAGTATTTATCGTACAGTCTCCAGTGGTTATATAAAGCTACCCATCAGATAAATCATTTACAAAAGGGAAAAGTATGAAATGAAATAACTAATAATTAGTTTATTGTGTTATTCCCTGGAAAGAGATTTATCCAATGGATTTAAATAACTAGGACCTAGTCATTAACATAGATTTTGAACTGTCCAGTTTTATCGACCAGGGCAGTGCCACTCCATCACCTTTGCTAATCAGTGAGAATGAAATCAGGTCTTTGTATAAAGCGGTATCAGGGTCAAAATTCAGTTCCTAATAGGGACAGGCACAGCGAAAGGCAAGCTCAGCGTATTTAGGACAGGCACGGCGTATTTAGGAAAGGCACAGCGTATCGCGGACAGGCACGGCATATCGAGGACAACCACATCGCATTGAGGACAAGCACAGCGTATCGAGGACAGGCACAGCATATCGCGGAGGACTGAGAACCAAGAACCCCATAATCCCTTGCCAGCGGGACAAAACATGGCGGCCCGACAGGTGAGTTCATTCAAAATGTTTTGTAAAAAGGGAAGATATTTGTTTATACACATTCTGACTGTTCTTTAAAAAAAATAAAAGAAGGATTTGTTTCGACAGCTGATATTTCTCTTGTTGGCACATTATGTCCTACCCAGTGCGGGTACTCCGGATTTCAATTGACATGGTTGATCGAAGGATTTTTTTGGGTTTGAAATTTTTGATTTAGAGGTTTTTTTTTGGCAAGTATTTTTTTGAGTAGCTTGATTTAAGTAGGGAACAATCTGAAGATTCGTGATAGTTTCCGCGTATTCCGGCATCTTTTTCATAAAACCGGTTACTATCATGTCAACCAATCATGTCAATGGTCTGCAAAGTGTCCCGGGGTGTAAACCAACGCTTCAATTCATTTTTTGTTATCTCCGTTTATCACCCGGCTTTTAATATAGTCACTTGAACTCCCTTTTGCCTTAATGTTCTTGGGTGTCTCGAGTGTCTTTATTACAATGACCACCAGATGCGAAAAAGCTTCTTACTCTAGATGGTGTGCGGATGAATAAACAAACACAAACATTCCATTTCTAATGTTTCTTTTTTGTGTGTTATATCACTGAATGAATTCTGGAAATTTTTATAGGCCGGAAATTCGGCATGGGATTTTTTCCCGGGGGAGGCACTCCCTTATTTGACCTATACGGGTATGTGCCGCTGAACAGGGTACGGTTTTGGAGGTTTTGAGTCTTAAACATGGTATTTCACTATTGAGCGTCTTGAACTGGGTGTCTTTTTGGACTGAAAGCCTTTCAAAGAGTGTGAAGACTTGTGATGAGTGGTCTACATTTGCAGTACCAATAATTTTTTCCTCAATATCTATTTCCACGATTTTAGTGTGAAAAACTACTTAATTCTGTATGCAAAACAAATACATCAGGGTCAGAAAGTAGTGTCTCCTGTCTTAAACAGGGTGGCGAAATGAGCAATTTTTGTCTTAAACAGGATCGGTGTTTGAAGGCCTCGGCGGCGCACCTCTTCCCAAACTTCCCTCGAGTGACCCCCCCCCCCCCCCCCGGGAATTTTTTTGAGGTTAAATTTTGGTCCAGGGATTTTTTTAGGGTTTTGGTTGAAGCCCTAGGGATGTCATATCAAATCGACTTCAATTTGTATCGAAACGGCTTGGTATCGAAACTACCAGGAAACCTGACATAATGTGCCAACAAGAGAAACATCGGCTGTCAAAACAAATGAAATCTTTCTTTTGTTTTAAATTTAAATAACAGTCAGAATGTGTGTAAACAATTATCTTCCCTTTTAACAAAACATTTTGATTGAACTCACCTGTAGGGCCGCCATGTTTTGTCCCGCTGGCAAGGGATTATGGGGTTCTTGGTTTTCAGTCCCCCTCGCCGGTTCCGGATACGCTGTGCCTGTCCTCGATACGCTGTGCTTTTCCTCAATACAGTGTGGTTGTCCTCGATACGCCGTACCTGTCCTCGATACGCTGTGCCTGTCCTAAATACGCTAGGCCTGTCCTATATACGCCGTACCTGTCCTTGATACGCTGTGCCTGTCCGCGATACGCTGTGCCTGTCCGAAATACGTTGAGCTGTCCTTTCGCTGTGCCTGTCCTTAATACGCTGTGCCTCTTCCCGATACGCTGTGCCTGTCGTAAATACGTTGAGCTGGCCTTTCGCTGTACCTGTTCCTATTTAGCCCGTAAACAGCAGACGCATTTCCGGTCGTCGCTTCTCTCCCTCCTAAAAATAGCGACGACCGGAAATGCGTCTGCTGTGTGTAGATCAAAGTTGTTGTCAAATACGGCTTAGAGTTACACAAAGTTTCCTTTGACCAGTTTGACGTTAGTCAACATTTATTTTCGTGTTAGTTTACGTAACTTACGTTATGAATAATAAATTTGTCTTTTCATCAATTATGAATTCTTTAAGATGCATACGTGGATAGGACAACATTTGAAAGAGACCGTTATCTTGGGGAACATCACATGGCCTGAAATGGGAAAACAGGACGTACAACTTGGAGCAGAAACTAAAAAGGTTCATCGATGAGGAATTGTGTAAGAGACGAGGACAACGGTCAGAGATGACCACGCGATTAACTTTTCACGCCATTATTGTGTTTCAGTGGGTTTTCCTATTGCCATTTTGAAAGTGTAGAGGATGTTTTTCACGTTCGTGGGTAACACGACTTTTTCCCGTTGTTCGGAATCACGTTGGTGGAAAAAACACTGATCCCCAGTCCTGTCCCATATAGAGTACAGTCGACTCTCTCTTAACGGACACCTCTGTATAACGGACACCTAGAGCTGGTCCCTGCCTTTCTTTATCACCTCTATTTGACTCTCTATAAGACGGACATCTTTCTAAGACGGACACTTAGTACCAGCCCCAGAGGTGTCCGACTTAGCAAGAGTTGACTGTACCCTAAAATGGACTATGCCGATGAAGTCAAGTCATTGGGTTTAGGAAGCTGAGTGAATCAGGTTCCATTTAGGGTCATTATACTGGGAAAAGTGACTTGAAACTTGATTCACACAGTTTCCTAACCCTAATCACTATTCTTCAGCAGCTTACTCCTTTTTAAGGTAGTCCACATGGTCAGTCCATGAAGGTAGTCCATGGAATTGGGGTGAGTGTTTTGTCCAACGCCTGTAGTCACAATTCAATGACAATGTAATGCAGTAGCGTTTCGCGTCAAAGGACAGTTGAGGCAAAGTAGTTTTCAAATATGGCTTAGATACTCTGTCTTATACCTCACCCTTGCTTCCCTACTTTTTGCATTCAACATTTTCACAGCTTTGACGCGAATCAAAGGTGAGTCTATTTACGGAAAAGTTTATTCAACTTATTTTTTAGCGATCAGTAAAATAATGAGAAACGAGTCGCTTCATGAATGTACAAATTTGGGCCGCCTACAATGTCTTTGTTGCCTACCCCCTGGCCTATCCAAGATCAATACTCTAACCTGAAACGTTGGTCAAAGGTATTTAGAAATCGGGCTGTAATTTCCATTATTTTCGTTTCTAAATGGGCATTTCTCTAATCAAAGCAATTTTTTTTGGGGGGGGGGGGGCGGGGGGGGAATCCTTTCGAGATACACTGAACTCTCTCGTAAGCGGCCACCCAGTACCTTACATGCAGGACAAAGTGGTCGCTAACGGGAGGTGGTATTTTCCCACGCTGACGTTCACGCGTTCCTACCCCACCTGCCTGTGGAGGAGGTCGTCTACGGGAAAAATCCAGAAAATGTAGTCAAACTCAACTGATTAACGTAATTACATAAAGTTATTACCTAACAAGCTAAAGTTAGTCAAATAGACAATCTAGCAATTAATGAGGTCTCACGTTGAATAGCGCTGAACAGTTTGCATCAATATCCACTTATTTAGATCACAGGCGGATTGATTACAGACAGGTGATCATTTTGTTAATTTTTATAACCCTTTTTCTCGATTATGCATTGCTTTGTTAAGAGAAAATTGATCTTAACCATCCTTGGGACTTAAAGGGCTAATTTCTACATTCTTTTCAGATTTAGGTTTTTGTAAAAACTCTTCAAAACTATTTAAGCATTAAATTTCAACGTAATCATGACTAAGTAACAGGGGCACATAGAGACGGTTGCCTCCTAAATGCATTGAAATAGCTTCTTCTGCTATAAAGTAGATACTTTTAGATTTCGAAAAATGCATTCTAATCAGTCGACTCCGTTCGGTCAAGCTAGGACAACTTGAGTCTTCGAAATTTTTAAAAAGGGCTTCAGTATTATTTTCGCGAAAATTTTACACTCAATTTACAATGGTAATTGAACTGAGTGATTTGAAATCATACGCCTGATTTAAAAATCGGACTAGCCATTTTCAAATCGCCGAATTAAGTAAGTACCAATGTTTATTTAAGCAAGTAGCCGGTTTGTAGAAAAGCGGAAATGAAAAGGTTTTACATTTTATTTTGTATCCGAAACAGAAATGAAGCAATATAGAGCAAAAATGGTGCGTTTTAAAAGAGAAAAGATGCAATTTGGAACAGATGTGATTTAGAGCGAAGACATAGTATGATTCACAGGCTTAATGTACTTTGAGAAACTAGATGAAGCGAAAGGAAATGGAATGAAACGAAATCGAGTCTGTAGTTTGTGGAATGAAAATCTGTAATTTGCTCAATGAAAAGGAGACAGGGTGTTGAGGGGCTCATGCAGCAGTCTTTCCCCTTTGCTTTCAACAGCCGGCCACGCAGGCTAAAACTAGCGTCCCCTTTTTTCCCTCCTCCCAATCCCCTTCCCCTTTCGACACCTGCTACGCAGGCTACTGTACACTGAAGGACAACAAACGTTACAGCTGAGAAGACATCTGACTAACCACTGTTCTCAATACGCGTTCGTTCTAATAAGGATAACGCAAATTTTCCGAAAAGTTCATGCATGTTATACGTGCCTGTGCTAACAGTCTGGCATCGTCCGAGGCAGACTGAAAAAAACTTGAACCTTATGATAGTGAGAAACACAAAACAGGCTAAAGGTGACGTCATTTGGTGATCCGCAACATCAAGAAACCACCCTTTTATCGTAGACACTTCATGTAAAGGAATATAAGGAATAGATGGTTTTCACAGTGACGTCAGTGACGTCATCAAATTGTAAAGTCAAAATAGCGAGGTTTTACGAATTCTTATTTACACTAGGTTGAAGATAAACAAAAAATAAATCTTTGTACAAGTTTCCATTCCCGTAGCATATTTCATTTCGAAAATACAGCAATCTGAACTTCCGAGTTTTTACTGTGCGTGACACCAAAATAGGAGTGTCTCGTTGAAAAAAAAGTCTCTCCTCTTGATTTTCAGCCGTATAACCATTTCAAGTATTAACAGATATGTATATGCGCACGTATGCTAGTTCTCGAGTGAAAAGAAAGAGGTTTTATAGAAAAAGTGAACTCCAGATGTTTTTGTTGATTTCCGGCGGCCATATTGGTGCACCAAAACGGTACACCAATATGGCGTCTCCATACAAAGCTCTACAAAGCTGCATGAAACGTTTCGGCAAATAACTCAGAAACTGTGGGCCACAAATACCTGAAACTTGGTCAAATCATTTATATTTTAGTCTTTTATAACATTTCATTTTCTTGGCTTCTTCCACTGGACGGTTTCCAAGTTATTGTTTTTTTTTTGTTGCGTGACAGTGAAAACGATCTATAACGTGGTGAGAAAAGCTCTTCAATACATTATATATAGATTCTGGAATGATTCGAGTTTGGGATTAATCAACGCAATATGGGAAAACCCAAAGCAATCTTCCCTGGCGATTGGTAGCGATTAAACTTACTTTAAAACCGCAGCTTACGGTTTGTATTAACATAAATTAACTACAGCAGCTACAAATCACCAGGTAACACCGACGATGTACGTATCGCCGAAGTTTAGACTTTTTATAATTTGGAAGTTCAAGGTTTGATATGATCGTTGGTGTTGCATTACCCGTGGTTTACAGGCCACCCGAATTTGATCGTATTAATTTTTTGCACACTTATCGTAAATTACCGCATGATTATGTTATTCTCGCGGAGCGAGTTTATAATGTTGTCGCGCGAGGATCGCAAACGGGGGCAATTTCGTCATAAATCTTTCTATCGGTTTGGTATCGCCAGTTGCCTAGCAACAAGCCACAAACAAATTTTAAAGACGCCATGCAGCATGACGTCATCGTGCATTTTGGGTTTCCAGGCAACACGGCCACCGACTACAGGTTGCCAAATCAAGGGGAAGGGGGTCTCTACACAGGCTAGATTATTCAGTGCCTTAGTTATTAATAATCGCCGTGTCTAGAGACCCGGCAGCTAGGAACTGTTTTCAAAAAACTAGATACCCGGCAGTCAGAAATTTTGACCAATTTTCTCAAAATAGCTCTTTTAATTCCACTTAGAACACAAGATATTAGTTCAGAAATCTCAAGCTATTGTAAATATTGCCTTGAGATAAAAGTAGAAGCGACTGTCGAGCTTGGGCATAGAGTGAAATCTCAATCTCAAGTTCTGACACACTGAGTCAACTCGCGATGAATATCCACAGAAATTATCAACGAAAGCCCACCAGAGTATTAAGTGTTTGCTCAGAAATGCCAAGCGATTCTACATAAAGGTTTCGTATTGTTGAGGACAAATTCTTAATCTTGACTCACGGGTAAAAAAAGCGGGAAAAAACGATAGCCGTCGTCATTCTACTACGGTTTTAAAACGTCGTAGTGATGGAAAAACTAAGATATTAGAAGCTTAATCATTTTGCGATGGGTAGAGAGCTTAAAGGTAACAATAACCGTTTTAACCTCATGATTTCTTCTAAAAAAAAAATAGTTACATGAGCGTCGACCTCGCTCTCGAATCTAAAGGTTTTTATTAGCCTGAGAAACGGAACCCTCTCGGGTGCAGCCTTCCCCCCCCCCCCCCCCCCCCCTCCGTAAGGTTACTTCAAAAGAGACCTTACGGCCGGGTGAAAGGACAATAACCCTTTCATTGCCAGAGTGAATGTTGGAGTCCCTTAAGGTAGTCTTAACTTTTGAGTCTGTGGACAAAATCCTTTGATGTGACCATTCAAATGAAACCCCTCTGCCTGTACTTTCAAATGGCCCTATTTGTTTTCAAAATTTTACAAAACGAAATTTGGGAATTTTTGTTCAATTTTGCCCTTGAGCACACTTGGCACTGAAAGGGTTAAAAAATCATGAGCGCAAGGTAGACAAGGGGGACCCTGAGCTTTTCTTCTTTTTCGCTTCCCATCGTACCCCACGTGCTTTCTTTTGTCTGAGACTACATTGTAGCTAATGCCCGGCAAACCAAAGTATCGTTTCGACACCGTGTAAAGGGTTTGAATCAGGGAGGTCAATGTGAGACTAAAAAATGTTAAGATCTTAATAACTTTAATACGACATTTTAACGTCAAGTCTACCTGGCATAAACGCCAATTAATAAAGCTTAAAAAGCTATACAATTATTGCAACTTTATTCGCAAAATAGAGTTGACTTTCTTAACCTGAGTTACTTATTTTTAGTGTTTATGACAAACGATGTTAAATGCGCTGCGACAAACTCGCTCCCAAGGTCCTCCTCTCCTTTTCTCTCCTACGGGGGCCGAGTAGGACAGGACCCTGGGAATGAAGTTGAACCTGAGCTTTCCAAGTAATACAACCGCATAAATTAAAAGGAACGTTCAAATTAAGAAAAACCGTCATGCCCGCTCGACTAATAGATGAAACGTTTTTTTTTTTATCATGTTCATAGAGCGATTTTCGAATGAACTTGGAGATTGTTTGTGAACTCTCGCGTTAGTTGAGTTGTACATAAAAAGAGCATTTCATAATATCAGCAAGGGATTGAGAGAAGACTAGCTATAAAGGAGTAAAAATGAAAGCTAATTTACGGGTGTCTTAATCCGTTCTGACTTTGCCGTTCGACACCTCTTGCCATTTTCGTGTTTTTCCATGTTTTCTTAACGAATTACAGACGTTTCCTCTCGTTCGTTAGGTGCTTCAATTTATGTCTATGTGAGTTCGTTAAAATTCATTACCGCATATAAACTTAAGGGTCTACACGGGAACTATGTTAAAAATTATGTCCTTAACCCATCGCCGGAGATTAGATGTTGAGTTCGTAAATAGATAAATACCATTCGCGCGGGGCAATGGTCAAGTTTCTAAGCATTTACAATTACGTAAAAAGAAATTTGTAGACAAAGCCTTAGTTCCTCCATTCCCGTAAGTTAAGCTAATTTCAAGGCCATGCGAAAATCGCTCAAAGACTCCGTTTACATTGGTCCGGAAAAATTTTTTCATGGACAAAACCTTACACGGATCCCTGTTTTGTTTACACGGGAACTGCGGAACCGCGCAAGTTTTGAACAGAAAAATGTGCATAAGAAGATCAAAGTTTTTTAACCTGTACAGTTCTACGAGTAAACACCTGAACCGTGCAAACGTTTGGACCGTTAACGTGGTAAATGCCTGGACCAAGTTATCCGACTTTGATATGAGTCGGACTCCTGTGAACAGTACGGCGTGCAACTGTTACAGAATTTGCACGGTTCCGTGTAAACGATCGAGTTGCACAGGCAAAAAATTCATCGATTGAAAATTTTATTTGGACCGGTGTAACTGAATACTGCAATCTGTCACAGAATTTGCAAGATTCCATGTAAACAGGTTGCACAGGTAAAACATTTATCGGTTGAAAAAATTATCTGGACCAGTGTAACTGAGTACTGCAATCTGTCACAGAATTTGCACGATTCCATGTAAACGGGTTACACAGATAAAACGTTCATCGGCTTAACATTTGTCTGGATCCGTGTAAACCAGCTCTAAGTACGTTATCATAAAACTTGGGAAGCTTTCACTGAAACAGGCGGAATATACAAAAGAAGCCGTTTCTTTGCCCTTTCTTAGTAGACGAAGCACACTGGTCCGAGTTGAATAGTAAATTTCTGTTCAATTAACTTGTCTCCCACATCATAAGCTGCCACGTCCATGACTGGCAAAGCGTTCTTTTGTTTAGTGTCAATCTCAAGCACAGTCTGGTGCCATGAGCCATCTTTACTCTACAATAAGAAAGCAAACAATTGGAAAAATAAAGAAACAAACAACAACAAAAATTAAAATGAGAACTTCGCTTCAAAATCTCCTTGAATTGGTTTCGACTGAAATGGTGTTTCGATCGTTTGACTGCCTAGATCGATGAGCCAAGTGTTAGTCGAAGTCACTTATATATGTGTCTGGGGTGCTTTTCAGAATACCATTACTGTAGCTAACTGAAAAAGCCCCGCTTATTAGATTTTTTTTCACTCCTTGAATGCGGTGCTAAATCTAGGTACATCGTTTATTTGAACGTTGGAGGCTACAAAGAATTGTTTCCTTTATATAATAGGTATTATTCTTTTCAGTTACTAACGGAAACGTCTTTTGATTTTGGTTACATGGGGCTTCCACGGCGCTTATTCATGGGCAGCGTTCATTCGAACACACACGTTACATGACCCTGTTATACCTGCCGTGCACCTGTTAAACATTATTGAGAACCAGAGGGAAGTCTTACGTTGAGAAACTAGTGTTGTCAGCAGGAAGTTGATTAATCACGCAACTGCGCGCGCATACGCGTGCTACTGAAGTTGCGATCCAAAAAAAAGCCGCGGTATACTTACATCACAGTTGTCGGAGACGACTTTAGGCTTGGTTTTCTCTGACGATGTCAGTTCCATATCATTATCTCCCTGAAGTTTGATAGTGCGATCATCTTCCTCTTCCCATGCGCGAGAATTATAGCAGTGATACGTGATATTTTGAGTGATACGCATGCTCAGTAGTCTCAAGAACTTCATCTGTGCAGGGTCCATTTTGTATTGAAACTTCAAGATAAAAAAAACACTGGCGGTGAGGGGGGAGCGGGAGCACTTCCTAAGGACACTCTCCTTAAGAAAATTTTTGTTAGATCTCGATTGACAGCCCAACAGGGCTGAAGGGATTTTAAATTCTTCTATGTATTTGGGGCAAAATCATGGTGTATCATAAATTCTCAACCTCGGATGATGCATTTCTAGCTTTCTCTTGATTCACTGGATCTCAGTTTTCTGCTATTATCTCTAATTTGACCCTATATGGAAAATGTGTGTGAATCTGGACTGGCCTACAATCCGGATCCTGTGCAAATATAGAGGATGTTCTGTAAAATAAATAAATTGGGTGAAAGCGAATTCGAAGACTGAGACTTTCACAAACAATATTTTTATTCAATTCTACTCTTGTTTGATTCGAGATTCGTTCTAGCCAACTCTCTTCCATCAAGGGCTCATGGAAAAATTGCAAAATATTGCATCTCCACAAGATCCGTTAAAAGGTTAGTCAAACAAACATCAGTCCAAGATTTGATGGTATTCCTTTTGTTAGGTTACCGCACAAGTTATTCAACCGTAGCCTCACCAGATAGAACCTCCGGAAATAAAGAAACTCACTGGCTTGTTGTTCGCGTTGTTTCGATACCTTCCTTTCCATCTTCTCTTTGTTACTGTTTATTGAAATTATAACCTTACCCTGGGTACCAGAAGGCATCGGTGTCCGAGGCCCGGCACCCAGGGTATCGTATGAAGGTATTGGCTTTGGGACGTTTAGACAGGCTCGTGCTCATGTTCCTGAGCAGCCATCGAGAAATTAAGGTTAAGTAGAACACACACACGCACGAAAAAAGATAGCGAATCCATATTACTCACCAGTTGGACATCGGGGTGAATTTCGCTGATCCATTGCTGAGCCTGAGCGTCTTCAATTGTGATCTGTACACAATAAATAAATAAATATATATATATATAAATACAGTCGAACCCCGTTTTACGGAAACCCGCATAATAATTGGGAAAGCCCTTACACTTTCACTAAATTCAACTCGCTTAATACGGACACCCGTTTATGTGTACAACGGACACTTTCTTTCCCAATCGACGAATTCTCACAGAACGCCAACCTCGAGCTCTCTAATGCGGACACTTCATAATCAACTGTGTGTTGTAATAGACCTTTCCTCATTGAAGGTAGAAAATCCTTCAGTTGACAGTACGTCGATGTTCCCAGCGCTACCATACACTGGATAGGGTGATTTGTACACGTCAATTATTGGCATCAAACGAGTTATGCAGAGAAGGGTTTTGATTAAGTATTACCATAAATGAGCGATTTTTAAGTGTTTCCGTGGACTTAAACCACGTAATGACGGCTTTGTGAAGGTTAGAGAAGTTGACTTGACGATGTTTATGCCCTATTTTAGTATGTTTATTTGGTATTTTGTTCTAGTAAGAGGGGTCTTTGACTTTAATAAAGGAACCGCTTAATACGGACACCTGTTAATACGGACACTCTCTGTGGTCTCTTCAGAGTCCGTATTAACGAGGTTTGACTAGAAATAAAACATGAAAAAGTACAGGCGAGGTCAAATGTTTCTTCCGGACGCTCACAATCGCTAAACTATTCCTATATCTATTGGGGTATGTTCAAACTAGCACCGGAAGATCGTCTTGGCAAGAGAGAGGAGGTGTGACGTCACGGTTCCATGGTAGCAAAAGTTATGGATCTCAACAAACTTTGTTGGAAGAGACGGCCATTGTAACGTTGCATGGGCTACCGTTTTGGTCCTGAGAGCTATCATTTGCACAGAAAAGACATACATGTCAAATTTTTCGCT
>OZ037777.1:51895997-51910997 GCA_964035525.1 Porites cylindrica | reverse complement strand
AACAAAGAACGGTATTTTTAATAATAATGATGATGACGATGACCACAATAAAGACAGGATTAAAAACTGTGCCATTTGTTAATGTCAGAGTGGTTTTTGTTGTTGTCGTTGTTGTTTTGTTCATACAGATATAATGATGATGTGTTGGTAACGATCATCATCACATGCACTGTGTACTTTGGCATGAGTTCTCAGCAAGTTGTTCCGTGGCAGTGAAATTTAGTCACCTACATAGGACAGAAACACCACTTGAACACTTTCCATCTGCCATTTCTCAGGCGCATCCTCGGCTTCAAGTGGCAGGACCATATCACCAACAGTGAAATGCTGTCACGTACTGGAACCCCCAGCATGCACTCCATTCTCAGTCAGCGCCGACTGAGATGGCTCGGGCACGTTCATCGAATGGATGATGGACGCATCCCCAAGGAATTTCTATACAGACAATTGAAGACAGGAGTCAGGAAAGTCGGGCGCCTGGTTCTGCGGTTCAAGGACGCGAGCAAACGTGACCTCAAAGCATGCGAAATTCATCCAAACAACTTTGAAGATGCCTCGTGTCATCGTGCCTGCTGGAGACGGTCAAAGAATGAGGTAATTACGAAAGCTGACGTAAAACGTCACCAGAAAGATGAAGAGAAGCGCGCTCGCCTCAAAAACAGCTCCACTCTGCCCGGCCTCCTCCATCTTCATCTGCGCCGTGTGCAGTAGGGACTGCCACTCGTGCATTGGTCTGCGCAGTCACACAAGACGTTGCAGCAATACCACTGATTGACAAGAGTGCACAAGCTTTGTCTCTCGAGACTTCGTCTGGCAATAATTTGATGATGATGATGTGATGATAATGATGAGAATGATGATGACGGTGATAGCGCTGACAAAGTGTGTATATGTTTTTTCTGTCACGTCAGCTTGTCTGATAAAGAATTTTTACAGAAATTCGTAGAGACGAAATTAATAAAACGCCTACCATGGAACTAACAAGGTAGCTTCCAGGAGTGCCCTGAAGGAAGAAAAGCAAAACAAAAAAATAAGGTACCCAATCAACTCCAAAATACTGATCTCGGTGTTTTACTGCTTTTTGTTGTTGTTTACTAACTAATTGCCTCACTTTCGCTAATTTACGCGCGAGCTCAAAGTGGTAAGGCGAAAGCGTTTTGTCGACACATTCAAAGCTTCATCACAAAGATAATACCCGAGTGTGAGAAGATCAAACTTTGATTCAGAAAAAGACAGATGACAAAATTAGGGGCCTGTCCTCTTTTACATTTTCTACATCTAAAGGTGTACCAAAATATATAGTACTGATTAGTAACTATAGGGAGTATAAGCAACGACGACGGCGACGGCAACGAGAGCGGCAAAAAAGCAATGATTTATATTAGCAAAAAACTTTGCACGTGCATCACGCTTTTTTGTACATTTCTTAGCCTTCGTTGCACCACTACGACGTGAAAATGCCTAATTTCACGTTTTGTTGAGAATGTGAACACTGCGGTCAGCGATGATGATGGCCGCGTCTTTTAAAGCTGGCTAGTTTGTGTTTTAATGAATAACAAAGCTATATTAGAATAAAGTCAATCCTGTTAAAGGACCATAATTAGTTTTCTATAATTTATAATGTGCCCTTCTACATTCTAACTTTCTATTTTTTTTTATTATGTACACGTAGTCTAATCAATCTTGTACTAATTTGATTTTGTACAACTAATGTATTATCTATAGGATGGACTTTCTTTTTCTTTTCTTGAAATGCGATGCAGTCGTTTGGAATTCAACTCCGACAAAATTTGCCAACATTTGACGAATTAAACGAAGTGGAATAAGCGCGATAAAGTTTGAAGTAGTGCGAATTCACTTTACCAGTGACGTTTTCGTCGCCGTCGCCGTCACCGTCACCGTCGCCTGCATCGTCGTTGTTGCTTAAGCTCCCTAATATCAAGTGTGCACTTGGATCATTTCTCTGTTGTCAATGCACACCACGGCGTAAATTCCCCAATGCGACATTTTTTATAGAATATATAAGTAAACACTTGCTGACAAATTTTCCTTTTTCTTTGTTACTTCAGTTAAATGCGGTCTCAGAATTCATTCCAAGAACAATTCGTTAACTACAATCCCAAATATATCAGAATTACCGGAGGTCCGGGAGGTCCGGGTGGTCCAGGAGGTCCCTAAAAAAACGTACTTGTTAATAAAATGACACTCGATGTATTATCCTCTTCAATACGGGTGTCAAGACAAAAAAACCAAAGTTATAACTCAGTCCAATGCAATACCATTGATGAAGCAATATAATGTCTCAGCGATTACATGCAACCGACAGTAGGCGCAGGTTAACGAGTGTGAAAAGTAATGACTGGCTGAAAAAAAATCGACGCGAGACTTTTTAAACCAATAACAAATCGTATCAATGCGAAACCTCCCGTATTTAATCAAGAGAAGGCCTCTAGTGCCGTAACTTCCGGGCACTTCGAAATGTATTTTTTATTATTTTTGTAATTTCTCAGTTGGATTCATTTCTCTGCGATGTTCTGGAAGGTCCATTTTCGCAAGCACCGTGGTTTCTCTTGGTCTGTAAAGCTTCATTATTTCTTTTAGTTCTTGCCGCTTGCTTTAGAGTTATTTCAAGAGTAGATATTGGCCCACTGAACAACGACTATAGTAACCGAATTTCAGACTGGAATGCTTAAATTCAAGCAAATAAAACGCTTCCTTCTGTAAAGAGGGCCTGCATAGGTGCTCCAGTCTCAGTTGTCAATTGACTTTCAGCATTTTCAGTTAAGCTCAATTTCGCAGCTACTACTGGCCAATACGCCGCAAAGGAATAGGGCGAACCTCCGTTTAAAAGGTAAGCGAACTCTAAAGGCTACTAGTTCAAGGACAAATTTGGTTGGTTTTTTTTTCGCCTTTGTTTTTTTTATTTTTGCATATCCCAAGTAAATTTGTTGATCTCTGTTATAGGAAAAAAGTTACATTATCCCCCATTACCAATGAACTTTGTGTTAGTGAAACAAGAACACACCTGTAATCCTTCTGCACCCTGAAAAATTCGAAAAGAAAAAATTGTTAAAGTATTCATTTAATCGGAGTTTTATTTTTTATCAATTTTGGTCATGTATTTTTAAGTAAATCGAAGGAGACTGAACCTCACAACTGACACAAAATATTATAGGTAATCAATAGATATGACTTCAAAATTTAATAAACTGCCTCAAAAGTTGAGTATATTTTTATTTCTTTTCGCATGCAACGAAAGAATAGAAAATGTTAAACTAAATAACGGCAACTGAGTTGAAAAAAAAACATACAAACGAAAACAGAAAAAGAAAAAATGGTGATGTTTTGGTTGATGACGATGATAATAGAAACCTTACCGTTGTTCCACGATCACCCTAGAAAGTAACAGGGAAAGAGACATGCAAAAGTTAATTTCAGGCAGGTAGACAAAGGTCATTAAGGAGACGTAGCACTTGAGGATTTACACAGATTTCAAACTTTTTTGAACTCTTTAAAGTCGTTTGAGATTTCATGTCTTTTTCCATTACCTTTCCAAGTTATCCATGACCCGTAAGGTCAAACTGTTATTCTAAAAAATTTTCCAAACTTTTCTTGTTTCAGGATAATTTTTGACTTCACTCAGTTCAACAGACATGAACTTTGGTGTCCACTAAACTAAGCGCTGTTCGCTCTGTTTAATTACTCGACATCTCTATTTTACATTGTCCTTGCTTTCACATCTACCGAACATAACTTTTATTTTCCATCACTTTCAGGGACCTTCAACTAAATTCCATGACTTTCCAGGCCCTGAAAATACAATTCTTAAATTTCATATCTTTCCAGGTTTTCCATGACGTGTATGAACCCTGTGGTTTTTTCAACAATAAATCACGCTAAAACAACATTCCAAAATTTCTCAACAAGAAGTTGAAAAGTAGATCAATATTAACTCCTGCGATCACTTTTTACCCACTACTGATGTCCGGGATTTGTGACCAATGGAGTTAAGGATTCTTTTAGCAACTTGTTCATGCTCCCTTTTACTAAAAGACCCTCGTATCACTTCTTGGGGTCTTTACTTAACAACATATGGTAGATTAACTGATGAACTTACCGGGGTGCCAGGATTTCCTTGGGGTCCCGGTGTACCCTGTGGTAGTAAAAACAGTAACTGTTAATATGTTGTCAACACTTGCAAATTATTCTCCTTGTAATTCCAAAAAATGAGGTAGAATATGAAGGATTATGTTTTGCTTGAAGATATACAAAGTACATGGCAGCACCCAAAACAATAGTGCAGCCAACCTCTTCCGAGACAAACACAATCAGAGACGTCAAGTACACCATTTCTAGCCTCCCACAAATACGTTCTTAAGCAGGCATGGAACGCGTTACGAAGTCCCAAGAACGTCTAAGTGGGAGCCTACACCGTTTCTTGACTAGTTACGGGAACGGAGAAATTTTCGGTATTCGTAGCGGTAAGTATGGGGTATCCGCTTCTTACAGAGGAACCACTTAGCTAACGGATAGAACGGCGACGTCTTTATCACATCTGGGAGACAATGGTTGCATTTTGCATGACTATGCCTACACAGATACAGAAAAAAAATCAACTGAAGGAACGGCAATATTTTCCTGAAACCATCTACATATCTACCTAACACAAGTTCCTTTAAAGATTCTGAAAATTCTAATAAGAAAAGCGAGTGCGTGCTGGCTCTGAAGAGGCACATCTTTAGTGCCTAAAACATTTACACTCAGTCTGCGAAGAACCTTTCTACAAGGGAAGCAACTTTGCAACATATCCCTTCATATTTATAGGTATATCGGGCAATGAAATTCCATCATTATTCTACACATTACTTACCATCTGTCCTGGATCGCCTTGTGGTCCGGGCGGACCCTGTGCCCCACTAGAGCCCTTTAAAAGAAACACATAACTAATAAAAACAGACATGTAGAAGTTCCCTGCTTTTATAGCTTTGATGAATTAAACTGAATATCAGCTAAAAGCAACAGTAACTCAGCATCCTTCGTGGTAACAAAATGAAATGTGACGAACCTGCGGACCTGGTGGACCAACGGTTCCATTTTGCCCAGCATCGCCTGCCACACCCTGAAAAAAAGAAGTAAAAAGGAGTCTATTTAGGAATTACAGGAATAATTCAAAAGTGTACATGTTCACTTTCCAGCACGCGTTTGTGAGTATATATAGCCATAAGTTAGTCAATAGTACTATTCAACCCACTTCAGTACTTCGTTTTTACAATAATTTTAGATATTTTCACGCGCTCATTGGTCGAGAGCTATTGTCAATAAGAGTATAACGATGGAAGTGGCGCGGTGGTCACGGATGTCCTTTTTCTCTCATTCTTCGTATACACGCGTCATTTTATTGTGGAGTTTTGCAGGAAATTAGGCATGTGAGAAATTTCTCATTGTTATAAAAAAAAAAGACCCCAATTTTCTATTTGCCACACTATTATTACTAAAAGAAATATTGCCGTTAAAAAATAAAATAAAAAATAGAAACAAAATAAAATAAATAAAATATTGTTAAAAACTCGGGAATTGGACCGAAAATAATTAACGAGGCTCTTGAGCAGTCACCCGAGTGCTATCGAGCGATGTTGTTTACAACTGGCAGTGCACGCAGCCCTATAAAAGGGATAATTATCAGCATGGCCATTGTTATGACAGGTGTTGAGCATAAAAATTTCTTTTTCACTTTTTTTTGCCGTGAGCATGCGGTTAAAAGGGGGTGGGAAATAGTTTTCCTCCTGTATTTTAGTTTCCCACACTCATGTTCCTTTATTTAAAGGAGTTTGCTTAGGGAAAAATTATTCTGAAGCGTGAAAAAAGCAGTTGTTTACCTCTGCACCGGGACGACCCAACTGTCCAGGTTTACCAGAGTAGCCAAAATCACCCTGTAAACATGATAATTACAAACCTCCATTAGCGTGAAAAAATTCCCTGTTTTGTGTCCAAGTTAAAGGTCTACGCGAATACTCAATTTTCGGTTACTATTTCAGCCAGGTTTTTTTTAAATTTTGTAGATGGTCCAAAAACGTCATTTGTCAGCTGGTAATAGTTAACTTGATCTATTACAAGCTGTAGGTTATTATAGTAAGACTACGCACAAAGATCAAACAAGGGAATCCAACCAAAGTTCGCTTGGGCCAATTTAAATTTTATGAGCGGCTGACTGACTCACACAACTCGGTTCAGAATTCAGTTTTCGCTTTCTGTAGTCTGAACTGATAGTTTTTCATTGAGTCACCTGGTTTCTGTGCTGACTCTGTAAACCTCACCCTGCTTCGCAGAAACCCTAATTTAAGTAGAGACGCAATCTTTGTTCGTAATTCAAGTCACCCTTGTCAGTGTATTCCTTCCTCCTTTAAAAAATGTTTTTGGTCCCAGAGAAAGGGAGTGAGAAGAGCTTTTTACCTGATGTAGAAGAAAAGATGCCTTCGGAAATATTTTTGTCCCGCACTTTAACGCCAGAATTCAACCCTGATTCAAAAGAATATGCTATTTTTTGGATGAATGGTTTAAATCCCTTGTGTATCAAACAAAGTACGCCTCGACGCATCTTTCTTAGGTGCGGACTAACCTGTCGCACTCAGAAAAATAAGGAAACTGGGTTTCTTTCAGGAGCTTGTTGATTACCTTTTCTCCTTTGGTTCCGTTCCCACCAACATCTCCTTGCTCTCCTTTGGAACCCTACGGGAGAAAAAATTAATGGAAATTGGTCTTAGAAGTCTAAAATTTAGAATTTATTCGGGGTGTTTAATCCGTCACGACCAGAGTGGTCTTGAATTTATAATTGTAACAATGCCAAAGCAAAACCATGGTCATCACCTTATTGCAAATTGCAACAGGTGCAAAAATTCAAATGGGCCAATCAAATTCTAATCAACTGGCGATAATAAATGTTTACGACGCCACGAAAACGTGTGGGCTTGCAGAAAAAAAGCGAGAAAATCACGACTGGTACTTGTACTAGCTTCTGACTGGCTGAAAAAGAGGCTTGTTATCTTTTATTCAAGAATAAAGCAATACTTACTCGTAGTCCCTGAGCTCCTCTTTTTCCATCTGCAGCGTTAAGACCAGCATCACCCTGAAAGAATAAGTTAAGTTGTTATATCTAGTGAGTCCTAAGACTGGTATTGACGCCATGTGACTAGATTAAATGCAAGGTTATGGTTAAATAAAAAAATTCGTGTGGCTCTTCGTTCCTTGGCTGCAAAAAAGATTTAGACAAGAGTTAATTGTTGTACGAGAAAACGAAACAAACATGTAAATTCAACAAAAGCAAACGAATGAGTTACGATTGAAGTAAGTGTTTTTGCTTTTTTTGACATCCACATATTTTCGTACAGTGTGCACTTCTCTTTCAAGATATTAATGAGTGGCATTATTAAATAATAAAGACTCGCATTCAACTCACAAAGTGTTATAAATATTGCTTACAGTTTCACCAGGTAGTCCTGGTTCACCCTTATCTCCCCTGGGACCAGTGGGTCCGTCAGGCCCAGAAGAACCAGCAGCTCCCGGAGAGCCTCTTTCTCCTTGTTCACCCTGGGATGAAAGAAACATTCATATTACACCTTTTATAGAGACATCAGTTAAGTGTTGCAAGTCAAGTCACATTCTATTATTACTCATGCGCAACTAAGGGCTTGAGGTGTAAAATGCCCTCCATTTCTTTTTGTTGTCACCTTAGTGCATGTAAATTTATGCTTGCATACATTTACACACATGACTGTAACTTGACGTGGGCTGGGGGGTAGGGGATTATTAAAAAAAGCTTATAGCTGCTGAAAAATGTACTGTGGTGTCAAAAAAATTCATGGAAAGATTTGAAAAGAAGTATTAAAGTCGTAAAAAGTATACATGTATAAAAACAAAAACAGTGCTTGTTTGAAGAAATCAACCATCCGTCCCATGTTTCAAGCCCCTTAAGATGTTCTCGGTCGCCCCCTAATCATCGCTTCTTGACTGCTCGTGTTGAATGTTGATCCGTCGAAACGTCGCGGTTGCTATCAGAGGAAATCTCTTCCGATTGTGGAGCCAAAGGTCAGTTGTTGACATTAAAAGACATAAATATATTATATCCAATTTGTTTTACAACAAACAAATTGCAAGAGAGCTGGGATCGACACAAAGGGCAGGCAAACAAACAAATTGAACGATCGAATCGACACAAAGGTCAGTCATCTCCTAGTAATCTTTGAGGACCTTGAAGTAACTTTGAAAACTCAAACGGCTTTTAGCAATCGCGCAACTAAGGCCGCACCTAAACCAACTGTGCCATACTTGCTGCTATAAAGAGAGCGGGTAAGAGCCTAATGAGTCCAAAGTTTACATCTACTCTAAAAAATAGGAGTTTTAATGTCGTATTATTGTACCGCTTCTCCAGGATCTCCAGCATCGCCATCTTCTCCGTCACTACCATCAACTCCCTGGTATATTAAACAAAAAGCAGTGTACAGTTTGTGACTGAAATCCGAAATATGACCATTGAAATCAAAGAGATATTGAGCGTTTACGTTACTGTAAAGAAGACCATTTCTTTGTAATTATTAGTTTGAATCAAATGTGGACTTAAAAAGTTAAACCACACCTGGTTTAAAAGTTTACGGTTCGTTTTTTGACCAAAGCTTTTGATGGATCGTAATGCTCAGCTTCTCTAAATTTGTATCTTAAGTACTAAAAATTGGGACCGCTACGTTTGAATGGGCTGTCGAAAAATTGACGGTATATTATTTGAGAAAACGACATTTTAAAATTTGTCGGAGAAAATATGTTAGGATACATTAACGGTTGTAGCTGGCCCGTCCATCGTTTAATACAAAAGGAATATATGAGTAAGTATGAGCTGATACTTGATCCAAAACGTTGTTTTACAAGCGTGAGCGACATTGGCCCAGGTCCAAAAAAGAAATACAATTCAATTTATAGCGGTGTAACCGATCTCTCTTTATCAGTCGCGGATCTCCAAGGGGTGGGTCTCGGTTTGGTCAACAGATGAGTGGAACCCCTTCACTAGATCCGCAACTGTTTATCGAAGTAATACTTACAGGTTGTCCTTTAGCTCCATTTATACCAGGCTTTCCAGAAGATCCAGGATACCCCTTGAAACATAAAAAGTTATAAATTATCTGTTTAGGGTGAAAGAATACTTAGTTGCTCAGGCAAGCTAGCTTCACCTGTCGTCAAATTATATTCGTACGTAGGATATCCCGATATACCAAACGTAACTTGTTGCCATTCGACTTAATTGTTCAAAGTTTTCCTCATGGCTTACATATCTCAAAGCTACTTGTATGCCGCAAGCGGCATCTTTATTTCCTGGAAAGTACTTACCCGTTTGCCAGGCGACCCGTCGACTCCATTTAAACCTGAAGGACCTTGGTCGCCCTAGGAATACAAAAATTTGAAAATATGTCAATATAACTCATAACCGAGCAACTTTAAAAAACTGACACAGCAACGAAATTATGGCCCAGATTGGACAAATGACAGTAAGACGGCCGGCATATGACATAACTCCATCAAAATAATGTATTGGTATTTAATGTTGGCTAATTAATTTGGTAGGTTGAACTGGATCACCCATGCTTATTCTAAATCAATTTGCACATAGTCAGTCATTGCTCAGAGCAAAACGCGAGTCTGGGACCTCTGAGTCGCGCCCTGCTGACCACTCTTGCGACGCTGCCTCCTATTTGGTCAACATAATGTTTAAAAAAAATAAATAAAAATATTGCTAAGGATTGCTATTTTGCAAAAATTGCAATAGTGTAATGTTTACAATATTGTTCTTACCTGTTCACCCATGGCACCAGGGGGTCCAGTGCGGCCCTGAGAGCCCTGTGCACCCTAAAACAAATGATAAACAAAATGTCCAAACAGAAATTTATAATGACTATTTTGGCATTCCAATCATGCAGTACGAACCTTAAATTGTCATATAAAGGTTTGAGAGAATCTTTTTTGAAAAGAGTAATTAATGGCTGTTCCCCTTAATGAATGCGTTCCTTGCAAAGAACGAAACAGCAATGACAATGGATTACTTAAAATAAATTCGAAAGTACTGGCGATGAAATGGAACCGGTATTGGAGGTACCGAATGTCATTAATGTGTTCAGTACTACAGTGCTAAACGGAAAAAAAAAACGGGAAAAGGGCATCTTTATTATTATTATTATTATTATTATTTATTTCATTTATTCCAAGAAAAGAACATCGCTCAAAGGACTTAATTTTAAAAAGAAAAAAATACAACAACAATTAAAGTACTATTTTTGTGCGAATTCGTTACAGATTTAGCTTCTAAAACGACGCCTTTTTTATGACTACAGCCCCTCAAAGAACACAATTTTAGCAAGACGGATAAATCTAGTTATGTAAAATTAAAGTTTATTTTGTCTTGAAATGAGGTGAATTCTTATCATTATTTATTACCCGGCGACCAGCCTCTCCTTTTGGTCCTACAGGTCCTTTGGCTCCAGGATTTCCCTAATGAAAAATAAATAAATTAAAAGTAGAATACCTTCCAGTCAGCACAGTTATATTGTCAGGGGGATAGTACATAATATAACGCATATGATTTGTTTTCTGAATGATTTGTCCTATTTATCCATATTTTAGAATCTGGGTTAAAAGTCATTATATGGGTAACTGTAACATGCTTTCATAGAAAGATTAAGTTATTTACTTCCAATCCAACACTTGACACGGAGCCGTGTAGTACGCTAATAAGAATTCTATGTAATTCATAACAAAAGAAATATACAATTTTGGACTCTTTTACTGCTTGACGCTGTGGGATATGCTCCAGAATGTTTAGTACGGTTCCGGAAAGTTACGGAAAGCGTGACCAGACAAATGAACAGTTCTTGTCTGTGTTACAGGTGGTTAAACCTCAAATGGAAACGTGACGGATTCGATTTAGCGTGACTGGTTGTTATCAATCCTGCCTCAGGCACATTGGACTAATTCTTTTAGGAGGAAGTGAAATGTTTTTCGTCCTAAAAATTCTACATTAACGAGAATACTTTCTTACTGGAGTTCCTTCAGTTCCTGGGTTTCCAGGTTCGCCGTCCCTTCCTGCCCTGCCCTAGAGATATCATAAAAGAGTACATATTTTAGTGACGTACCTACAGATAAGGGGTGGGTGGGAGGGGGCGGGGCGGGGGGTATCATCTAGACCCTGAGATAAGGGGAGCCGGGTCTCCAAATTTTTTTTTCGGCCCTTTTGGTCTCAGTTTGGTCTAAAACAAAGGGGGAACTCAGGTTCCTCCCCTAGATCCGCCACCGTATTTATTCAATGTCAGGATAAAATCATAAATTTGATTTTGCTATAATATAACATCCACTACTGCTACTACTTCTAATAGTACTACTTAAAACTCAATCGAAAATTATCAAATTGCATGTAAACCACGTTTTGCAAATTTAGTCAGTTTGAAAGGGGACAAATCTTTTACCTCTTCAAATTAACACTAACGGTAATACATAAAAAGACGAATACTGCCACAGAAAATCATAAACTGTTGGTAAATGAAAAGTTCTTTGTTACCGGAAATCCAGGCAATCCAGGGAGGCCAGTTTTTCCTGCTATTCCACGGGCACCCTAAATTAAAGAAATGCAGCAAAAGGGTCATCTCCAAGTTTAATCACAACTTGTAGACCACAGTGTGGACTCACTATCTCTTCCCTAAATGAATGAATGATTAAATGGAGTGGATAGATGTGTGGAAAAATGGACTAATGGATGGATGGATGGATGGATGGATAGATGGACTAATCGATGGATGGATGGATGGAGGATGGATGGATTGATGGATGGATGAATTGATGGTTGGATGGATGTATGGAGTAATGGATGGATAAATGGATGGATGGATGGATGGTTGGATAGATGGATGGATGGTTGGATGGATGGATGGATGGATGGATGGATGGATAGATGGACCAATAGATGGATAGATGGATGGATGGATGGATGAATGGATAGATGGATGGACTAATGGATGGATAGTTGGATGGATGGATAGATAGGTGGATGGATGGATGGATGGTTGGATAGATGGGTGGATGGATGGATGGATGGATGGATGGATGGATGGATGGATAGATGGACCAATAGATGGATAGATGGATGGATGGATGGATGGATGAATGGATAGATGGATGGACTAATGGATGGATAGTTGGATGGATGGATAGATAGGTGGATGGATGGATGGATGGTTGGATAGATGGATGGACTAATGGATGGATAGTGGGATGGATAGATGGGTGGATGGATGGATGGATTGATGGATGGATTGATCGGTTGGTTGTTTGATGGATGGATGGATGGATGGATGGATAGATGGATAGATGAATGGATGGATGGATGGAGAAATGAATGAGAGGGCATTGAAAGACACGCGCCACACCTTAATACCAGGAATGCCAGGTTGTCCAGGACTACCTTCTGATCCCGTGGGGCCCTAAAAAAAAGCAACATCAAAAATCACTGAACTAGTCAACCGCCAAACACATGAATAACATCGCGTTTTTTGGACCAGGAGAGTTCATTCGTATTAACGAGGTAGGTAGTAGCATCACATTATGACTCGAAGCGTTTCTTAGGTATATGATTCCAAAGATAACAGAATAAACGCTCTCTCCAAATGAGCTACGGAGATAGTTGTAGAGACGAAAGCGAGAGAAAAGACATTTATAAGGCTCCTATGTCAGTGACGTATATCTTGCTAGGATAAAATAAAGATGGGAAATAAAATCAGATGGCAAATTTTAGGTGCGGTAGGGAATGAATTGTTACTGATCACGAGACCCAGACAGCACCAGGAAAATGTGTACAAGACGAATGACACCACTGTAACGATATACTCGGTTGACCTTGACCCTGTAGCATGAATAATAAATCTCAGGAGTATTACTCTCTTTTTTTTCTTGGATGAGATGTTAGTCCATTACACTGAGAGCCACCATAGTAGGATGAACTCTTCAAGAGCCCCTGGATTTAGAAGTGCCATGGGGAATGAGGTTGCTTTTCTCAAGAAACGTGGGGGTAAATAAAGCCACAGTACCTCCATATCAGAAATCGCAAAAGAGTGGTTTACGTAAATAAAAGTTCAGTGATTCATCCCAAATTACTTTCACTTATGAAGTAAACTGTCCCAAACGTCCACCTACTCAAATGCAAGGATATGATAACATTAATACAGTACTTACAGGTGGACCGCGGGCTCCAGGTTGTCCGGCTGTTCCGGGACTTCCTCTATTTCCCTATCAAATAATCCGGATCAATATAAGTTTCTGATTAACTGTCCACCCACCCCTCACTTAACCCAACATTGGGCCTTATAAGTTAACATGTCAGCGTTAAAGTTGGGTTACTGATCCAATATTCATATAAGCGAATCTTTGTTTACAATCTTTGCCTCATTAACGTATGCCTTTCATTGTCTGATCAAGCTATTCAAAATAAACTCTCTGAATATTGATCGAGCATGACAATTCCAGTTATCTGTGAAAATTTGAACCCGATAAACCAACTATTTTGATTCGGAGAAATTGTCTTTCGAAAACTCCAAACTTCACATTTTTTGATGGCTGCTATTTCCTTAGTTATTACTTGCAAAGAGCTGAAAATTGCAAATATTGCTCAAATTAGCCTACTCTTTAAACTTTTAAATTTAATTTGGGCATAGGGCGATGCCTTCTATTGGTTTAGTCGTATGCTAATAGCAAAAATGTGTACAGTGACGTCAGTAAAGATTCAATAATTAGAGTACAATTACTCCAGCAAAGCCGTGAACTTACTGTAAAGCCTGGTGATCCAGGATCTCCTTTTTCTCCTTGAAACCCTTGATCACCCTGATTGGAGAGACAAGAACGACCGATTTTTATTATATGGCGCCTTACCCGCCATGCAGCTATAATAACGCATTGAAACAAAGAAAAGTGTTTACATACGGATAAGAGCTCGACTCCCGCAAGATTGGTTTATTTCACTGACTAATCTGACGTCATATGAAAAAACTCTTTGTCATATACATAACATGGTAAGTAGACTACTGCTGTATGCCATTATTGTCTGTATTTCGTTAGGTTGTTATGTTTTGAGTGTCAAATAAAATTCTGTTAATAAATAACTTAAGCCGTTAATCAAGGCAGTGACTGAATGTCATTCTTACCAAGCCGCCTGCCGGTCCTTTGTCTCCGAAAGTTCCAGCTTCTCCTTTGATACCCTGTTGACACATGATAGGGACGGTCCGTCAACAGTTATGAGATCAAAGATCCGCATTAGAGGGGTAAATGTATTTACTTCCATTCAGACAGTTTAAATCGACACGCAGCAGAAGAATCTTAGATCCAAAGAAACACTCTGGATATGTTCAAGGCGCACGAAATATTTACGGTGAGAGATCGGTCAAAAAAATTATGATGCTGTGGCGGAAAAAGTGCCTATAAATCCGTAATAAGGAGAGGTCCGTAAGAAAGGGAGTTTCTTTCATTCAAAAATCTGCAACTTCTGCCGGAGATCTACTTGCTGTTCGCATTTTGGGGGTTCCGTTTTGAGAAGTTCCCTCAAGCCGAGAGGTGGTTGTTCGACCGTAATGGTACGCCAATACACAGATAACACAAAGTAGGCTTTCCCCCAAAAAACAATTATTTCTGCTCCCCTTTAATTCAGGGAATGATAACTTAGCATTCAAAATCTTCATAAGTGAATATTCAAGTCGTCCTTTTTCCCCGCATTTCACTCTGCTAACATTTTTAGGCCGGCAATTTATGAACATACTGCTCGCCATTCAAGTTCTCTCTTTTGGCCTTTATGAACTAAGAGAAGTCCAAAATAGATAGGATTGCCTTGGCTTTTTCGTACTACAGGACAGAAAGACCTTGCAAACTGAAACGTGCTCCACGACCTCCAACAAAAATTTTCCTTAAAACTGGCCGATTCGTTTGCTT
>OZ037777.1:51885997-51893497 GCA_964035525.1 Porites cylindrica | reverse complement strand
CTCATCCATCGCACCGAAACATAACGTCCATCGATGATCAAATAATTTCAAATGATTTTCAGAAGCAATATTCTTGCAGAATAAGTAAAATGATAATGATAACGATAACGACAACGATAACAATAGTGACAATGATAATGATAATGATAACGATAATGATATTGATAACGATAACGATGACTACAATGATAGCGATAGTGATAACTAACGATAACGATATCGATTTTGATAACGACAACGATAACAATAGTGACAATGATACTGATAATAATAACGATAATGATAACGATATAGATAATGATATTGATAATGATAATGATAACGATGACTACAATGATAGCGATAGTGATAACTAACGATAACGATATCGATTTTGATAACGACTAGGATAACAATAATGACAATGATACTGATAATAATAACGATAATGATAACGATATAGATAACAATAATGATGATGATAACGATAGTGATAGCTAACGATAACGATAACGATCGTGATAACGGTAACGATAATGATAATGATAATAATAACGTATATGAATTCCAAAAGGAGATCAAACCACTAAAAAACCGGAAGAAAAATTAAAATTCACTTCCGCATAGCCCCTATGTATATCACCCTACCGGCCGGCCGTCCTTGCCGTCTTCTCCAGGCAATCCTTGGTTTCCGGTGTTTCCCTGTGATAAAGCAATACTGAGTTTTATTACATGGCTGAATCCACTAACAGGCAAGATGAAGTGAATCCTGCATTCTGATTGGCCACCCGAGCAGGTAAGATGGTCGGTCGGGATTTCCCGCGTTGGTTCCGCAAGTAAAAATTTTTGGCCAGATGATAAGTCCTTTATTGACCAAGCTTCTTTGGTCAAGATTGCTGAATATTGACCTCGTTCTTTTTGGCGTTTTTATTGACCGAAACGAAAACACAAAAAAGAACTTGGCCAATATTATGCTAACAAAACTCACATTTGGTCAATAACGCATGTGTATCGCAATAGTATGGTCTCTTACTCATTTTGTTCATGAGAAAAAGGGCGTTTCTAGTTGCTAATTAACGTTCACGTAGGTCTCCAGTTAAATTGTCTTATTATAAAAAGTTTCTGACAAAGCCTAGTCGTGATTATGGTGGAATCAGAAATCCGGGGAAATTTTGCTTGTGAAATCCGAAACACTGGGCTTTGGAGTCCGGTCATCAGGAATACAACTTAAGGAATACGGTTCTACTGACAAAGACTGTAGTCCAAAACCTGGAATCCGGAATCCACGACGAGGGATCCGTAATCCCAGACTGTATTGGATTCCCTTGCATGGAGCGATGATAACGTGGTGATCACAGTTGCGCGGTGAAGCAGAAAAGTTTTAGGTGGTTTGTTTGGTCAACACTTATCAACAGTATCTTAGAAAGTATCCGTGTTACCCTGACCTTCGTGGAATAACTTGTGGCATGTTATGTACGGTGATGGCATTGTATTGGACTTCTCTTAAAGTGCCACCATTCACATGCGACGCTTTGTGGAATTTCTATTCTAATCTCCTACCCAGCCGGTCTTTGGGTCCTCGAGAAGCGGTACTTGAGGAAACAAAGACAAAGAACGGCTGCCCGAGAGAAGAAATTGACCTGAAGTCTCACTCTCTCTTCTCAGCAGAAACTCCCGTTGGGCAGTAAATCTTTTCTCTCTCCTCCCCCCTAGTCTGTTGCAGGCTCCAAGATAGTTCGCTTGTGAAAACCGAGTAGGAGCTTGGGAGGGAGAAGGCACCCCCTTCTCCAGATCACGACGTTCCTATTATCGAAGAGCGTGGCACAGTCTACCTTCCACCAGCTTCTCTACGACACAGGAAGCCTCTGAAAAGGAGAGAGACCTCAGATAGACTGAACAACTAGTATTACTCACCTGTTGTCCTTTTGCGCCACTAACACCAGGTTTACCAGTAAGCCCGGGGTAACCCTGCCAAAATGAAATGATCCAGTTACGCATTTATTAGGGCCATTTATACAAGGAAAAGTAAGACGCGTTTTCCATAAGATGCGTTCTAAGCAAGACGCAAACCGGTACCGTATTAACGGTACATTTCTTATAAAAAATGACGCTAATTGTACTTAGAGAAGACTGCCTTTGCTAAGTCGGGTCGTATTTCAGATGAAATGTGCAGTTTATACGGGACAGTTTGCGCCATATTTAGGAAGCGCCTTATGTAAGATGCATCTTATTCTTACTCGTATAAATGGCCCTATTGTTTACTCATGTATTATATCTTATTAGTACAACAAAATACTCTATGATTTCAAAGAAAGTTGAACACCTACTGATTGTCCTGGCCTCCCAGTTTCTCCTCGTTTCCCCTCAGGTCCTTTGCCTCCCTAAGGTCCATAAAAAAAAGTAGAATGCAATAAAATGCAATTATAACTGCTTATTTGGAATACATTACTACATACATGAAAATTTTTCTGTAGTTTTACTAGTCCATGCAACACGCACAAAACTATAACAAGTTTTCTTTGGCGACAGCATTTAGCGTCTGGGGCCTTTATTCTATTTCTACAGCACCATTAAAGCTTTATTTTCAAGTCTTTCTTGATAGTGTGGGAAAATATGGGTTTTGTCCTTGTCATAATTTTCCATTTAAAACAGTGAGAGCATTGAGCCCATGATCGACCGGAGGAGCTAGTCCAGATTAGGACTGTAACGTGACAGTGACTGACGTTTCGACAACCTGTGCGGTAGTCATCTTCGGAGTCAAAGTAAGTTGTATCAGGTCAGTTGTTTTCTACTTACACTACCTCGCCGCATAATATTAACTTATGGAAACGTCCGCGACTGCAGAGGCAATAGGCATGCAACGACGATAAACGCTGGAATTGTCAACCGCCACCAGGGGCGGGTCGCAAAAAAATTGGCCGTGGTCCCAGATCACGATCATTACAAAAATGGCCAGGTTTTAGGCGGTACCGCCAAATTCATAGCCAAATTCTAAGCATTAGAACTGCAACAAGCATGCGCTAACTCGATCGAGGGAATGCGCATAAATTGTAAAATATCTTGCGATGAGCTAATTAATCATACAATCAGAATAAGGGTAAAAATAAAAACATACGGGTAGTCCATCAACTCCTTGTGCCCCTTCTTGACCAGCAGTTCCAACAGGACCCTAAAAACGACATTAGAAGGCAAAAGAAGAATTTCACGCCCTGAAATATTCCACTAATTAGCCTTCGAACAACTGGGCTCTCTAGATAAGAATCGTTCTATAAACCTTGATTCTTTCCAAGGTCGGGAATAAACTTTCATAGTCTTATCCCACTGAACGTTTTCTTAAGGCATTACTCATAAATAAATGATAAAGTCCATACGCTGTCTTACCCCTGAGTCATCAAACACCCATCTGTGTCTATGGTATCGTGGGCTTGTCAACGAGATTTTTGTATTATACTGAATCTCAATTTATGCTCTTTGTGCTTATCAAAAGTCGGTATAGGATGCTCGGGAATCTCACTAGGGCGTGGGAAAATACATTATTACTCATTCACAATATTTCTCTGTTTCTGATTGGCTCAAATCCCACCGGGCTAATTCTTCATAACCAGCTAGCGGGGACCAAATTTGGAAGATGTTTACAATATAAGGAAGATGAAGTCAAAAGTATTTTACAATAACTTTACCGGTTCTCCTGGAAGTCCAATTTCACCAACAGGTCCACGTTCACCCTGCAAAAATATACTTGTAAGCCGAATAACACAATGAGAGGAAACAGGAGTTGGATTGGTGAAAGAAGCTGGTATATGGGTTTAGGCGTCCGACAGGGGTAAATATGTCGATGTTTTGGTTTTTGTCAAAATAGTGGGCTACATTTACTTAAAATGATATGCTTCGAGCTCAAACAAAGTTATTTTGATAAATGGCGCAGACAAGTGCATAGTTCGGGTTTTAAACCCTGAAAAAAGTTTTAGCAAAGTTGCAACAATCTTATTTAGCAAATTGATAAATTGTCAAACAGAAACCGACAGCGCTAGCCATTGTTTCGAAGTACTTTCCTCAGTTTTACTGCGCTTTTCATAAACACGCGAGATTCTGAAGTTCAAAAGCCAACTGACGTTTGCGTTTTTCGCTGCCGTCAATAAGAGCGGACCTCTTAGGAAACAGAAGTTTTCTTCAACGAGCTCAAAAGGTCATGGTTTGTGATTGGTGATTGGTGATTGGTGGATTTCGATCCGTTTTGTCTATTTCTGTGTTTCAAGGTTCGTTGCTCGTGATCGTAATTATGATTGACGGCAGCGACAAACGTAATTGTGAAGGCGGCTTTTGAACTTCAGGATTCGCGTGTTTTTTGAAAAGCGCGGTAACAAATTTCTTTCCTTTGACCGCGGTCAAGTTTGGAGGTGGCAGTCAAAAAAGGTCGTAGGATGAGAGAAGGGGCGGCGCTGGAGATAGGCCAATGTAGATTGAGTGAAAGTCGAACTTTCATCTACTTTGATAGGGATGTATTCGATTAAACCCAGCGGCGTTTATTAAAATTTCAGCGTTTCCGATGGGGCGTTTATATAAGGTTGGCGTTTATTCGAGAGCTGCTTTGTTTCGTTTCTTAAATCACTGACAACAGTTACTGTAAATCGTTTGTAAATATTATGTAATTTAAAGGTTCCAATGCCTCTCTTATTTTGCTGAGATAGAATCGTAATTCTCTGGATGGTGTAGATTATCAAGTTTTACCGAGTTTTTCCTCATTATCCTCGACTAGACGCTGCATTCTTTTAATTAGGTGCGGCGTCTATTCGAGGGCGTCTATTGATAATTTTGCTTCTATCAGCGGCGTTTTATCGAATAAAGACGGTATGACCTTAATGCTAGTTCGTTATTATCTGCAAAGGATATTGTTCCGTCTTTCTAGTCTACTGCCTCTGTTTTGCGCACCGAAACTAACCTTAACTTCAATGTATTGGGAAAAATACTCGGGCAAATAAATAACGTTGCTGTTGTTCGGAAAAGTTGGGTCGACAATTTTTACCGAAATGGGAAACTTACCACTGCACCAGGTTGTCCGTCTTTTCCTTGTTCTCCTGCTTCACCCTAAAATAAACAAAAACCAGTGAAGTAAACATGGTTAGATTATACCTAATAATGAAATCTCGTCTGTCGGAGTCAGTGGTAGAGACCTTTAGATTCTAGGACGAGGACGACTAAGTACAAAGTACAGGCTGTAGTGCACGCGCGTTAACCGGCGCTATTTTGGCGGGAAAACGTGGTAGTCGTTGCCATTCTATTACGAGTTTTAGGATTGGGGTAAACAAGTTATCAAATGTTTTTCGAAGTTTTATCAATTTGCGATCGGGAGAGGGCTTACAAACCTCCTTTAATGAAAATAACCAGACTAAATTTTCTGGTGAAAAAAAAATACAACGACAATTTTAATGAAGCGTCGTGGGTGTCTTTTTTTAAAGAAGACGCGATACGACCTTAGGCCAAAACTCGTCCTAGTAGTTGTCCTCGTCCTCGAGAACAAGACCGATTCAGTACGATTTGATATTAATTTGCGTACCTCATGCAACCTCATGATGCTTAGATCAGTCAGCGACAGGAAAGTACCACAGTTGGTAGGATAAATAAGCTCGTAATTCCAAAGTCGCACTCGTATTCGATCTCCTTCGGTTCAAAAGGTAAGGGTCCTTGTTTTACATCAGTAACTCGTACCAGTACTCACTCAGGACTAGTAACAAACCTGAGGCCGATGGTACGTCTATTTTACCCCCTCTCTCCTTCAGTGCTCTGTCTTATAGGTATTTCGTTAAAGCTACTAAAAGCTACACGGAAAGGATGAAGATGTCAAGACAAGGAGGTCACACCAGGGAATAGGAATGTAAACCTTCCACACAGAAGTCCGCGCACTAACCGACTGTTTTAATCCTCGCTGCTTGGTAATTACGTGGTGTAACTATCACATGAAAGAGTCACTCTATGATGTTTTACTAGTTGAACTAGTTAGTTTGCCTTTTTAAACGAAATAATGTTAAGCGTATTCTCTCAACATAAAAGGTTTTTGCTGTATCACTTTATTATTCTTTCAACAGCAATCGCAATCATAAGGTGCAATATCTGCCCAGTTTTTGTAACCCTTTCTAATAGCACAAGAAGTCTGTTGGGAATCATTAAAGACGCAGTCATGAATTACTGAACCAACCTGTTTTCCAGCACTGCCGGGTAAACCAGGAGCACCTATGGGGCCTCGGGCACCCTACAGTGGAATAAATGCAAGAGAGAGCTTTGCAGTTAAGCCTGTCAATAGAAAACAACTCATCTCTTTTCCAATTGGACAGTTGAACAATGTCTATACCATCGCGTTTTTACACGCATAAGAAAAATATTCGCTTGGTGAAGAAAGGTCTTAAGTAAACGCAAACTCCCAGCATAATATTGTATACTAGACAATAACCTTCAAAGGGTCATTTAATTTCCTCCTAAATATATGTTCCCCCTGTGTTAAAATAGCTTTCACAACCTTTAAGTAATGATCCAGGTAAGAAGGAAAGCAATTTCTATTGTTGTGGCGCAATACGCTTTCCTCACATAGAAATGTTTTCATTTTTACGCAGAGAGTGCATAAATCTACAAAAAGGCTGTTTACGAAAGAAAATGTATTTAAACTCCACTTTTAAAGGGTGTATTTTTGTGTTAAAACATTTCGACCAATCACAAGAGTTGCAAACAATGGCCAAGAAATGTTCACAATTTTACATGATCCGCACATACGATTTCTGTGTTACTTAGACTCAGACGAGATTTTGTTATAAGGAAGTTGGATAGAAAAAAAAGGATTGATGTACGTGCTGCTTTGCGAAGATTTCGTAAAATTTGATGTTTAAACCAATCAGAACCTTAGTAGAGACAATAGTAAAGTTAGCACCTTTTTGCATTCCGACGTGTTCACTGCGTTTTGGTCCTTTCCTTCTTATCTGGACCATTACTTAAAAAGAACCTTAGTTCCCGTACCATGTGGATATAAGAATGTATGAATAATCAGTCAGGAGACGCTGGTTAGGATGTGTATGTGTTACTGTGCTTGTCAAAAGTACGCGAACTATTAAATTTCAAAAGCCGCCGTCACAAATGCGTTTTTCGCTGCCGTCAATCATAACCTTGAAACAGAGAAACACACAAAACGAATCAAAATCCACCAATCACAAATTACAAACCTCCGTTTCCTAAGAGGTCCGCTAAGATGTTTGACGGCAGCGAAAAACGCAAACGTCAGTTGGCTTTTGAACGTCACAATTCTCGTGTTTTTGAAAAGCTCAGTAATTGATGTCATTCTTTTTTAGTTGTTGTGAGCTCGTCACGACATAAGTTACCTTGAGGCCTATGGCTCCTGGAAGGCCTGGTTCACCTTGCTCACCGCGTCGGCCCTAAATGTGCAAAAAAAATATTATTCTTTTTTAACATTATCATAAAAAAATATTATAAAAAATTATTTCTTGTAGAAATTTTTAGCGGACTAGAGATCTTCACGTC
>OZ037777.1:51853497-51883497 GCA_964035525.1 Porites cylindrica | reverse complement strand
GTATTTCTCTTCGCGTTCGTCACAACGCATCCTAATCTTGGTGTTCCTGTGGTACAAAGCCACAAATTTTCAAGGTATCGTGGGCGACTGCCCATTAGCCGCCCCCACTGATTTTATCAGGGGCATCTCGGCCAGGAAACTGGACTCCTTTCGACTCGATTTCGATTCCGTAAGTGACGAACGCGGATCCGTAATTAATTATTATTTCTAGTTATATTTATCTATTTGGCTCCGATGAGTGTAAACGTTTTGTGTAGTGTCCTCTTAATTCACCCACTTGTCACGATTTTGATTTCAAAAGCAGGCAAAAAAGTAACATGTTCCCAAGCAATTCCATAACTAGTGTAACTGTATATTTTTTCGCTCTCGGTAGCACGTGACTTTAGATTGTACAGTTCAGTCGGTCACAAAAATTTTGAACTTCTTGTCGAAGTTTTTTCGCGTAAATTCTCTTTTCCTAGTTTGTAGTTTGATGCAGTAAAGCAAACGTTGTTAATTTTCAAGTATCAACGATGTATTTGCTTGTGAAGAACGGTAAAAAGAGCGAAATGAGGCAACTAAAAACTAGAAATTTGCGCCGAGCGATAATCTCATATGCACCTTCCCATCGATGTGCATCACAGAAGGAAATACATTGTTTTTATGACTCGTTTCTTTACCGATAAATCTAATCTGACAAAGTTATAAAAACAATATTCTACGGAAATATTATAGAATCAAATGCAGTTTTTATATAAAAGAAATGTAAGCAAGGAACCTGCTACCAGCATTTTGTTTCCTCAGTGTATATCATATGAACTTCTTAAGGGAAACGTTTCTCTACTTGAGTAACTGTACATCCATTCGCAAAAATAAAAAGAATTTAGGTAGGAAAAGTTGAATTAAAAGCCCTACAAAGGAGAAGAATATCATATCACCTAACGAGGTCTATTGTAATTGAAAGAAACTTATTTGGTTTTCTTACTTCCCATCCTTTAGGTCCGCTAAATCCCGTGGCACCCGTCATGCCTGGAGGTCCCTAGGATTATATAAAAAATAAATATGTCAATTGTGCTGAAGTAGATACGAAAATCTGAGGGTATGGAAAATAATGAATTTGAAGTCTCTTCTGCAATTGAATTAGACTACGTGTAGTCCCCATTTTTCCTCAGGAATAGTAGAGCGAGCGAATTACCCCACGCGAGGAAGGCGAAAAATCTCTCTCTCCCTGCCGCGTATTGCCTTTCTCGCGAGGGTTGATTTTCACGCGCGCTCGCGTTTCGCTCGCTTGCGGAGAGGTGGCCGTCAGTAGAGTTTTAACTGAGTTCAATTACTTTGGTAAAATAATGGGGTGTGGCCGGGTTTAAGGAAAGTTGTGATTAACGAGAAATGGATAAAATACTCGGATTAATATAAGAGTGTGAGGGGAAAACAATAGTAATAAAAAAAAAAATCTTCCTTACAGCGGGACCGGCATTGCCTGGCCGACCATCATCACCGGTGTAACCCTAAAAGATAAATACAAATTTAAATGAATGAAAATATGCACTTAATTTTTTTTTTAAACTTAGAGATCCGTGTCTTTGATTGGTCTAGAGATCATTACATCACTTTCAAATAACTGCGTACAGATAATGGTCTGGTCATGCGCAGTTTGCACTGCCAGCGGATCTTCCCCTCCGTGTTTTCAAAATAAAACACCCATACTAGTTGAATGATAAAAAAGTATTGGATTAATTTTGCAAAATAACCCGATTTTTCCGAGCCTTAAGGAATTATAAAAGCGCCTAAGAAATTAGAAGAGGGCTGCTAAATTGGATCAGGTCACGGGTTTCAAGGGTAGTTGGAAAGTAGCACTTTTCTTCGGCGCATCCTTTACTTTACACATGTCTGGGCCTTACAAGCTGATTGTTTCTTTAAAATAATGTAAAATAAAATTCTAAAGAGCGAGCATTAAAATCGAGGTAAGTCATGCATCAAAGTTATTCTATCGCCTATCAAAAAAAAAAAAAGAAAACCAATTCAGTGAACCCCACCCTACGACCACTGAACTCCCATTTGTATCCATGGGCGAAGCGTGGAGATTGTTGAAGGGGCTCGATCCGAGGAAAAACGTTACCAAATTGTGCTTCTTAGCTGAATGTGACATGCGTCTGAATTGCCGTGTACGACACTTGAGCTTAGTGAACGATAGAAAATCTTTATTGCTGTCATAATATTTATCATTACCAGAGATTTAGCACGCAAAGTCAAATGAGAGGAAAGGACTGAACCCTACTTCTGTTGCTCAATTTCCTGTTCCGCCGTTGGTCAATTCTGTTTTTGATTTGCGCACTGTTGTCAGTATCAAGATCGCCCCTTTCGCTTTGCTAATCTTCCTATTTGCTGTGAAACACCCGCTAAGTCTGTTGTGGCGTGCTAGCAAGCTCCCTGGAGCGCTCTGATCGCCCCGCCGCCAGAGCGCCCCAGAGAGCTTGCCAGTTGGCTAAGGATGTTACTGAACTCATTAAAAAATGCGAGCCTAGGAAAAAAGTTAACAAGTTGTTTTTCTACATGTAACATGAACATCCCTTCTAAATCGCTTGGTAAATTTAAAAACATTCTTACGTGACTTATTTCAGACAAGTTGGACATCCCCCACGCCTCCGCCTTCACCCACAACTTATAAAGAACCGTTTTTCTGACCTCAATTGAGTTTCACTTCATTTGAAGTAGGGTTCAGCTGTGTTTAATTTTTCTCATACCGTTATTGTTATTAGTTACCTGTGCTCCAGGATTTCCTGTTTTTCCAGCACTACCAGGTGACCCTCGATCTCCCTATAATATTTACAGCAAAAAATAAATAAAGAGATAAATAAATATATAAATGAACAAGAATAATGATTGTAAGTAATGCCACTTAATGGCCGTTTTCACACTAGGGACGGATTATCTGTTGGATAATTCGCGTCAGACGGATAATCCGTCTTAACGTGAAAAAGAAACGGTTTTAATTTTGGACGAATGATCCTCTCTTTATCCGTTAATTTTGACGGATTTTGAACAAGGATGGCCGTTTTTATGCTAGAGACGTTAAAGTCATCTAAGACGTTAAAGTCGTCTTAAGACGACTTTAACGTCTAGTATAAAAACGGCAAATAAGGCAGACGACTTTAACGTCTGACGACTTTAACGTCTTCTGTTAAGCGCGTCCGAACGACGCACTTAACAGACGACTTTAACGTCTCAGACGTTAAATGCGTCTAGACGACTTTAACGTCTCTAGCATAAAAACGGCCGATCATCCATCTCTAGTAGTGCGCCATTGCGATAAGTTTGACTAATCGCTAATCATTTTAGACAAGCTAAGATACACTAAAAAGCCACTCAAAGGATGTATACTTCTTTTTGATGAAAGAGAATCTGTTCATTTCCAAAAACGTACGCTTGTTCTAAGTAGAGGTGAGGATGTTTTGAGCTTTGCAATTCGTCGAATGATTAATAAAACAGTTTAATTATTGTTTTGACTTACCCGAATGCCGGGTCTGCCTTGCTCACCTATTTCTCCTGGGCTTCCCTGAAGAAACAAAATTCCACCCTCTGTTCATCAAGTTGAAATGTCATTGACGATGGTTTGTTGTTTGACCCGGGGGTTGGGGGGTGGGTATTCACCAAAGTTTCATACGGGGAGACTCCGCCCCCAGGTCCAACCCTTTAACATCTTGTACATCATTTTTGACGGAAAAGCTGGGTGCTACTTTGGTATACCTTTCTTTGACGAATAGTACCCCCTTTACATACCTAGTTTAGAACTTTGCATCCTTTTTAACTGCTGTAAATGCCGTTTCTTATAAATATGAATGAATGGATGGGTAGGGGAGGCGTGGTCGCTTGACGAACGGTTGATCGAACTCAAATCCTTCACTCCACATTTGGTTAGTGAATTCTAGACGACCGATCGAGAATGTGTTTCCATATTCTAGTAAGGGCAATCGTTAGCACATGTAGTCTTTTTGACGAATAGGTTGCGAGATCGAGGTAGAGTTTCTAGAAATTAATAGATGGCCACTTATTAAGAAAAGAACAATTGGACTTATTTTAGTTGTAGCCAATTTTCACTATCTATAACACAAACGTAGCATACCCTTGGGTACACGTCCACACGACTTGAATTCACAAAAACGTCGTTCTTTCGTCGAAGACAAAATACAACTTAATTTGCACTTCTAACATGCCGTATTTAATGGCTGCTTTAGATTTTTTTAAAGCATCACTGATTGATTAGTTTATCTTTTCCTCAGAAACTTCGTAAAAATGATTGATTGAAGAGGATGCTATTGCTTGGTTCTTGTTCAAAACGCCTGCTCGCTACTTAATACTGTCACGCAACAGAGGGTGAAAATGTTATAACCAGTCAGCTTGCAGAATTCGTTTGTTGGTTTCTACCAAAATAATTAAATTAACATAGCTGTTAAGATGCATGATTTATACTGACATCATCTCCTTTTTCTCCAGCTATACCATCGGTACCCCTTTTGCCTTGTTGACCCTACAAATGATAAAAACTCACATCAGCTTAAAGAGAAGAAATAATAAGGGAAGCACATCGAGTTGTAGCCTGCGTGGCAGACGTAATTTAACCTCGGTAAGTAACGTCTGCGAAGCAGTGCCGAGATCCCTGTTCTACTTTAGGCCTCCAACGGACTGAATGAAATACCGGAAGGGCGTTTCGAATTTCCTTTTAATCTGACTGGCAAATCGACGATGGCTTTTTGAACAGGCCAATCATGGCGCATACTCAAATCCTGGTACACAAGTGGGGGCCCACAACAAGGATTTCGGCACTGTTTCGCAGACGGACGTAACCAGAGTTTCGTTTCGTCTGTGGGGCAGGCTAATAGACTTAGAGAAAGAGATAAATGTGACATTTTTCCCATTACTGTGTGCGTTGTGCCTTTAAGGGGTTAGAAGTGATGAAAAATTGTTCCCATACATTTTTAAATAACTGATTTCCTTCTTTAAAAACGTAACGCCATTTTCCGAGTCAAGCGAAGTTGACCTGTTGTAAAATTCCCAATTCCAATGCTACTGATCTTGGATATAGAGAATCATAAGGCGCTTAAAAAATTTCGCACCAATAAGTAATTTCGATATATTAAAATTCAGACGTGGCACCGAGGCTTAGGGAAATAAAACAAAAGAAATCACCTTCAGGCTCAGCAATAAAAAATACATTTCTTTTGTTTTTTTTTCCCAGAGCCCCAGAGCCATGTATGGAATTTAATATATAGAAATTGCAGGTATTGGTCTATCTGGTAGAATTTTTAAGACCTCACATTCTTTATCTCCAAGTCAGAAATCCAAAAATCTTCGAGGCTGCTTTTGGTGAATGAACCGTTAACTAGTGCCAATAAACTCGCTACAGCGAATAATACTAATTTGGGTTACTTACAGCTTCACCAGGTTTTCCCTCTGCACCGCTGTATCCATGATCTCCTTGGGGACCCGGTGGTCCAGGTTCCCCTATGGCCCCTCGTTGACCTCTCCTGCCTGGCTTACCCTAAAAAAAAAAAAATCAAAGTCGTCAGTTGTTCCAAACGTGATAACAACTCGCATTTCTGCTTAAATTTGTTTGAAACGACGGCTAAGCATGGATAGCAGTCTCATCGCTTCTCAAAGTTATGAAGTGTATTTGGGCATTGCTTTGTTGCCATTCTTTAGGATGACACCTTAGATTGCCACCCTAGTGAGTAGGGGAGAATGCAGCAGAAGTCGGCAAACATTAAAGATGAAAATAACTGCGCTGTTGTTTGCGATAGGAGATTCCTGGCCGTCCACAAGTGGTTACACAAATCAATCAGAATGGTATTGGTCAGGTATAACTCCAAAATGATGGGAACGATTGAACGGTGTCCACACACGGTCAAGTCTAAAAAAGCTGTCACAAAATGCTACCATATATCAAATGATGGCAAATTTATTGTTAGAAAAAGGAAAAACAATGGAACAATATTTTAGAACACAGCTTAAACAATAGTATACCCTTCTTCCGCTGACCCCGCGGCCACCAGGAGCCCCAATGTTTCCACGGCTTCCCTGGAAAAGATAGAAGAAAATTGGATTAGTCTTTTGCCAGTCATTGGAAATGTGGCTCTCATTAAGGCTATGTTCACACAATACCGAATAGCTTTTTGGGCCGACACGAAAAGCTATCTGGCTAAGTATGACAGCATTGACTCGGGACCGGAGCGAGTCGTTCACACACATTGAACATGCGCCGGAATGGTTGGCGGAGAGGGTTTGGTGCACGTAATTCCAGTCTTCATTCCTGAATATAAACTTCCGTCTAAGTTGGTTCCAGTCCCCGCTCCTACTTAATCACTTCCTCTACGGTCCGAACACTGCAAGTTTACACTGCACCAAAGTGTGGCACAGAACCCATCTGATAAGTGACGCACCAGAGATCAGCGCGGCGCAGCTTCCCTCCGGGCCTTTACATACAGAAATCGCGCCGACGTGTGAACAGAAGCCCTATCTGGTACGGTTTTCGTGCTGGCGCAAAAGCAACCCAGTATAGTGTAAGCATAGCCTAAAACTTGAAATATGGCTTACAGCTGATCCTTTCTCCCCAGTTGCTCCCCTTTCTCCTGGTTTTCCTGGGGCGCCCTGTGGTAAAAACAAATTTTGATGATGAGACGCAGCTGGCTGCATAGGAAACTAGCATTTTTATAAGCAAAAGTGAAAGTTACCTGGTCTCCTCTTCTTCCAGGATCTCCCGGCTGACCAGGATTTCCCTGCAAAAAAATTAAATGAGCATTAAATTGATCAAAAGATGCTCAGCCATCTACTACCACAATCTCGTCCCGGAAACATAGCCATTTATATAGAGAAACGTTGCCCTGGGTAAAATGGTCACTCGCAACCCTGGACGAGCCAACTTTTGTTACCTTTACTTACAAAACATGGCGAACCGTTTACACGAGAAACAAAAAGTTGACTCGGCTAGAAGTGTGGCGCGCCTAGCCTGTTTACCCTTTTGTGATGGCATTGTCACTCTCCTAGCCGGGCCAACTTTGGGTCACCCAGGCGGGTCCACTTAGAATGACTTGGTCCAGGCGAGACAATCAGAGCAAGCACAAGCACTATTAGCTCGGGCAAAGGCGTCAACCTTTTTTCTCATATCGGCGCTCGCTAAAGTTGACTTGGCTATGGGGGTGACCCATCTACCCGGGGCAGATTTTCTCCAAATGGGGTCTAGATGGCAGAAGTGACCAGATTTGTCGTCAATGATTTCAACGCATGCTTCGATTGGGATCCCAGCCAAACCTCTGCAAACTAAGTGAACCAACAAGAAGACGATAGGATATTATAACGAAACAGAAATTCTACCCCGGAAAGATCTTATAGTCAAACCCCGTTAATAAGAGCACTGAAGGGGTCAATGGAAGTGTCCGCATTAACAGGGTGTTCGTATTGAGCAGGTGTCTGTAAAGAGGGGTTCGACGGTATTTATGATTGAGGAGCTCCGTGTGCGTTAACTGAAAGAAAACTCCATCTGCCAAATAGACGTTAATGACATTGTACATGTACTTGGACTCAACAGAGGACTAATTAGTTGGCCACCTGTTGTTGACAAACAAGGGGTGCTGGAAAGGTTAATGCCTCCCTCAAAAATCTATTCATGTCGTGGCTCGCCATAACAGTCTGCTCGAATACACTAGACAGTGCAATAATCATTCTACGTCTAGCCTGGAGTGAAATATCAAGACGTGATTACTAACGTCTGCTCCTGTTTGTCCAGCATCACCAGGAGGGCCCATTGGTCCTGTAGAGCCCTATAAAGGAGAAAGGATAAAAAGGATTGGCACTGAAATTCAACATCGCACATGAAAAAAAGAAAAAAAAAACAGATAAAGAAGATACATCATCCATTGACCATGCACCTCCGTGAAACGTGGGACTCCAATGGGAAATGGAGAAGCAGGGAGGCAAATAATGGCAGGGCTAAATTTGCTTTCAGATTGGCAGTTCTAGTTGGGACTATCTCCAGCGATCATGTGATCACGATCACGTTCATCTCCATGAGGTGAGTTTCTGATTCTGTTTTGAGATTGTGAGGTCAATTGAATGTGGTCGCCAGTACAGGTCCTACAAAAAATTGTGGTCTTGAGATGGAACGAATAAAATGGTTAATTATTTTATAGATGGAGTGTATTTCTGAGGGTCTAAGCACATGCTCTGAACCCATACTGTTTTAGGTAAGACCTCATTGAAGCATTTAGTCAAGTTGACCTAGTTACTTGAAAAGGTGACCGAATAGGCCTTATGTAATAGTCGGTTACGTAATCAACTTTCTGTAAACACGAAAATAGTTCGCTTTTGGAAAATTTTGTTAGCAGGAACTGAAAGAAGCGACTTTATCGGCTGTCGAAAATTAAAAAAAAAATTGTATGAGAAAAACTACTCTTGTCACCTAGTCACGCTTGAGTGGTTATCATAGTAGGGACTTTAAGATCCAACGACGCGGACGACAGCGAGAACGTCAAAAAAACAATTGGTTTAATTAGCAAAACAACAACTTCGCATGTGCATCACACTTTTTTGTACATTTCTTTCCCGTTTTTGCACGACTTACGACGTGAAAATGCCTAATTTCGCGTTTTATGGAGGACGTAAACAACCAACGACGAAATTTTATTTCTCTTTCTGAGCTTGAATTTGGTCCCTTGAAATTCAGCTTCAGGAGGGTTCGCCTACAATTGACAAAGTAAGTGGGTAGGAATAATCGCTATGAAGACTGAAAGAACGCAAATTCACTTTTTAAGCTACGTTCTTGTCGCCGTTGCGTCGTTTGATCTTAAAGTCCCTATTTAGATTCTATGAGGCGTCATAAAAGCGCCGCACTCATCAGCCCGACTATCAAATACTTATGAGGTCATCCTTGCAAGTGTAAAAAATTTAGCAGGTCAAATCATGATATGATGATATAGTCCTCCACCTTTTTACGACTGGTAAATACTTACGGCATCGCCCTTGTATCCCTGCCGCCCGTCAACACCAGGAGGTCCGGGTGATCCATCTTCTCCTTTTTCTCCTTGCGGACCAGCGGGACCTGTGAGACCAGTCCTTCCTCTACGACCTTGAAGGCCTTGAGGTCCTTGATCTCCTTTGGCACCAATGGCTCCACTGGCGCCAGAGACCCCACTTGCACCCGGAAGTCCCTAATATAATTCATTAAAATTCATGAGACATGAACACTCTCGCATGCCATATTTCATAATTAATTTGACCTTGTGGCGCACTTTTCTGAAACAATTTCTTTATCTGAAACGGTTATTGAAATCACAGACTTCACGCGCGTCCCCAAACGATCAACTTTATTTCTACAAATGTGGAAGAAAGTTTTGTATACGTAGCGAAACGTTGCTTAGCGGTACTTTATACAACAAAATAACAAATAAAAAGTCAAAATACGAAAAAACGTACAAAACTGAACAAACAAAAGCTGCAAAAGCGAACGAAGCAAACGAGAAACAAGAAGTAAAAAATCTCCAATCGGAATCATGTGGATGAGAAAACGGCTGAAAAGTTACACCTATCTGAACCAAGTAGAACGTAGAACTGATGTGAAATTACCAGATAAGCAGAACATACGGTAAGCAAAAGCATCTAGCGCAAAAGGAACAAAGATCGCGAACAATATATATTTGAGGGCCACAATATTTGAGGGCCACTAGGGAGAATACTTTTTACAGTGATTGGTGTCACCCTCTTAAAATAAAGGTTATTATTAATATACGACAAAAAAACCGAAACGAACACATACACAAATAGAAAAAGGGCGACGATAGGCGAAATTTTTAAAAAGGTAGTTTATGGTCATTCACTAATTCCTTAGGTTTTGGGTAGTATTTTTTAAAAAAATTACTACTTTTTCGTTATTCTTTTAACATCAATGTTTACCGATTCATCACTTTTTGGTTCTTTTTTTAGAAAAGCAATTCAGATATTGTGAAACAACAACTCAAGGATATGAGGCTAAAAGTTAACACCACCGTGCAGCCTGTGTTTGCCAGCGGAAAAATTGAACAAGAACTGAATGCGAAAGAAGCAAAGCTACCGATCGTAACTGAACAGTGTGTAGTTATAACTTCCAATGTGACCTGTGTGATGGAGGCTATGTAGGTTGCACACGCGGACATTTACACAGTCGTGTAAAAGGACATAGACAACAGTCCTCCGCCATTGTCAAACATTACAGGAACGTGCATGAGACGAACCCTCAGGACCTGCTGAAATGTTTCGAAGTGCTTAAGAAATGGAAGGACAAATTTGACTGTTTAATGCACGAAATGCTTTCATAAGAACCTTAGAGCCAAATGTCAACGTGCAACTAGACTCTATTTGTGCGAAAGTATTTTCATTATCTTCGCACCCTAACCTATGCCACTGGTATTAGTATTATAAAGGAATAAAGGGAGATGTAAAGGATCGACCATAAGAAATGGAAGGACAAATTTGACTGTTTAATGCACGAAATGCTTTCATAAGAACCTTAGAGCCAAATGTCAACGTGCAACTAGACTCTATTTGTGCGAAAGTATTTTCATTATCTTCGCACCCTAACCTATGCCACTGGTATTAGTATTATAAAGGAATAAAGGGAGATGTAAAGGATCGACCATAATTTTCGCACCACATCGCTTTAAATGCTGTAATTTGCATGATCAAAAACATTTTTCCTTGATAATTTGTTCGTTTTTACCGTTTTATGTTTTTTTTAGAAATCGTTATGATAATACAAACTCACTGCTGGGCCCTCGGCTCCTTGCGATCCAGCAGGCCCCTCTGGTCCCTGCAAACAAATTAACAACAAGCAATTCAGAAAAAATGTACCGGTATGCATAGTAATTGCGGACGACAACAGGCGATCATGCGCGTTTCGACCTTCTACACCTCGTAATCTGATCACGCATGTGTTGAACGTTACAAGAAACCTGCGAAAAGCACTCACTGCGTTGGAGCAAGAGCGTTTGACCTTAGATCGGTGTCACCCGCACTCCGTAACCTTACTGGTATAATGAGATAAAAGGGTGATATAAGGGCTGGTTAGATGCGCTGTTGATGATACCACTCCGCCCTAGCCTAGTCCTAGGTGTTCTCTCTTTCTCCGTTTTCAGTTCAAATTATGGGAAAAGGTGGGCGAGAAAGTAAAGAAATCTCTCGGTGACGTCACAGTTTACGGTAGAGTCCAGGCTTGACCGAGCCGAAGCAAGGCTTACTCGGCTCTACTTGCTAGAAGGAACGCCAGCTATCGGATATTATCATCGGATACCACAACCATTGCAACTTGAGAAACTGTCTGGCATCGAGCAAAATCTCTCGGATCTGGCCTCTTATAATAATTAGTTCATGGAATTTAAACAGTGATCTTAAACCCCGGATAAAAGATAAGTTAGTTTGGTCTGTGGCGTAGGCTATATTAGAAACCCGCACGTCGAAGCCCTCTGCTGTTACCTAAACTTTCGTGCAAGGGTGGTGGTGGTGATTTCAGCTTTTCTGTTTTGCTGTCAGTACTTTATTTCGTACGTTATATGTACAAGCCCCCCAAAGTAAAAAGGATAGCAGTGTTGGGATGAAGGGATTTTAAAAAGATCTGAGATATACATTATCATACGGAACATAGCTTACTGTGTTTCCAGGTTCGCCAGGCTCACCGGGTCTCCCTCTCTGTCCAGGTAAACCCTGTTTGAACCAGTAAAAGTAGTCATTTGAGTATTTTGTATTCATAGGACATTTTATAAAACCGAGCAGAGCGAGGCGAGGGCGGGCATTTTACATAGAGAATATCTGCATGTGCTCCTCGACCCCATAAGCCTCTTAATTTTAAACACCATGGTGTATAAATAATGGTATGTCTACGGACATTTTACAGAACAGAGCAGAGCACGAGGCCCTCGCCGCAATGAAATATGTTCATGGAGAACATCTTCGTGCGCGAATCTATTACGTGGAACTATAGGTGAGAAAACAAGAAACAAAATAATGTAGGTTTTACGCCAAGGAGAAAGGTGCCGTACCTCTCCATGTAGAAATCTCCATAGAGTTCCACGACCCCATAAGTTTCTTAACTTTAAACACCATGCTGTATTTATAAGTAAAGGTATATCGCTCTCTAGTAAAATCCAACTAGTGGTCTATTATCAATGCTGCGTTCTAATTGGTTGAGCTACTACTAGGTATATATGTTATAGCCCACTAGTAGCGAAAGCGGTGGTTTTGAAAACCAAAACAATGGCGGCTGAATCGCGTTTTGCTAGCTTAAGTTGTTTTGTCTTGATATTTTTGACCAACTAGATGGATTTTACTAAAGCAATTATTCCTCTCGCCCTTTTGGGCTCTGAGTCAATAGCTATTGACTCGGAGCCCATTCGAGCTCGAGGAATAATTGTTAAGTAGACGTCTATCTCGAAAGACACGTTTCTACGATACATAGAGTTAGTTTGAAAGATTAGTAGAATTTTTATCTCAATACATGGGTCACCTCTATGATACGGACATATGGATTTCCTTTACTAACATGATCCTTTGTGCTGTCCAAAAAAGCCTAAACTGACAAAAGCGATTTTCTGGCCATCATCTAAAGTATGCTTAATGAATGCAGAATATGCAAAATCAGATTCCAGTTTGCCCTGTACAATTTCTCAGTCTTACTTCTTAGTTTTAACAAAGTTGGTCGGCTAGCTACTGAGAATGACTTACCTGTTCACCATCCACCCCAGCTCTTCCATTCTCTCCTGAAAGACCCTGCAAGAGGAGTATTGATAACAAAATCAACCTAACCTGTTCAAAAGGGGATGAGACTGTGTAATTATGCTACCAGACAAATTCACAGCAGTCAAAGTAAGCTAGCTTTATAAAACACCTTAACTCACAACTCAGAGTCTATATTTAAATCGCTAGAAAGGGCTTGCCATAGAATACTGGTAGAATTTTACAGAAGCATTCAAAAAATTTGATCTCGATTTCTATCGTTTGGCAGTTGTACCGCGTTGACTGTGTACCGTAACATATTTCTAGTACCCCTCATAAATGTTAATTACATTAGACCAGACTTAGACGGCACCATGATCAAGATATCATGGGAAGGATACAAAATGGCTGTGCGTCCACGGGTTCAAGTGAAAACTTTCTTACAGTAAGTTAGAGTACATTCTGGTAAAAATGTGCTGATGTAAACAGGGTCTACAGTGTAAAGGTTCCCGTGTCTTGGAGTTAAGTTGGATTTTCAAAAATATTTTCAAATACAACTACCTAAATCCTTTGGAGTTTTGCTTTCTTGTGCAAGTTAAGGCTTTTGTTATTTAAACCTCGGTGGGATATTCAAATTTAAGCATGAAAGGAAAACGAAATGGATTCTGGTCGTCTTGGGGTGCGTTCCTTTGAGATGATCGAGATCAGGATCAGTGATCTGAGATCGCTCAGATCATGGTAGATCAAACGAACCGACGAATCCACTCTGGACAAGGATTCATCGGTTCATTGGATCTTCAGACATTTGATCTGTCTGAAGCAGACGGATAGAATGTGTTGGACGATACAAGCCCATTCAGACGAACGTAACTGAGCCAAACGTCAAACTTTTCATGAGCTTAACTAACTTTGGTTCGTCTCATGAAAAGTTCGACGTTTGGCCTAGGCCTAAGCTGCTGGTTAGACACCCTATCATAAGACCATAACCCGTGGCAAGCAACTTCCATGTACTCGTGTCACGGCCTCTTCACTGACCAATTTATTTTTAGAACGATTTTGGCGCGAAAAAAGCCCATCATTGAAAACGCCGTGTCATAGGCATAGTATGGGAGTTGCTCACTCCGGGTTATGAGCTCCTGACTCTACCCAGTGTCTCTATTACCAGTCACCGGCTAACGCCCACATGCACTTTGATTTCGAAACTACTGGCAAATAAAATTTTACATACCCTCGCGCCTTGGGCTCCTTTGTCTCCTGGCTCGCCTGCTTCGCCTTGAGAACCCTAAAATATGACAACAAGAAAAGACTAAATTTGCCTACAATGGCTATAAATACGTTTTTATAAAGCTGGAAATTTTTTCCCAACAGTGCACGCTCTCATTGGTTATTTCGAGGTCACGTGACATCTAAAAATGAAACCGTTTCGCGCCAAAATCTCTGAGCTGGCAACATTTGCAAAATCTATGACGTCAGACCGAAACAGTGCACTGTTACCCTCGAATGTTGACCTACGACCCTCTTATAGGGAGGTTTTTGCAGCAATCAAAAACTGCGAAATTGCTAGGTGGCTAAACGTTAATGAGCCATATATTCTTTGTAAAGTTTCGCGTTTTTCAAAGACAAATTCTCCTAAGCTACTCCTAAGCTAATATGAGTTAACTGAAATTGTTATGCTCTTTCAATATTGAGAGGGGTTATTTTAATAGCTTTATTAGATTATGAAAGGCCCATTGTACTGAAGCAACAAGCGTAAACAAAGATTCGCCCATTTAAAGAAAATGTGTCTTACCCGATCTCCTTTGACGCCTTGAAGACCACGTTGGCCCGAAGCACCGGGTGGACCCTAGAGGTAAAAACGTTTTTGTTAGTAACATCGTTCAGCGGTATACACACTTACTACGTGGGTGTTCTTAGAAACAAACTTGTCAAAAGGTATGGGTCCTTTTTAACCTAGGACGATTTTCTCTTTTCTTGCCTCACTAGTGTTCGTGTCGGTTGACTAATATCATGGTGTAACAATCAATCAAATTGCAATATTCCTCTCACTTATGTTTAAAAGTGTGAAATGTTTGAATGCTCTTTGAACAGCACAATAATGCAGCATTCACACTCTTTGAGTCCCAGGCACGGTGCTCGAGTACCGTACTCACTGGGCACTAATGAGAACACGCCCTTGCATTCTCGAAGTGGCTCAGTTGCATTATAACCTCTTTCAAAAACCAAAGAAGAAGTTCACTTTGGCGGACAAAGGCCTTTAATTTTAGGAAATCTTCAAAAAGTTAACCTGCGTCACAGACGTAATATAACCCCGATTAGTAACGTCTACGAAGCGGCGAAGAGTCCCTTCAACCTGATTGGCAAATGAACAATGGCATTTTTTAACTGGCCAATCATGGCGCGTACTCAAATTCCTGGTACACAGCTTAGCAGAACAAGGATTACAACGCTGGCTCGCAGACGGACTTAACCAGAGGTTTAGTTTCGTCTGTGGCTAAGGCTAGAGAATAGGATGATTGGAAAAACATACCGCCTCTCCTTCAAGTCCCGCATCTCCAGGCTCTCCAGTGGCACCGGGCAAACCCTACGACATTAAATATGGAACACAGATTATAAACTAATTTCATATCCTAGTCAAGGAAAGGACAAATTGAGGGTGAAAAAGAATTTCTCTTCCCTGTGTAAGGGAAGCTATTTACACGTGTTTTTTTCCATTCGTACTCTACTTTGTAAAGTCTGGATTTTTTTAAAACGTTACTGCCACTTAGCCTCTTCCGTCAAGCAGTTTCCAAAGAAGCATGAATAAAAACTAAAAGCGCATCCAATTATATAATTTTTCTCTCTTCCCCTCCTTTCTTTCTCTTTGCTCTTTTTTCCTTTTCGTTTACTAGTGTGATTTTCGGACTTGCCACTGAAGTAGAATACCCTGCATTCTAGTCCTATTTCACTCAAATGGCTAGATATTTCGTCAGGTTCGTTCTCAAAAATCCGACCAGAAATATGTTTTACTGGTATTACCAAATTGGTTAGTCTTATTCAAGTTTGTTCCAGTTAACTGTTTTGCAGAGAGTAATAATACATGTATAAACTGCCGGAAATTGCAAACTAGAATACAGTCGACTCTCTCTTAACGGACACCTCTATAAGACGGACACCTCCCTAAAACGGACACCTAGAGTTGGTCCCTGCCTTTCGTTACTCCCTTTATTTGACTCTCTATAAGACGGACCCTTACTGCCAGTCCCAAAAGTGTCCGTCTTAGAGGGAGTTGACTGTATGTTGCTAATATTACTTACGTCGTTTCCATTTCGTCCAGCTTCTCCTCGCGGGCCTGTAGCACCTTGAGCACCCTATTTCAATGATGAAATAAATATCTTGGTTTTAATTATTATGTTATTTTAAAAACTGCCTGCTGAGTTCTTACCTATGGGCAGCTCTTATCGCTTTCCTCTCCACGTCCCATCCTATTGGTGCTTCCCGTAGGAGAAGCAATTTTTTGGTCAAGTTTTTCTTTCCCCAGTTTACATTTTTAACTTTGTCGGGAAAGAAAACCGACTAGAGTAATGTGATTCTTTTGTGATTATATATTAAAATTAGAAATTGATACTTGTAACGTGAACTAAATAGATTTTCCCAATTAATAATGTAAGCAAAACCTTTAGTGAATCTACAGTATAAAATGATGATACAACTGCATACATTTACGTGGAAACGTGGAATTTTGCAATAGTAACTTAAGCGAGACACATTTTATATTACAAACGGGAATTTATACTGTACAGGGGTTTTATGTAAAAATACTGTCTTAGTGTACTAAGGACAGATGAAAAAATCTAAGTGCAGTTAGAATGCAGTTAGTTCCTTGTTAGTTCCAGATTGCATACCTGCCAACTCTCCCGGTTTTCCCGGGAGTCTCCAAGTTTTTCATCAAATCTCGCGATCTCCCGGTTAGAGCACCAAATCTCCCGGATAAAATGGACTTTTGAGCATTTCTGTGCTTTAGTTTGAAATTTAGTCAATTTGTTCACAAAATTCGAACTTTTTTAATTCATTGTACAGTTTCTGGGACATTTTTGCACATGTTTAGTCAATGACAAAGATTAGTTCGTCATTACAATGATGAAAGCCCATTTTGATCCCATGTACGTCATGTAAGACATCATATAATGTCCTAAGGCAATTTGTTGGCGCGGGGCGGGGGGAGTGGGGGTGTTGGTGCTGTTGACATTCGGGGGTGGGGGGCGGGGGGGGGGGGGGGCTGTAGTTGCAAAATAGAGAGTCTCCAGATTTTAGATCTCCGGAGGTTGGCAGGTATGAATTTGATAGTAGGAAGTGATTATATTTGATCGTTGGATTGTAATAAGCGTCTTTAAAATATACATGCAGTCCTCTTGATTGTTGAGTGTACCAGTGTATCGGATCCCCATTACATCCTTTTTTATTTCTTTCGGTACCGAGTTCAAAATTACCACCTTTCTCTTAAAGCTTCTTTAATAATTATTGGAGGCTTATTGCTAACACAGTATTTTGAAATGATTCCTTTTCCTCTTACTACAGGCATTTACATGACGCTGTTTTGGAAAACTAGATTTGTTTTGAAAACTGATGAGTGTGGAGAGGTTAGATGGTGGTCACAGGTCACAATTATAGGTACAGGGTGAAGAGAAGTTAATTGTGACCCTGACTGCAGTTAAATTTTACAATCGATACAGCTTTTATCGAATATGAACTTGACCAATCAAACCGTCATGCGATTCTGTTACAAACCTGGTAAAGTATTATCCTATGCTCGGTGGGAACGAACGTTGCTCGAAGGACGACTCACTCGCAAAGCGTTCCGAACAAGGCACGAAGTGTCGCGTAATAGTAAGCCGATCTTGGTGTCTTCAGTCCTTTAAGTCTGCGGTATATATGTTGTGTAACAGAAATGCAAAGTAATAACAGCGTAATCGAAAGGGTTTTTACAAGAGACCTTGGTTTTTAGTAGAGTTGTGGATGTTCCCACGACAAGCGGAACTCCTTTGTTCTCTGTGTCACAGGTAAAGTTTTCCCAATAATATTGTCAATATTCATTTTACGAGTTTTGATATTAACAACTTACTGCTTCTCCTGGAGGGCCAATGGATCCCATCTCTCCTGCTTCACCTCGTACGCCCTGCAATAAAGGAATTAAAACACTTTTGTTTTTACAAAAAGACATGCAATTAACCCATTTGCCCCCTGAACCGCCCGAGATCCACGTCCCTTGTACTAATTGTGGCGTCATTAGTTTTAACAGCCAAGACAAACTGTATCATCCAACTTTTGAAGGAGGAAGACCATGCCAAAATTAGCAGGCTTCAGTCAAGGAATCCGAAGAAAAACGCGAAAATTCCAATGAAAATCTTGTTTCAAACCCATTTTTCCCATGGAAATAAAGCCTGGTTAATGCACAGCTAAAAAAAAATAACGGAGCGAGATAGCGAGAAGGAAGGAAGTTGAGAAAAAGCGAAGGGTAAAAGTCGAGACTGCCGAGTAACTTTTAAACCTGCTGACGCCCGAACATCGGAAGCTGATATTTTGCATCCGGCACCAATAAAAAGTAACTGTGGAAAGTAAAATTAATCTGTGAGTCTGGTGATAATTATGGTTCACTTATTTAACCCTTTCACTCAGAGTAAACGGAGTAAATAATGGAATCTTCAAATGACTCTTTGGCAGCACTTTCACATTCTACTATTTTTTTTTTCAACAACGTTTTATAAAATTAAATTTGGAATTTTTATCTGATTTTGACTTTTCGCCAATGTACGATAATCAGAATTCCGGAATCCGAAACAAGGGAATGTTTTGCTCATGAAGTCTGTAATTCAGCCCGAAGAATGAGGAATCCCAATAACGATAGAAATCCGCAATCCCAGTTCCACTGACAAGGAATCCGTAATCCAGTACATGTTATCCGGAATCCACGGCGTGGAATCCAGGATCGAAGACTGTCTTGTTTTATTTTACACAAGGCGAGACTTTGGCCAGTTTTGGGAGTGAAAGAGCTATAATCATAGTTAGTAGCCTAACAAATTTACAGTCCTACCTCTGTTCCTCGATTTCCAGGAGGGCCCGATTTTCCAGGAGAGCCCTAAAAATATGTTTATATTTCAAAACGTCAAACAGGAACAAACCACCAACTACATTATATTTGCTGTTCATACATAACACAAACTTCGAAAACTTTTTTCCTTTTAATAACGTTTAGTTTTCCTTTTTGATATCTCATGTCTCAAAATAAACTGGTCCGTAGAAACGCCGTGACGTAGGCCTAGTATGGGATTTGCTCGCTCCGGGTTATGGGCTCCTGGTTTGGGTAGACGAAGGTCTGTTTGACCATTCAAAAAGTAACGAGATCCAAAAGGGTAACAGTCACATCCTCGTTCACAAAACCAATTATCAGCACTGAAGCACACGTACCAACTCAACGATATGGCCACCACCATACGCATGCGCACAACCATATCACCTGATCCCAGGTCTCTCTCTCTCTCTCTCTCTCTCTCTCGCTCGGGGGACGGGCAAGAGAGGACACTGGGAACGAGGTCGTCACAGTCAACGTTGTCTTATTACTTACAGTATCACCAGGAGGTCCAGCTATCTGTCGAATAAACCCGAGGGGTCCTTTAGAATCCTGGGGACGAATCTGAAAATGCAGAAAATATTAAAATATAACAGATAACAGCCATTATTCCATGTTTCCGAAAAAAGACAAAAATGAATTCTCGCAGGTATACAGCATCGAGATAATGACATTCGACCTATTAGTTTCATGTCAACCTTTTAACAAAAAGAAAAACAGCACTCATGAAAATTTACAAGGTCACAAGATGCTTTCTGTAAGATCGCACCATCGCCGATGATATTTGTGATCGGGTCACGATTTGCGGGATGAGGAGGATTTGTCTCTAACCTCGGCAGCTGAGAAGAAACCCAGTTCAAGCCGTGTAATGAGACATGCATCCTTTGATTGAATGGATACACCGTTGCAATTTGAAAGAGTACCACAGATACATTATAGACGATATAGTGTTATTACCTCAGCTGAGAAGAAACCCAGTTCAAGCCGTGTAATGAGACATGCATCCTTTGATTGAATGGATACACTGTTGCAATTTGAAAGAGTACCACAGATACATTATAGACGATACAGTGTTATTACCTCAGTTGAGAAGAAACCCAGTTCAAGCCGTGTAATGAGACATGCATCCTTTGATTGAATGGATACACTGTTGCAATTTGAAAGAGTACCACAGATACATTATAGACGATACAGTGTTATTACCTCAGCTGAGAAGAAACCCAGTTCAAGCCGTGTAATGAGACATGCATCCTTTGATTGAATGGATACACTGTTGCAATTTGAAAGAGTACCACAGATACATTATAGACGATACAGTGTTATTACCTCAGCTGAGAAGAAACCCAGTTCAAGCCGTGTAATGAGACATGCATCCTTTGATTGAATGGATACACTGTTGCAATTTGAAAGAGTACCACAGATACATTATAGACGATATAGTGTTATTACCTCTCCGATTAGGTTCTGTATTGGATCTGGATCCGGCCCATCTCCTCCCCCCGAGGGCACTGCCAAAAGAGGACCAGGAGGGCCAGGTAAGCCACGAGGGCCCGCTACGCCTGGTTCTCCTTTCTCACCAAAATCTCCTCTAGAGCCCTAAATAGGGAAATTTTGTTAATGACCGTTTACCCTTATTTCAGGATAAAGCAGTGAATCCTTGAAAAAATGTCCATGAATGTGTAGGTATAGATTTTATCAGCTTTCATCAAAGACTCAGTTAAAAACAAAGTTATTTTCTATGGCTAGTGTTAGTAGACACTATAGTAGAGAAAAACCGCCACAGAGGCTTGTGAATTAACACAGTTTAATCGTAGCCGCCCCAACACTCAGTAACACACAGCAACAATACTTTTTGCGCGCTCGCTCTCTCATTTAAAATGCCCCGGATGCAAGTCCCGGATGTGAATCTTCAACCGTTCAAGGCTTCCGCAAATACAAGGTCCTACTAGACGTTCTCGAAAGAGATCTGTTATTGCATAAGAATGACTTCCATTCTTCTTTGACTTCCGTTCTTCTTTTTCCTAGCTAAGCATCCACCGTTATCTTACCGTGGGTCCTCTGACTCCAGTTGGTCCATCTAAGCCAACAGGACCTGGCTCTCCCTACAATTATCAAGGATAAGTCAGCCTTAAAAAAACCCTCTTTAAAGAAAACTCTATCGATAACGAAAAAGCCTTCAATTTCTTTCAACCATTAAACTAAATTAGCTTGTGCTATACTGTTGCAGCCGAGTTGACTTTTGAATAGTCATTCTGAAGATCACAACCCTTCAGCAATGTGGCGAGTAATTCTAAGTTACCCTTAATTTTCCTCATCCCAGCTCTATCTCGTCCCCGGTAACTTTACTTGGATGGTATGTATTACGTTACGTTATGTTACGTACGTCCAAAGGTAAATCATGTGACATGATCATAACAAAATCCCACAACGTGAAAATTTCGTCTTCAGGTCCAAGCTCCCACCAACCTTGATTCAAAATCTTAGATTTTTATGATGCCGGGTATGAAGCTCTAAGATTTCCTTAACTTAACCAAATTAAGGGAGAAGGCGACAACTTTTAATCCCAGAGTCCATTATGGAGGCGATAATTATACACTGTGGACTTAAAAGGTCAACTAATTCCAGAATGACGAAAAAAAACCAGAGTAACTATTACAGAATAAAAACGCTCCAGCTGTAATCTGGCGGTTTTTCATTTGAAAAAGGGGACTTACAGTTTTTGGCTTACTTTAACTTTGGCCGTCTTTGATGTTAAAGAGTTAGATTAAGGGGATTTTCACAATTAACGATGGATCGTGAACTTGTTTTGGATAGGTTCTTTCTGGTTTTTGAACTTCTTCTCACACCAGGATATCTAAAACCTGCACTGAAAATTAAAAGGATCGGTTTCAGCCCCAAATTGTCAATTTAGTCCTGCAGACCAATGTCTGATTCAGCCCTTCCTGGAGCCATTGGAGCACAATTTAGGCCAAAACTGCTCAATCAAAAGGCTACTCTAGCCCACGCTTAGGCCCATTTCAGCCCTTGGGACCAAATCAGCCCTTGCTAATTGGACTGTATTGGCTCTGATTTAAGGGAGCCAAATTAGACTCAAAAATAGGACTGTATTTTAATCACCGAAACGGCCCCATTTTGGGGGCTAAAAGAGATCTTTCTGATTTACAGTGTGCTTTCTACCACTGAAGCTACTGAGTTGAGATCTTTACGAAAGAGAAAAAGGTACGTTTTAAAAAATCTGTGACAACATACCTTTTGTCCTTTGGGTCCTGGATCTCCGGGAAGCCCTATCTGTGGAGGGAGTGTGTAAAAGCGGAGTTACAATTTTCATTTTCTTTTTTTTTTAAACTTGGCTTCTTCAAGGCACGATAAATGAAATCAAAAGCATTTCGACTAAAAATGCAGAGAGAAAGAATCGAACTAGGTTTTTAACAACCTGTTAGGCTATAAAATTGCCAGTTAGACCCGCTCTATACAAGAACCTGTTTAGCCTGAATTTTGAAACAGGTTCTTATATTCTAAAATCTATAGAAATAATTTCTGTACACTTGGGCAAATATGATAAGTCAACATTCAGGATGCTAAGAAATTTGCAAAATTTGTACTAATTACCGCTTCTGCTACAACCTGTTTAGGCTAACATTCTTACTCGCTACGAGAAATGCAAATCCATAACAATTAAAAGTGAGCAAAGGATACTGCTTCTTTTTAGTATTTTAGCATTTTAGCAAATGAAATTGAAATTTTTTTAGAATTTTGAAGCTGCAGAGTGAGTGTATGACATTACCCTTTGTGGTGGCGGAGGAGGCTGGTCGTCGGCTATCGAAAAAATAACACCAAAAGAGGAAATCAAATTAGTTTATGAAATAAATGGTAAGTATGATGTTTATAAGGCCAGGCAGTGAGGCGAATGAAACTAAAGGGGGGGGGGGGGGGGGAGGGAAATTAGTCGACTTTAGAGGAAAGAAGACAGCAAGCCTTGTGTGACAAAATCTTCACTTTCCCTTGACCAAATCTTTTACAAGTGTATCCACTTTTTAGAGTCTGAAAACAGTAGCTACACTTGTAAATTACGCTTGCCAAATTTATTGAATTGACCCATTAAAGAACACAGTAAGTGAAAACCACGGCAAAAGATGCAGATAATAACCCTATCACGTTTGTCGCACAAAAACGTTTTGTTGTCCTCTTTGATCTTTCTGTCGTCTTGTTGCGTAAGTGTTTTTGTACAAGTAGAAAACGGTAGAGAAGACTTTTCAAAATAAGAGAGCTAATGAAATTGAAATTGCTAATGAAATTGATCAACTGATCCAAGCGTGTAGGAATTTGACCTTTGTTGTTTTGTTTGGGACCGAGATTGTCAGTTCACTCCAATACGTGGGAATCTCTAGCGGAGTTCTCCTACTTAAGACGTAAAAGACCCTCGAGTCAAATTTAATCAAGTAAGTACACTTATTCCAGGGTCTAGTAGAAGCAGATAAAATGCAAATTTCAGCAAAATAAGCGCTAATCGTTAAGTGTTTTGTCAAGTGAACGAGAATTTTCAACAACATATAAGGCATGTGATTCGCAAAATTTTGTTGGTTTGGATAGGTTGTCGCTCAAGGGAGGTGGTCGCTAACGAGAGGTGGTCGCACATGGAAATTCGGCTGCAATAAAAATGGTAAAAGTCTGCTTTGTTTAATTTTTGCAGCTGTTGTTGTTAGTAGTCAAAAACAGTTGCTTGCTAGATTAGGGACAACAAAGAGAAACTGACCTTTACAAGCCGATTGTTTGATATTTTCTATAATTTGACCCAAATTGTCGAAGTCGGCAGTGAAAACATTGGCTGAACTACCAGCCATCTTCTCTAACTCAGCTCGGTCAAAATTGGTGCCAACTCCGATAGCAAATATGGCAGCAGGAAGGCTTCTAAGCTGATTAGCAGGACCTTCAACATCATCATTAGCTTTACCATCAGTGATAACGATAACCACGTTAGGTTTGTCCTCTCTGTCTCCGCTGTCGGTGTATATCTTTTCCCTTGCCGTGCGTAGAGCTTTTCCTGTATACGTACCTCCAGACGGATATATTACTTTATCGATTGCACTATTGATGCCAGACTTAGTATAGTGATCGTCTAGGCCAAACACCTTTTTGATGTATACTGACGAAGAAAAGATGAGTGCGCCAACGTGCGTTTTGTCGAAGCCAATGTTGAAACCATTAACAATATCCTTGATGAAGTCCTTTATCTTTTTGAAGTTTCCAACTCCTGCCTGTTCGATACTACCACTGCCATCAATAACAAAGACCAGATCAAAGTCCTTGGCACATTCTACGCCGACAAAAATGCAAAACATGTGTTATACAATAATGGCCAAAATCAAAGTTACTAAAGATTCAGGTCAGTACAATTTCATGTTGGAAAAGTAAAAAACTATAACAATACATAAGTTATCGGCCAAGTATAGTCAAACCTCCGATCCCATGGGGGGAGGGGGGATAATCGACAACGTTTTATACGGGGAAACTGCGCCCTGAGGTCCAACCCCAACCTCGTCCCCAGGGCTTTTCCCTTAAAAAATGGGCCACCCGTTTATTAAGGGAAAAGCCTTGGGGACGAGGTTGGTCCAACCCCTTACCCTTTTATATACCATTATTGAGAGAAAAGGTACCCCTGTCGTATACCTTCTATTGAAAAATGGCACCCCTTTCTCATTACCTAGTTTAGAACTTTCCATCCCTTTTAATTGCTGTAATTTCTCTGTCTTTAAAATATGAATAAACCACAATACCAGAGCATTTTGCAGACTTGTTAACAGCCATAAAATACAGTTGTTAACCCTTTTGGGCCTTTTTACGACCGAAATGACAAATGTCCCTACCCTTTCATATACCTGAAGCCTGAATAATTAGAAATAATTAGAAATTCTGCTAATAGGAAAGATTTAGTGAAAATTCGTATAAGTAACCACAAAATTCATGATTGAAACTGGAAGATATAATCAAACTTCCCGCAACGATAGATTCTGCCCTATTTGTAACTCTGGTATAATTGAATACGAATTTCATTTTCTCTTTCATTGTCCAAAATATTCAATCCCAAGGGAGAAATTCTACAATCAAATCCAACAAAATTTTGTCGACTTTTGTCAGCTATCTTACACAGAATTAATAATTAAATTGATGAATTCACAGAATTTTTCCGTAAATTCACATTTGTTGAAATTTGTCTCATTATGTAATGATTTACGTAATAATTTGTTATCAAATCATGCTGATGACACTTGATTGACTATAGTAATTATTGCATTGCATTATCATTGTTATGATTTGTTTGTTTGTTTGCTTTGTTTTTTTTTCTGTTGAAGCTTTTGCAATACTGTAACTACATAATTATAGTCATGCAAATAAAGCTTATGTTGTTGTTGTTGTTGTTGAATAAGGTACCCCTTTTGGGCGGAGCCTCGCTGTACAGAGCATTATAGGGAGTAACTCCCCTGGCCTGCGATACGGACAGCAAAATGACATACCCAAAAGGTCACATGTGAAATTATCACTAGGTATAAATATATTTTGAGAGAGAGAGAGGAAGAGGTAGAGAGAGGGAGAGGGTGGAAGGGGGGGGGGGGGGGGGGGGAGAGAGAGGATTCAGGAGACAGAGAAGAAGATGTCCTTATAGCCCTTGTGAAGTGTGATTTTTTTGTCTTTGTAGGTTAGCACCAGTGATCAGTGCTCGTTCCTTTGTTCTCTGTTGTTACTTTGGCTGCCAGTGGCACAACCCAGTTATAAAACGGACTCGGTTTTTCCTCCTGGCACAAATCGGACTCTGGCGTGTTCAACCTTAATCCGGTCGGTTCGCAGTGTTTTAAATCAAACCTTATAAAAATACTACTGATAACAAACTAAATACCTTTTCTCGGCTTAAATTCGCTACACAAAAATTCAGTACTAAGAAATCGTGTCTGTTCAATCACAACCTGCCTCTTTCATTCAGAAACAAAACTGGGTACCATGAATTACTGCTTTTGCACAGGGTACCCATTGCCGTGGCTGTTTGAGAATATGTATTTCTATTGCACCCTGATTGTAAGTACTTAACAAGAATGAAATATATTTTCATATTTTCCTCACATTTTTGCCTCGTCATGAGGGACCTCTGCTAGCAGGGAAGGTACTCAGTACTTTTTGAAAATCGCAAAAATTAATTATCAACGAGAAAAACCAATGTGTCCTAGTCGCAAAAATCAGTTTCCGCAAAACAAAAAAATCACCAATCCGCAAAAATAAACTATCAATATTTCCGTTCCACACGGTATACCCAAAAGTAATTCAAAAGTAAATCCAAATTTAGCTTTGCGACTATGACTATTCGGAATGTGAATACGTCACTTTCACGTCATAGTCACGCAAACTATATTTTAGCTCAGAGTTACTTTACATGTATTTGCTATGCAGAAACCAGTTCCCAAGACTAAGTAGCGCTAATGCAGGATTAAGATTCTAAAGGCGGATTGTTGAGTAGTTACTTTTGCTATTCAATTCACCGCTGGGTCCGGTTGCTTAAAGGCCGACAAGTGCTAATGCAGGATTAAAATTTAATCCACGACCGTATTTACCATACTGTCTCTCTTTTTATTTATTGTTTAGAGTAGCATTTTGTGTTATCATTACCCTCCGCGGCGCGAGCCATGGAGATTTGACTTGGTCTAAGCATGCGTCGTAAAGTGAAGGCTGTACCGCAGAATTTTTAAGGTGTTTGGTAGTCTTTGGTAGTCTACTTTGCTGAAGATCGGTCCTATTATATTTCAGTTAACAAGAGCCAGGATAAACCTGTATGATATCTGCACTGATCACTCTGCACAGGTGATCGTTTTGTTACCAGCTTCCTTCAGGAAAAATGGGAAGCCTTTACAATTAATTTCAATCATAAAATAAAGCTTTGATTTTATAGTTGTTTATTTTCTATCGACACGAATGAAATGTTCTTCACAAAATCTCAGCCTCGGGTGTTACTATATTTTAAAGATATTCTACAAATTTCGCCAACTTCAGCCTAGATAATCGGCCAGTATCGCATGTAACACTCCCTATATCCTGTGTACAGACGCACGCCCCCCCCCCCCCCCCCCAAAAAAAAAAAAAATTCCATTTTTTGGAGGGGAAAGGGCGTCTGTTCACTAATATGCCCGAAAATATGGTTTATTTCCGTACCTCAGGAGCTCATAACTAGCTAGGGGCAAAACTGTTTGAATGCATGCAGAGGTCCACGCAATGCGTAAATATGACTGACTGGTTCCTCTTGGCGGATCTCTAATTAAAGAGATGCTGTAGCCAGACGTCATTTGATGTGTAAAATAAAACAAAACTAAATGCAGGGATGGCACTACGGCAAAGGGCTGATTTATTATAGGCCAATATTTTGGCTAACAAAATTAGCCTTCCTCAGGGCCAGAGCTATACCGAGAGAAAATGTTTTTTAACGGCTCCTAAAATTTGAATTTTAAGATTCACTTAAGTGGTTAATAATTAACAACAATTATGAATACCAGATAGAAGTAAATGATTATACAATAAAAATAGAAAAATAGAAACAGTCATGGGTCATAGGCTCATAGGCTCCCGGCTCCTGCGCACCTTTATATCCTCACTATTTATTTTTTCCTCTGTTTCACCCTGTTTTTCCCTTTTTATCCGTGTTTCCCACTATTTTTCTCTCATATTCTCTAATTTTGTTCCCAGATCTCATTCCGTCTTACGCTTGTCTTTTCCTTAGCCGTGGGAGATCTGAGTACGAGATTAAGAGATTCTCTTAAAAAAGAAAAGATTGTTATACTAAAAAGAACTAGGATAGCTACGCCTGTCATCTTCAAAAAGGCCTAATCTACTTGATGAATTTCTTAAAGCGAAAAGGTCCCCCAAATAAATATTAAAACATGGGGGCTAGTAAGAGGTTAGTGGCCTTGTAAATCAAAATTGAAAGTACAGCCTTAAAAAAATCAATTAAGAACAGGTTTTAATTAAATTGGTACATGTGGCAAGATTAAGAGCTAAAAATTAATTCAGATAACTATTTTTTTTTCATTTTTACGCAAAGTTTAAGGAAATTGGATCGCATACTCCGTCGCAAGCGTTTCCGGACCTTTCCGCGCAAACTTAGCCAGCGTGGGAGGCTAGCGCAAACTTAGCTTACGAAATTTGAATTGAAAATTGGAGCAGATAAGGTCAGGCGGGGCTGGGAGAAGATTTTTTTTTGCGTATCAAAATAAGATCAAATGCAACAGTGATGACAGCAAAGAGTTTCATTCTCTTGTGCTCGGCAACGTGTCCTGCGAAGCTTGGATTCGTTTTCCTATAAAGCCAGTTCCAAAAAAACTGAATCTTTAACTTAAGTTTTCTTTTGGATAGACAAACAAACATTTGAAAGATCGAGTCGACAAAAGCCCTTTATCGTTTAAGTGGCTGTCAACTTACGGCAATCGTGACTTATGACAGGGCCAGGTTATTTATTCAACCTAAAATTTAGGCCTTTCCTTTGACTAGAATAGCTTAAATGCCATTTTCTGTGGCCCGCAGCTGCTTATTATGACAAACATAGGGAATATAAAGTACATTTTTAATAGTTCACGTGAACAGCACACTAATGACTCTGTTATCTGAAAGTTTGCGTGAGTTTAACATGCCCGCGGAGAATACACGCAACACTGTTAAGCCCCCTAATTTTACATTGGCGTTTCATTCTCGGTCCAATATTTGTTGATGTCGTTGCTATTGCCTGTTTTTTAACGAAGGTAACTTTTAAAATCCAATCTCACGGATCAACACCTTTTCAAATTATGTACTGTAATGCTCACTGAATGACATTGTCTCTCCTCGCTTCGATCAAGCTTTCCTACCACGAAATTGTCAACAATGCGCGATTGTTTATATCCAAGAAATGTCATCTTACCGAGTAGTTTAACCTGACTGCTTTTACTGTACATCATTCTATTTTAAATTTTCAATTCTTTACATCTTTTGGGAAATTCGGAGCCTCACTGTACGCTATGATGACAAAAACAGTTGCTGAGCCTTTTAAAACATTCTTTATCCGAAAAACTAAGCGACCGAAGCTTAAAAAATAATTTACAAAATCGATCAATTTAATATGAATGAATGAGCGTAACTATATGATGAGCGAAAGCTACAAGATCACGTTTTTCGTGGCATGAATTGGTGAAATAGCGCTTTAGAAGAGCAAAAAATCCCTTTCATGAAATGCAATCATAACTTTTAAAGCTCTCGAATAGGGGCCATCATGCAGAAAAAAAGTTAAGTCTCGAGATGATTTAACTGTACACAAGGTAACTGTCTACAGTGTATTTTTACCTTCTTGGCCACCACCACCACCGCCGATTACACCAGGATCGCCGCCTCCACCACCTTCACCTCCTCCAGGGACTTCTTGGGCGTGCGCGACATTTAACAGAAGAAACGAGAGGAATAGTAGGCCAAAAGCCGTCATAGGGATGTTGTTTAAGGCGCTCATCCTTGAAAGGAAGGCCTCCTTAGATGGTCTTTCTTGGTGCAAAATGCTTTGAACACTACACACCAGCTAAAGACCGAGAACAACCGAGCTCTAAACGACTTTTGTGAGCAAAAGCTGTCTGTGGCCGTGAATTAAAATGCTAAAAATGCGTGTCTTCAAAAGTGGGAACTGACTCCATGAGGGGTCATATGTCTCCCAAAGCATGCACAAGTGGAGAACGCCGCATTGTTCTTTCAGTTAGAACATCTTGTCACACGAGATAAATATCCTGCAGAAACAAAACAATCGGGCTCTCTATATATAAGTCGACGGGATAAATAGGGTCATGACACAAATTCCAGGCGAATCTTATCAAAGATGTCGTTGTCACGAACTCTTTGTTAGCTCCAGTGATTGTGGTAAACTTGGCCGGGGATAAAGCTAATCCTGACCTTTTTTTTTTCATTCCTCACCAGATTATAAGCAATTTTTGATTCTGGAAGTGTGACCTTTTTGTAAGCACTTTAAGAACTCCTCTCTTATTGAAAGTTTACCTCCTAACTGACGTTTGGCTTTGCTTATTAACTAATTAAATAACTTAAACTCGAGAAAAGAAAGTCTACAGGTAATTAGGAGTGTGGCGCAAACTGGTCTTTGGGAAGAAAACTTTTTGTTAAGGAATTTCGTCTTCTCTTAGAAG
>OZ037777.1:51645997-51848497 GCA_964035525.1 Porites cylindrica | reverse complement strand
ATCTCAGTCCTCACTCCTGAATGTTTACTTCCTAGTGGCTTCATGTCCTCTTTCCTACTTGTTCACTCCCGCTGCGGTCCGAATACCTGTTCACACGTACCTGTTCTCGCGTATGTTTAAGTAACTTTTTCATCATCATCAGTCGACCGAAGTGCAGTCGACTGTGAGTCGTCTCCAAGTAGTGCGGTATTGGGCAGTGTGAAATGCTTACTGGGGTCGCCGATTTAGAAAAAGATTTTATGCGGTCTCCCCAGCGGGGGGGGGGGGGGGGGGGGGAGAGAGGGGGGAGGGAAGTGGGGTGGTCTTCTCCCGTGAAAGGGCTCATGATATAGATGATAGTGGGTTCACCTTTTCTCCATGCGCAAAATGTGGCCAAGGAACTTGACGTAAGTGTGAGTGAGATGACTGTCGCCAGTAGAAGTAACTTATTACGCTCGTTAAAAATATGTTATTTGTTTTTATTAACATAGTACAACTGTTTCCAGCTACAAAACGATATATCCTTTTTTGCGCTGTAATAGTTCTTGCTTACAAATTTTCAGTAATACACCGGGTACATCGCGGGTTGGTTGCAAAATACAACGTTTTTCTTTTGAATGATTACCAGAACCCTGCTAGCCGCACACGAGCCCTTCTTTTACTTGACCTATACCTATTTTTGCGTACTCGAGAAAGACTGTGCGTGGAACGAGTTGGATATTTTTGGACTCGCCAGGTCTTTTTTTCTCCTTTCACACCAGCATCTCCTGTAGAGACCTAAATGGGAAAATTTTGTTAAATGACGGTTTACCCTCATCTCAGGATAAAGCGGTGAATCCTTGAAGATAATGTCCATGGATTTGTAGGTATACAACTAGATTTTATCAGTTCCCATCAAAGACTCAGTTAAAATGAATTTATCAGTTCTGTGGGTAGTATTTGTACATGTTGTGGTTCAGTTTTATCCTTGTTTTTAATTTTCAGTTTCCTTTGTTTTTGGGTATGGTAATGTATAATATTATGAGTTTGGCAGAAAAGTAAAAATTAAACCAAGGACAAAATTGAACCACAACATACTCAGTATTGATGATATATTTGGTGTAGGATGATATAACCGGTCGACTATCGGTCGAGTATCAACCTAGTTTCGGCCAAACGTTTCGTCAGGTGTAATGTCTGTCGGCCGAGTATTCAGCGTCGGCTGATATGGTGGTTGTTTATCTTTCGACATCTTACCGAAACCTCACTGATACTTCAGCGACATCGGTCAAGTATCGATCGAATGTCGATACATGACCGATCATCATTCAACTGACGTTCGCCCTTTAATCGACCAACAATCGGCCCGTGATCGACCGCTATATCTACTGAGTGTCGACTGAGTGTCGACACCGGAATGATATGCATGATACGACCCAATCGAAGAGTGAGAAGATATTCTGAAGGATTTTTAAGTGAACTGGATTGAACGTGTTGGGCGTGCAATCAATCTACCGCACCCACTTTCATGCACACTGGTGAGGATTGTGTACGGTCTTAAGAACACTCCTTCATTCGCCCTTTTATAAGACGTGCGTTGAAGTCGCAGGCACTTGGAATGATAACGTGGTAATAACCACGGGGGTGCAGGGACAGTTTCTGCTTTGTTGGTGATAGTGGATAACCCACTTCATGAAAGTGGAAGATTGAAAAACAAAAAAAAAATGTAACTAGGCAGGCTATTAGTGTTGCCAGGCTGTATCAAATCGTCAATCGGTTCAAGGCTTCTGCAAACAAGACATTGTACCTACAACACATTCTAGATCTGTTAGTCAATAAGGATGACTTCCGTTGAATATTCAGTACATTTTTGATTTGGCCATTCATTCACTCTTTTGCTCATGATGCCTAGGCCTTCTCCTTTTCACTAGATAAGCATCCACCGTTATCTTACCGTCGGTCCCCTGTCTCCAGTTGGTCCAACTGAGCCAAAAGGACCTTGGTCTCCCTACAATTATCAAAGATAAATCAGCCTTAAAAAACCCTCTTTAAAGAAAAGTCTTTGGATAATTATACTAAAAGGACTTTAAAGAAGCCATGTCACGAGAATATTACTGTTTTAGGTTACTGTGCTAAAGTCGTAACTTAGTGCCTTTACCCCATACATAAATTCCTCCTGTAAAGTTGTAACGAAGATATCAAATGAATTTTGAGCACTGAGCATAATATCGAATAATAATTTTTTTGTTGATTTTTGTAGGCATAGCAGTAAAACTTAGAAACGTTGGCCCAACGTTTTCAAGTTTTAATCCACGTCAATCCTTGCCATCCGTAGCAGTAGACGACACGAAACATTTCAGTTTAATCCCTTAAGAGCGGCCGTCCGTAAATATCGCCTGGGGGTGTGCAAAATGAAAAAATCGAAAATCCCCAAACTTTGTCAGATTATAGGTCTAGGTAAACTATTTCTAGAAAAATAACTTTTAGTTCCATTGGATTTTCATTTTACGCGTACGGCGACCGAGTCTGTTCGGAGGCTCTCAGATCAGTTTTCACAGGCTCAAGACCATATATTACTTAAAAATCGTTTAAAAATTAAAGAAGTAACAAACTCTGCCTCTGAAAATCTTAATAGAAAGAGCACAACTTAACAAATAGTTTCGATGTGAAATTTTCCTATTCGACAAGAAATCTAATATTTTTCGGATTTTTAATAATTTTACTTATTTTACAGCTTTTTGACAGACATAAAATTAGCAAATTTCAGACACAAAAATCACTACTTGGTATACGGCTTTGAGCCATAACTTACCTACTGATGGAAAGAGCAAGGTGTCTTCCTCAAATAAATGCAATAAAAATCTTGGGCAATCCTGCAGGGAAAATGTTTGAACGCCAAACAAAAGCGACCGTTGAGGTCAAAACACGCCATTTTGTCACGACACTCGAAGGGGAAAAACAACGATACTCCCGGTTAACAAGATACTTATGCGTTTTTTCGCACGGAACTCTTTCCATTTGCCGAGACAATTTGTTTCTAAGCAGCTATATGCCTTGTTCTGTGCATTTTGTTGGGAACCGTTTGCTAACAAATGACATATTGCGTCTTGTAATATCTATACTCTTCGTAAGTTTAGTTGTCGCGGTCGAAAGCGCGTTGAAACGTCATAGCTTTTTAGAACTCAAAATCATTCACGCAACTCAACGTGGAATTGTAACTTTCTTAATATGATACCAAGAAACCCTATTTTTAAACCTACCATTTTTTTTAAAGCCTATCAAAGATGTGCAACAGCATACTGTCTTCCCATCCTGTGCCAAATACTTGTACATCACCGAGTAGGAATGTCACGTTTGCGTGACACAGAGCAGGAAGTGCAATGCACTTCAAACCGGAAGCTGACTGTACAATTTAAGTAGGCCTAGGCAGTGATTCAAAACTATCCCAGCCTGAAACTATGCCGTCTTAGGACGTCTCGTTTTCTCTTCTTTATATTTTAGCTGATTAGATCTTTTTTTCTAGAGATCCAACGTTGGAAACCAGCAGGATCTACGTCTACAGCTTCTGAAGTTTATTTCTTAAAGTTTCATAGTGTGCAACAAGTTCAATAGAAACGTTTATAACTGTGAACAAAAATCTTTAAAAAGGCTCTAACTTATCACTAGTTAAAATATGAGAGAAAATAAACTGAATTGACTGACTGAACACACTATGATAACCTTCCACTTCCGGTTTAAGGAATAAACTGCACAAGCCGTGGACGAAGATCCTGCGTGCTGGTTGTCATCGTTTGATCTCTAGAAAAAAAGATCTTATCAGCTAAAATATTGAGAAAATAAAACTGAGACGTCCTAAGACTACTTCATCGTGTATCACTCGAGTACACAACACCGTCAGCAGTTGCAAGATTGGCAGGAAGCTTTGTCGCTAAGTTTGCTATGATGTTGTCATCCACAAAGAGAACATCTTAAGCTCTTCCAGTGAGACAGCATTCGGCCTTAATCCTTAAACCTGAAACGGACAGCAGAGGCGTGCAGCGTGCTACCTTTAATGTACGTACTGTTGTACCATATTTGGAATATTATCACAGGCCAGGATACCCATCCATTATGGAAATGGAGTCACATCTGGGACATCCATATTTGGAATCTATCAACATATGATATCCAACCGATCAAAACGCAAGAAATTTTCCAGTGAAATTCCTTGTGAATTTCAAAAGAAAATGTGTTGAAATATCGATTATTTATGAATTTAATTTAAAAATAGTGAAAATATGCCAAAAATGCGCTAAGTTTGAGAGTGGCTTACTCTCCGAAAAGCTGCTCAGAATCGAAAAAGTAGCTCAAAATCGTACAAGTTGCTAAAAGGGTACAGCGCAGAATCTGTCTCGGTCTAGAATTAAATTTAACCGAAACTTTGTTTTTCTTTCGGTTGTCTTTAACACTTAGAGTCAGTAACATCCATAACCCCAATTCCACACGCCGACTCCCTGCCCCACCCTACCTTCGCACGGGCACAAGCCGTGAGACACAATCCCTCGTTAGCTTGGATGTCAGGAGATTTAGCAGTAAGCCCGTTCAACTATTCAGTTCCAAAGGGGTAAATTTGCTTATCAGCTTACCAGATTTTCTGTTATTACGCAATGACATTAATGGAAGAATACTGTGCTGGGGAATGTTAGAAGAGAATAGGTGGACATGCTTAAAATCTTACTAATTAGTTTCAAGAGCACGATTTTACGCGTTCCGTGACGATCAGTTTTACTGAAATATCTTCGCTTTCCAGATCAACATATCAAACGCAACATCGACACGCTCAACGACACGGGCTACCTAACAAAGTTTTATATGGGGAGTCACTGCCCCAGCTGGAATGAAGCCATTACCCATTTATATACCATTTTTGACTGAAAAGGTGTCCTCTTTCGTGTACTTTCCATTAAAAAATGGTGTCCCTTAAACAGTCGCTTTTCTTTGTATCCCCTCAAACTGCTTTGAATGCACTGTCCCTCTCCTTCTCCTTTTTTAAAACTGTATGTAATTGAAAAGATAAAAAACTAAGATATTTTCTCTGCATTTTGTTTTTTAACCCTTCCTTTTGCGTCCTTTTCTCAACTTTTCATATATACTTTTAATATTAAAATCGCTACCCTCCAATATCCCTAAAACCTTAGCTACCCCTATCTGGTGGAGCCAGTTGCCGTATACGCTATTATCATAGAGAGTTGCCCGGGCGCTCAGCTGAGTAATCTTCCGAAAGGCTGTGCTTCTCCTCGAGAAACCAATATTTTCTCTAATGTAAGTCCGGGCGCTAAAAGGTGCTTATATACTCATCCTTGAACTGGACAAAAAAGAGCTGGCTTTCGAGGGCTTGGCGTTGGGCACACCCCCGGGGACCCCGGGCGATACCGATAATGTCGATCGCGGGCTGTGTGTAAGTCTTTCAAATAAAGCCCAGTTTTCTATGCATTTGGAGGTTAGGGAATTTTGATCATCGAAAGGATGAATGATATTTGCCCAATACTTCGGTCTGCAACACAAACCTTCAACGGGAATAAAAAAGAACAAAAAAATGAATACAGATGTAAGATCAATTCGAACGTTAGGTTGCACATGCGAGATTTGAATACCCTGTAGTAACAGAAAAAGATACGTTACTGAAAAGATAAATGCCACTTACTGAGTTCAACACGTTGATTTACACCATGGGGTTCTAATGCCATTTTATTTTTGTTTTCTTTCTTTCATTTTCTGTCACTCTTCCTACCGTAAGGATCAGTTTACTGTTTTAATTTTATAATTTGGACAGTACTGAAGATGTTACTGATCCAGGTCTACTAGAGATCCCGCTGACCCTCAGTAGTTTGTCATCGTGGTTTTGCCTTCATAAGTGTCCGTGGTACTGAGCTGCCCGGGGCAGGAATTTCATCGCGAAGTCTTGAGTGATTAATATTAAGTTTTTCGCCAGGTTGTCTTCGATGTTTGTACGAAATAGATGGGAAATTTATACCTCCTCCCCTTCAAACAAGGATGGGAAAATGGTGCATTTTGGCTTTTGCGCGGTGTCATCCTTGATATTTTTTTGGGGGGGGAGGGGGGGAAGGGGAGGTGGGTTACGGTTGTTGTTTCATTTTTCATGATTCTGTCCAAGATTGTAGTTCCATGGGGTCTTCCTATAATCTAATGATCTTTTGGCTTAAAATAAGCATGCCAGGAGCTGCAGACGAGATATCCCAAAATAATAGATAGCGCATGTGGCATAATTTTTTGTTTCTCAAACGTTTCGTAATCAGTTCGTCGAACTTTCAACCAGCCAACTGACATATCTTTTTACTTTTAGATTTTAGTTTTAGGAAGGATTTAGTGCATTATGCAGCACAAATCTTACTTACTCCAGAACTTTTCAGACACAGTGCTGCTGACATTCCCCACCCCCTCGTCTGGAGTATCCCCCTACCCTAGGACAAAAGTGAGTAACGCATTCTCCTTCACGCTGCGAGCAGGTACTGTGATGTGAGGAGACCGCAATGACCGCAATGGCCGGTTATTTTTAAATATTTCCAAAACATCCTCATTTCCTAAGAGATAAGTATTATATTTAGTCTTTATACATCGTTATGTAAGCCAACGTCGGTAAATTTGTTCTTTTATGTGCATGAATCCGATTGGTAGTAAGCTTTGAAACAGGTGATCCGAATGCTGTGAAACATTGACCGCCGGTTAAAATTAGGCTTTCGACTGCCAAGGGGCGCATTGTAAGTGAAATAATTAGGCAAAAGAAATGCAAATAAGTCGAGTCTAATCAATATTACTCAATAGCAAAGAGCTTTGGAGAAATCTGGCCAATAGAGCATTTTTATTGATTTAACCGGCTTCGAGTGTCGTGACAAAATGGCGTGTTTTGACCTCAACGGTCGCTTTTGTTTGGCGTTCAAACATTTTCCCTGCAGGATTGCCCAAGATTTTTATTGCATTTATTTGAGGAAGACACCTTGCTCTTTCCATCAGTAGGTAAGTTATGGCTCAAAACCGTATACCAAGTAGTGATTTTTGTGTCTGAAATTTGCTAATTTTATGTCTGTCAAAAAGCTGTAAAATAAGTAAAATTATTAAAAATCCGAAAAATATTAGATTTCTTGTCGAATAGGAAAATTTCACATCGAAACTATTTGTTAAGTTGTGCTCTTTCTATTAAGATTTTCAGAGGCAGAGTTTGTTACTTCTTTAATTTTTAAACGATTTTTAAGTAATATATGGTCTTGAGCCTGTGAAAACTGATCTGAGAGCCTCCGAACAGACTCGGTCGCCGTACGCGTAAAATAAAAATCCAATGGAACTAAAAGTTATTTTTCTAGAAATAGTTTACCTAGACCTATAATCTGACAAAGTTTGGGGATTTTCGATTTTTTCATTTTGCACACCCCCAGGCGATATTTACGGACGGCCGCTCTTAATTACCCCCCTCATGTGTCGTAACTCTTCAGGAACTAAACCGCTCCAGACTTAATCCTGGCGGTTTTGTTTTCAAGTTTTTTGTGATGGGTCCGGGAGTTGTGGGGAGCATTTGACAAAAGGAACTTACAGTTTTTTTTATCTTATTTTAACTTCGGCCGTCTTTAGTGTTAAAGGGTTTGGACAAAATGGATGAATTTGTTTTGGATGGTTCTTTCTGTTTTTTAAACTTCTTCTTACGCCATGATAACCTACTTCTACCACTGAAGCTACTGAGTTGAGCTTTTTACGGAAAACTAGAAAAGGTAAGTAGAAGAAAACAAATCTCTGATAACAAACCTTTTCTCCTTTGGGTCAAGGAACTCCGGGCAGCTCTATCTTTGGAGGCGAGTGTGTGAAAGTTTTATTTATATTTTTCAAACTTGGCTTATTCAAGTCAAGATAAATAAAATCAAATGCACTTCAAGTTAGTAAAACTCTCTAGTAAGAACGTAATAAGCTAAAATTTTTCAGTTAGACCCGCTTTGTACAAGAACCTGTTAAGCCTAAAATTTTAAACTGTTTCTTATTTTCTAAAATCTATAAAAAATTCAGTTCACTTGGGCAAATAAGATAGGTCAACATTCAGGATCCTTTTAGGGGAAAATTACCAAAGTTATGCCAGTTACCGTTTGCTACAGCCTGTTTAGGCTAACATGGAAAAATGCAGGTTCTGTCTCGTCATCATGCGCACTTTGAAGTCACGTGAGAAAGCACTTGCAGCCCGAATGATCAGGGCATGTCCCGCCTTTGCTGGAGTCAGTCAAGGAAAGTTTTTTTCCACGGAAAAAAGCAAAATTCTCAGCAGAACTTTCATCTTGCCTTCGAGTATAAAAGCACCTAAGCAGTAATCCGCTAGGGCCCACTGAGAACATGAAAACTTTTTCAGGGGAAACTTATTATTGGCGGAAAATTTCCGCAGAACAAACCAAACAGGACACCGCCGAAACTGGCGAGGCGGCCACGTGGCTGCAATATGGGACTGTGAGTGATTTGCTTGTTTCTTCTCGCCTCCTTGAAGTCAACCATGACCAAATAGTTCGGCGATATGAAGGCATCCCTGGAAAAGGTGGTAGTAGAGGAGAGTCCAGCAATAGAAGACGCAGAATTGAACAAGCTGCCTGGACCATTTATCAGCAAAGACCTGTTGCCACGGAGTCAGCTGAACAGTTTAAAAAGGTCAGAAATCTGACTCAACTGAACAGAGCATACTGATAAGTCAGAGCTCTGAGCCCAAACCGAGAAGCCAGTGGCGAAATTGATGTGCTATCTGACATAGCAAACAACTTTAAACTTGATAACAAAAAAGGCCCTGCTGTCAATCAGCTCTTAGCAAAGATTGTCCAAGGACTTATGAGGGAAAAGCTATCAGAGGAGGTCCTAACCGAAACACAGAACCGATATAACAGACCCGAAAACTGCGAGTGCCTCTCGACTACAAAGGTAAGTCATCTTATCGGAGATAAACTCAAACCCGAAACGAGGTCGAATGACATCAAATTACAACGCGTCCAATCTACGCTTGTGAAAGGAGTCACCCCAATGGTCTCTATTGTTGAAGCATGTTAACTTAATAATACGCGTCCAAGCTTAGGGCCTGTTTACATGGAGTTGGGGACCCTGGTCTAGTGGGGTTGGTTTCTTTTGTTTTCACGCTCCGGGGGACACAAAACAAAAGAAACCTACCCCACTAGACCGGGGTCCCCCACTCCATGTAAACAGGCCCTTAATAAGGAGCATGCACGTGCAAACTTACTAACACGCGTGCAAACTTAATGAGAAGCATGAAAACTTAACACAACACATGTAAACGTTTGTAAACTTAATAATACGTAAACATGAGGACATCGAGCAGTAACATTTTTTAATTCATATTAAATATTTCTAACCCTTCACGTTTAGAATGGCTGTCCATTGCACTTCAATAAAAAATTATGAGGGAAAATATCATTTGAAATGCCCAAATTTAATCTTACATTATTTCAAACTTCAATTTTAAACTTAAACTTCGCGTACGTTCATTCCAAACGCAGAAAGAACATGCAAACTCAACAGAACACATGCACACTTTATAAAGAGAATGCAAACTTAGTAATAGGCGTGCAAATGACTAACGTGCATGCAAACTTAACAGAACACGTGCAAACTTTATATAAATTAAGCATGCAATACTAATACCAAACGCAGAAAGTTACGTATTTTATCCTCTTTCAGAAGTGTCAATTTGTTTACCCAAACAAAGTAAATTAGCCACCAATTCGCCATTTTTCTTTATTTTCAATTTTTAGTCACGTGACATGTCATGTGACCATAATTAAACGTTTAATAAGGCACAAGAAAACCTCAAGATTTACTTTTGGGAAAAAAAATCATTTTGTTCCAGGTCTCCTAGTGAGAGATATTGCCAGTCATAACACACCTTTGACTTAGGCCTTAAACCCCGTGAGTTAATAGTATAGACGTGCAAACATAATAACGAGCGGGCAACTTAAACAAATAATACGCATGGAAACTTCATAAAGGACATGCAAACTTAACAGAACACTGGCAAACTTTATAAAAAGTATGTTAACTTAAATAATACGCGCCAAACTTACTAATACGCATGCAAAAAACTTAATAAAAAACGTGCAACCTTAATAATACGCGTGCAAACTTGGTGAAGAACAGGCAGACTTAACAGAACACATGCTAAGTTTGCAAAGAGCATGTTAACTTAATAACACGCGTGCAAACTAATTAGGAGCATGCAAACTTACCAGAAAATATGCAAACTTTATAAAGAGCATACAATCTTAGTAAAACGCGTGCAAACTAAATAACTAACATGCAAACTCAACACGAACACATGCAAAATTTGTATAAAGTATGCAAACTTTCTAATACGCCTGCAAACTTAATAATACGTGTGCAAATACAATAACGAGCAGGCAAACTTAATAATACGTGTGCAAACTTAGTGAAGAATAGGCAAACTTAACAGAACTCATGCTAAGTTTGTAAAGAGCATGTAAACTTAATAACACGCGTGCAAACTAATTAGGAGCATGCAAACTTACCAGAACACATGCAAACGTCATAAAGAGCATGCAGTCTTAGTAAAACGCGTGCAAACTAAATAACTAGCATGCAAACTTAACACGAACACATTTATCATGTTGAATGTGGGGATGGTAGACAACCTAGATTTTTGGTAGACAATTGTTGAATTTCGAGGTTCAAAGTACGTACGTTTTCCATTCCCGGGTTTCTCACAGAGCCGTGTTATTACTTTGTTTCGCATTAGTACGAGCCTTTGCCCTTTTTCTTTTCAAGGCCAAAACAACTTTATTAGTCTTATCGCTACGAACACATGTCACTACGATCGCTGGAAAGTGGTTTTCGTATGATCGCTATGATCACTGCGATCGCTGAACTTTTTTCTCGACAATGGCAGCGATCACAGCGATCGTAGCAATCACATGGAAACCAGGCTTAAGACGTTTCACGTTGTAGTCGTGCAACAACGGCAAAAAAATTGTACAAAAAAGCGTAATGCAGGTGCAAAGTTGTCGTTTTGCTAATCTAGACCAATTGCTTTTCTGCCGTTCTGCGGTCGCTATCGTCGTTGCTTCAGCTCCCGAAAAACACACAGCGAAAACTTCGCGTCCATAAGAGAGGTTTGGCGTAGTCTTGGACATTTCATATCAGCCAATTAAACACGGGCCTATAGCTAGACTGATCCGTTTTCGTCTCCATGCCATTTCCAGACGTGTGTCTTGTATTCTTTTTTGTTGATCTTCATTCGGCCATACGTGATTGGCTATATATGATGTCCGCGTTTTTAAAGCAACTTCGGTTTATTTTTACCCGTTCCCTTTGGTGAGCCTTTCCAAACACCTCCCTGATATTGAAAACCTCCAGTTTTTAATTGTCTTGGTGTGGAAGCAACGCCAAGATGCATAAAATGCACGTGTGGAGTCTAAGCTGTCATGCAGATTTCAAAGTCAAGAGAAGTTCTTGAAGCCTCGTTTGTGCACAGTCAGCTGTTAATCGTGCCTCGGGGTCTGGGTCCCAACATTCTTCTACAGTCTGGCAAAATAGAGCTAAGCCCTGTTGAAGAGAGAACATACATACGTATTTTCTACTGTGACTTTTTTTAATGTGATGCAAGCAATAAAAAGACATGAAACAGTTTAGTCTTCCTTCTTGCCTATGCATGTAATGTGAACAACCCATATCATATTAAAGGTTCATGAAGAGTGGAGTAAAATCTTCAGTCTTGTCTATGAAATAGAGCGACAACCGGGAACTCTGACCTCCAGATTGGCTGAATTCAAGTTACTAGGCAACTGCAGACTAAACCAATACTAAAGCCCTACATCACCCTAACTGAACTACTATCGATTCCATGCTCCGAAACAACAGACTCTGCTGTCTCGGCCACGTATCGCGAATTGATGACTTCAGAATACCCAAACAATTGTTATTCGGAGGGCTCATGACAAAGTGGGCAAACGTGACAAGGGGCCTCATGGAACTCTCCATTCAGGAAAATCGCTTTGCTGGTTGGTCACGCCTCTAGGCTAGAGCGTCTGAGAGACGCAAGACTGAAAGACACCAATGGCCGGACAAACTAGGGTCCCCCATCGTCATATGACGGGGACCATATGTATGTACGGACTAAACTAATCTCAGAAACTCTTGCTCCTGGTCAACTAACCTCGTGATCATTCGAGTTGTTTGGAAGGTGGGGTCTGCAATTCTTTGCCACAACAACATCCAGCATATTACTCAATGTTGCATTTTCACCAACAAAATCCTCAAAGGGCAGATAATAATGCTTTTCACTATCTGGAACAGAGAAGGGGAGAAAGACAGATTCAAAATCGACCACGACTTTATCGTTACATTTAGTTTGACACGAGCTGGTACTAAAATTAAACACGAGTTTAGATACAAAAAAGGTAGGATTGTAAGAAAAAGATAAATGGCTCGGCAAATGTCACTGAAATGTGTTTTCTCCTGTCGGTTTTAATCGGCAAATTAGCTCGACAACCGACGATTTGAGTGGAGTTTCAATGGTCACCCAAACGTTACAAGAGGAGAACCTTAAACCGAAAACTGGTAAACTCATCGACCTAAAAACTTGCATCTGCACCGTTTCCAGGAGGGGCCCAAGTTAGCATCACATACAAGAGAACTAACATTTTTGTGACATTCTTTTAAAATCCAACAACATAGTTCTAAAAAATAATTTTAGTTTTGTAGCTTTCGATTGTATCTCACATTCTTCAGCAGCAATGAACTCGAAAATGGTGCCCGTGTATTAGTCACGTGACTACAAAAAGATTAATGATCGCGGGAACATAAACCCCTGTCTCACGTTAGCGTCTGATGTGGATGAACAACTCCTTGATATTTCTTTTAATGTCCACATGATCCCCTGGTCAAGGATCTTGGCCCCTTCCCAGTAGATATCATGGCTGGCTTTGGACTGGTGTTCCCAGATTGAATAGCAAAACGTGATTGTACCTGTTACGTCACATTGTGACATGACTTCCCACAGTACAAGGGCCATTGAATAGACATCCATTTGCTTAAATGTCTCAATGCTGTTGAGGCTTACTGTAGCTAGTAGTTCCTCTGGAGACATGTATCGATAAGTACCAACCTGCAACTGTAAGAAAAACAAGGCTAAGGTCGTAGATAATGGGGAGAATTAGGGTGAAATATACGGCAAACGGCAAATTCAAGTTAAAAATCAGTTTCTCAAATCAGAAAACGTGCAGATTAAAACAGTCCAAAAAAATTTGTTATAGACAAAACCAGAAAAAAAAAAACAGTTAGAGGGTAATGTATTTGGTTTGCGCATCCACTAGTCAAAGATGACAGGGTTTATTGAGAGGCCCAAAGGTGCCGGATTACGTTTAAGCCTTGGTTATGAGCCAAATTTTAAGCAAAGTTTATTTGTCTGTAAACATGTAACCGGTGCTTATAAAACACCGTCGGGCGTTACAGCTGTTTCGGATAACACGCGACCTGCGTTGTCAAAAACGTTTCAGGATTTTGGGTTTTTCTACGACGTCAAACAAACCGTTACCATAGCATCCACTGTGTTTGTAAAATAAAGGCGGCAATGACGAGCAGAAGCTGCAAAAGTAAACGTTGGCGGGAACGTACCGTTTCGTTTTCACCCTCCCATATCTGTGTTTCTTTGGGTTTGGAAGCTCTATAGGAACAATCCAAACTTGCCACGTTTCAGTATAAATAAAACAAAAAAAGTTTAGAGCTAAGGTAAAACTCACTCCGCTTTTCAAAAACCCGCAACCGAAATCTGAAGTTTCAAAGGAACGAACCCAGAAACACACCAATCACCAATAACAACCAAGACCTTTTGTTTCCTAGGAGGTCCGCTAAGATGTGAAGGCGAGAAAGGGCCGATTCTTCCGAATTTGATTGACGTCGCAGAAAAACCCCAACCCCCAAGACGTTTTTGGCATCGCGTGTAGCCCCCATAACAGGCGCTTTATGAGCCAAGCGAGGGGAAAGCGGCATTTTCTACTCTCCTCGTCTTGCGCTTCGCACTCGTTTCACGCTTCGCATTTCGTTTCGCGCTTCGCGCAAAATGCCGCCATCGCCTCGCTTGGCTAATAAAGCGCCTGTTATGCAGGCTACATCGTAGGTCGCGTGTTATGTGAAACAGCTATAACTCCGGTAGATTCATTTATGAAAACACAAAATGACACTCTACACAATCTATGGGAAGGAAAATACGTTCACGTGCAAAACTACTTTACTCTTGGATTAACGTTAAACGTCCTTTCACAAACCGGTCTTTGCTTATGCAGAGTTGAATTCCAATAGATATTAACATTCATTCAGACTGAGGAAAAAGACTTACAGCAGGCGCTTACATTTTTGCTTGCGTCTTCAATGGAATCCAAGGACATTGCCAGGCCAAAATCTGAGATAACGCATGTTCCGTCAGTTCTCACTAAAACGTTGGTGCTTTTTAAATCTCGATGAGCTATAGGGACTTTCCACTCTGATTGACTTCTCTCAGAATGAAGATAGGCCACTCCATTTGTTATGCCACTTGCAAGACGAACAGCCTCACCCCATCTTAGTGCCCCTCTCTGGTGAGCAAATTTAAAAGGAGGAAACTGATCGAAATGTTACATAAGGTATACATTCTAGATAAAAAATTTGATTGGAACATCTTTCAGGAGGGAGAAAGATACTATGACATGATTTTTTGTTCTTGACCTTGGATTGTAGTCTCAAGGTCCACAAAAATTATATCACTGAAGCTCTCCGAATGATTTCAGTCTTATCAGCAAGGACTGAGCCCAGTATTTTCACGTCATGCCTGTGTATTTAGTCACGTGACAATGACGATGCACCAACTCGCTTTACAGCACCCTGTCAGCCTTAAATGTCACCTTGATCAAAAATTCAAAATGTAGCTTCGGACACGAAACGTCTCGGCAGTCTTGCGTCTACGTCATCACATCTTTATTAAACGACTGCCTTTGAACATGTCACGTGAGAGCACCAAGCTCAGTCACTGGGATGCTGTCCAAAGCTTCTGGAAGCTTCAATAACGTTATAATTTTTGTTGGCCCTGAGGCTAAAGTTGTTACACAAACATGGACACGATGTGTTACAGTAGAGTTCCAACCAGTTCTGCTCCTGACATTTTTCTGCATTTCTGTTTTTGTAGTAAAAAATTACTCGAAATTTTTCCCTCATGATTAGTCTGTCATCAATTTTACTATTAGATGAGTGCTCTGATGGGCAAGTATCTCAACCTTATCACATGGATCACACAAAAATAGCCCATTTAATTTACCCTTAAAAATTTCGTCTCATTTACCGCTAAAATTTTCGTTTCCGACTTTAGAGAAAGCATTTCCCTTTAAAAAACAGTTGTATTTCCATGAATGGCAGACACTGATGGACCCTTTCCACAATGAACAAAGCAAACTGGCTACAGTCCATGTTTGCATAATTTTGTCAGAGCTTCTTCTTGACTCTACAACAACAACAAGCTTTACTTGCATAACAATACATGCAAGTACATACAAGTACATACAGTATTGCACAAGCTATTTATAATTATATTTCAAGAATAAGAACTTAAAATTTAATTACAGGAGAATTAAGCTACTTTGTCAAAAATTCGTCGCGAAAATCAAAGCAAGCTGAAATAAATTTCATGAAATCTGTATATTGATATAAGTAATCAGATGAGTTCATTAGTTCATTGATCAAAATTATTCCTAATCAAAGAGTATTTACAACAATCAAAAAGAAAGTCAACTTCGTCTTCTATTTGATTGGATCCACAAAAAGGGCAATTCCTATCTGTGGCAGTTTGATTGCATCTACCAGGTTCTATCATTTGGTTGTGGTTACTTATTCGTAATTTTACTAATTTCCTTCTCTCAGCTTTTCCTCTCGTCAAGTCTATAGGTAAATTAGAAGTGGTATGATCGCTTTTGACCTAAAAAATTAGCGAGCTGTGATTCGACCCCGCTTGGGGGATTCCAAGACAGTCACGGATTCTGGATTCTCCGATGTAGAATCCAGATTCTAGGTAGTTCCGAATTCTTTGTCAGTCAGGAACTTGGTTTCCGGATCCAATCGATAGTGGGATTACTTTTTCCTATTCCGGATTCAATAAGCAAAAATTTCCCCGATTCCGGAATCCGGATTTCCTCACATGACGCGAAGTTTTTTATATATATATATTTTTATATTTTTTCATTCTATCCAATTCTGATAAATTACGCGTGTCAAGCTCTTAACTTTCATCGTTTAAAAACTCACCGTTCTTAAAAGGTAATCCAGAAGAGATCCGTTCTCGCAAAATTCTGTGACCAAACACAGAAAGTCACCGATCTGCTGAGATTTTAAGGATACCATTTGAAGGATATTTGAATGCTTCCCTAACAAAATACTGTACATGTGATGTTCCCTCCGCCATGACGAGATGGCCGTTGGTGGAAAAATCTTGATTGCAATGCTTTTTCCCTTCCAGCTACCTTTCCAAACTTCAGAAAATTTTCCTTGGGCGAGGACTTCCTCGCGCTCTATGGAGCTGTCTGAACCAAAACTCTCCTTCACGCTTTCTTCGTCCAGTTCGCTTTCAGAAGTCTTGTTCAATAATTCTCTTTCTAAATGACCCTTTGTACACGAGCGCAGGCAATGGATGAAGACGGTGATGGTAAATGGTAACAAAATCACGACCAAACTTATCCATGCAGCTTTGTGCACCTGAATGGTCGTTTCAGATTGTTTTGGAGTCTTCTCTCTTTCTGCCGGGCTATTGGAAGAACCCTTGGTTGTATTCTCCTGGTGCTTAGCAACTTCTATAAAAAGAAATAAATGGTAAAATAATAATAATAAAATAAAGAAATGAAAAAAAAAAAGAAATTTTCGTTTCCGGACAGTCTCAATGTTCTGAATGTTTCATCACAGCCGATGACACATTTAGAAAAATTTTAGGGGAGCAAAATTAACCCTTTTTCTTTATTAATTTAACCATATTCCAGTAGTTTAGGAGTATACTTCGCTTATAGTTCTCCTGTCGAAACATTAATCTTGGATCAAATATGATATAAGTTATATTCCCCTCTACTTTATTTAAGGCAAGTGCAGCGCAAACGTTCAGCAGTGTGCGCTCAACCTGAAAAAATGAAAAACTACGTAACGAAACGGAACGCCAAAGGCAAGCCACATAGGCCTGATATTCATGCATACACTCTTTTTTTTTTATAAGAATATATTTTATAAGAATATCGAGGCTGAAATTTGCGAAATTTTAAGAATATTTTAAGAATAAAGCCAAGGCTGAGATTTTGAAAAGGGTAGATATAATTTCGTGTGTTGAAACATCTGTAAATACAATTCAATTTTATGTTTTTAACTTAACCGTATAAAATTATTCCTTTCTCTGAACGGCGAAACTAGCCAAGAAAACGAAAAAACCTGCACTAGCTATAGCAAAATGTTCAACGCTAATGACAGTTCGATGAACGGTACATGTATTACATATACATATACCCCTATAAATTCTAAAACGGAAATGTCATAAGCTATAATTTAAGAATAATACAAGAATATTCTCGGCCTAAAATGGGCAGAAAAATAAGAATATTCAGCCTGGGCCGGAAAAACAACATTCTTATAAAAAAAAAAAGAGTGTACTTACGTTTTACTCGCGGGCGTTTAATCCCTTTCTTCGTTTCACTTTGAGAAGCCACCGGCTGCCTCCAGTTAGTAAACGGTTCGATAGGATTTCTATTGCAGTTGTTCCCTTGGCACAAGCATGTTCTTGTTCCATTTAAAATTTCTGCTTTGCACTTAGCATCATACTGACTGGAGTTTGAGAAAGGCGGGCGACGGAAACAGCTAGTGAACATAATAAACTTGTTTCGTCTCCAGCTCCAGGTAGCGAGGCAGAGATCATCCTTGTTTCTGCAGAGTGATGTTCGTCGACAGTTGCTTTTGCAAACGCCGGTTTTAAAGTCGCATTTTGCAAGAGATGTTCTACAGGAAGTACATGATCGGCGTTCGCCCTGTGTAATTACTATGCCTGAAATAAACAAACATATTCGGCATGCGCAGTTTAGCAAAATAGTCAGCCTCTGGATAACGACATTCTTTTAATTAAAGTTTCTCTGGTGAACCTTAAAATAAAGATGTCCATCCGAACTAAAGGGGCGTAAATTTGATAAAACCTGGACATATAGAAGAGTAGAAAATTCAACTGTTCATGTGAATTAAGAAGCAAAACGTAGTTCCAGTTTCCGAAAGAGAAGGGGCAACTATTCAACTACAAGACAAATCAGGATTATACGCCCAACTACCGAATTTTTCCAGATACATCGTAAGTGTCTCAAATGATTCTCTCGAGGCTTTAGGAGCCTTTTTGGTTAATTTGGAAGTGCCTTAGTAACCGTTGATCTTTTCAGATGTCTTGGGGATAACTTTGGTCATCTTGAAAGTTTAGGTGGCTTAGTTTCATCTCATCCGAAACAGTAGTGTTTGTTACCCTAGTTGGATTTGGTTCAAATTCAAGGGCATGGCGTAGTCGCACTTTCATTAGAAAATCATAGTCTTGAGGACGGTTTATCTTTGTACCGAAATTTTAAAGAGACATTTTTTTTAAACAAGACGCGCATAGTAAAATTTGAAAAGCACAACTTCTGAAAAACGTATCGTAGGTAGGTTTGTAGAAAAAGTCCGAAAATCGTAAACGAAGGCTTCGGTTATCCAGACATTTTGTCTTACTCGAGCTTCAGAAATATCAAGGCAATATTTGCTCCTAGTCGAACGATTATTTTAGAGGGAAAAGTCGTTGGGTGCCCCTGAAGATAGTCTATCTGTGAACTTGTGTCAAAATGTATCACATGGTCCTGTATTTAAACAGGATGTAATATTAGTCTACAAACGCAACAACTTAAATAGCCGAGAAAAACTTACCTAGTATCAACAGGATTCCAAATAGTGCGAACTTTCCAGTCAAAGAAATATTTGCCTTTCCCCTTATTTTCATATTCCTGATAAGTACTACGCACAAAACGGTATAATACTTTAGAGGTTGTGTCGAATAGTCAGTAAATATCATACATTAAAGGGATAAAATTGCACGTTTTGTCGTTAAAAACACCTTGTTTGGTCTTTTCATGGACTAAAGTTATTATTTTCCTTCTTTACGCAATACAATAGGAACAATGACAGAACGCGTGGATGTATAATTGAGTACTGACTTGTGTAACTAATTCGCGTTTGGGCGCTAATACATGACACAACAGTCGCCCAGAATTAGCTTACTTATTTCTTAATAACAGATTCCTAAATTGTTCAGTTTCATCTTTTACTTGAACTGCTTGAATGCGATGAAGAAATTCACTCGAACCGTCGTTTTCAAGTGAAGAGGTCGTTTTCGCAGCGCATAAAGCCGATCTTGCACTGTTAACGAAAATTGCTGTGTTCAAATGAGAACAAAGAAATTCTGTTCAACACGTGGTCGTTTTTATAGTTTCAGATAGTTAAGTTTAGAGTGCTCAAAATGAAAAAGGAAGTACGTCGCGGCTGAACAAACGATAACTTTTACATTGGCAAAATTTCAATTTTCCCTTCATTTTAGCAAAGAGGGTTTGTTTTACCTAAACCTAATGCCTAGCTAATTTTAGGTGGGTCAACGTTTTGACAATCACCGGAGCGGTGGAAGAAGAGGCTTCTTTTCCTGGTACAGTGGAACCTCGATATAAAGAAATCAAGGCCAAGGGACTGATAACATGTGTTCGCTATGCAAGGTTTCGTTATATCAAGGTTCTTTTCCATACATTTTACTATTACTTGGGTAAAGAAAATCGTTTGTTCGGTACCGCGGACTTCGTTAGATAGAAGTTAGTTTTTTCGAGGTTCCTCTGTATCATCTTGAAACCTTTATTTGGTCTTCCTTCAAACGATAGTCGATGACACGTTTTATATGCATAAAGAACGTGTTCATTGAGGCTGACTTTAGAGAGTGTATTAAAAACCAATCAACCGATCTTTATGAACTGAATGAGCAATTCGTTTGTGAAACATTTCATAAAAAGTTTTGTTCCTAGGCCATCTAGCTTCATAATAATAATAATAATAATAATAATAATAATAATAAAACACAAATAATTGTAGCGTTGATAAACATTGTACATGCGAAGTTACTAAAAAAACTAGAGCTAACTAATAAAAATACTGTCTATTAAAACTACTCTAAAAATCATACTAAGACTAATTTAAAAATGTCCGCATCGCTTGCATTTAATAACACTAAAATCATCTAAAAAGTCAGCATTCTTGTGAAAAAAGGTTCTGGACCCTCGTACACATGTGTGGACTGATCTTAGAATTTCAAAAGATCTGCGTGTTCTGAGCCAAGATATGGCACTGGCATAAGACTCGCCGTTCTTTCGGGAAGGTTTGTCCGCTAGGTTGCTCAGGAAAAGTTCGTGCGTGCCAAATTCAGGGGTGTAAACGATCCCATTTCCACGTCAATAACTCTTTGTTGCTACTTCCTTTTCTTCTCTTTCTCATGCTCCACGAAGATCAGTTCTGTGGATTTGTTGAGCTCACATGCGTAACACGAACATCGAAGAATGCTGTTTCTCCTCGTGACCAGAAAAGACGTCTGAAAAATAACTGCAGACTGATGAAGTGTCACTCGCCTGGATCTGGGAAGTACTTCTGATTGGTTGTGCCGCGAGAGAAGATTGCCTCAACCAATCGGAAGCACTATTCAGATCTGGGAAGTGACATGTAATCAGTATGGAATTCTTGCAGTCGTTTCTCAGACGTCATTTCGGTGGCGTCGCGAAATGTCGGCTTTTTCCTCAGGCTAAATTTGAACTCGGAACTGACTAACTATGGTGGTTACGCATTAAAGCTTGTATCGCGTTGACTAGTGGTTCCTGCTGAAAGGTTAAGTGCTACGAGCAGATGCTTCAGTAACGATCTACGTAATAATTTAAGCTTATCTTCCGTTTTTGAGATGTGGTAAATTACCATTCTGCTTTTCCGTGCATAAACGCCCAATTCTAAAAGGGTAAGGTTAATTAGATTTGTAAATGTATTTGCCATAGTTTAAACTTTATTTTAGTTTGAAGTAAATGGCCTCAGTGACGTCTTGGGCTTGGCTTAATTTCTATATTAGTTTTGTAAGTACAGAAGCGAATACAATAAACTTGACCAAAGAAAAATTTGAAGGGGACAAGTTCCTTTTAATGTACCTTTATTCTATTTAACATGAACAGCTGACACTGAAATAACCTAACGTAGTGCATCACAAGATATATGCTGCGAACGTAATAACAGACACCGATAAACGGCGCAAAAATTGTTCAACTGATGTACTTTGTGAATTAAGGGCAATCACTTCAAATTTTGAGTTAACAATGCTCATTTAAAAAAATAATTTCCTAGGAAGCTACCAAACTCAGTTTGTCTGTTCGCGAAACACCCCTAGGATTTAAAAAAACACTTTTCAAATCACTGTACTTCTTTCTTTAAGACCAAATTCGGACAGTTCCATCCGACCCTCCGCTTACTAAAAACTCTCCGAGGCGATCGAACAGCACGCTTTGTACTGCATCCTCGTGTGCAGTCAGCTCAGTAGCCAGGGCGGTTGCAACTTCGATCATCTTCACCGTCCCGTCATTACTTGCGACCCCTAGAACGGTACCGCTGGGGTCAAAGTCCAGGCGGTTTGCAGGGTGGGGTCCAAGGTCCAGAGTGGCCATGCAGGCGACAGTACGCACGTCCCACAGTTTCACTACTCCGTAAGCATCACACGAAGCGACTGTATCACCCTGTACAAACAGAGGTAGCATCAAGTTAGCAAGACGCGCTAGACGCGCGAGGTCGGTGGAAAGGTTCCTTTTCCTCCTTCCTCACGCCAGTAAAGATCTATCCACTCGATTTCCCTGAGGCGGCCACTGTTTAGGAAATCATTTAGATAAGTTTTCTTTAAAAACCACTTAGAGAAAGCTTTTATGAGTAGTTAAGCGAGCAAATATACAATCTGGGTTGATGAACACCCATGCTCTATGGTCGTTGGGTCGTTGGTATGAACACTAAACGGCAGTAGAAAAATAAAGGTGGATAACAGGTAAACTCATTAATTGAAGTGTCACAAATTTTGGAGAGCCTATAATAAAAATTTCTGGGACGTTCAAATCTTACATTTACGAATGATAAACAGGAGAAAAATCGGTTTGGGTGAGTTCTGGTTTGCCTTTCATCTCCCTTTTTTTCCTAATCGCAATGTGCATGTTTTTCTTTAATATGCTAGGACGGATTTACGCAATCAAAACAACAAGTTTCTACTGCAAGAACAACAACATCAACAACCTACCTTCAAATTAAAGACCACGTGGTTACAAGAATGCATGTGTCCATAGAATGTTTGAGCACATAAGCCCTGAAAGAAAAACCGGACATCACAGTGAAACAACTGTGATAACCTTGCATGGTCTTGAAACAATTTACAATGCGCAAGTTATGATAAAAAATTCTGGGAATTTGCATATGGTGCCAACAGTGTCCGGCATGAATTTACTAGCTCCGCCAAAAATTGGCAAAATTGACCAGTATAGCTTTCATATTGTATGTATGCTTGAATATAACTACTTTAGAAGAGTATGCTATATGCTCTCTGCTCTATCCATGATGCTGCGCTTTTTTTTTTGTTTGTTTGTTTGTTTGGTTTTTGCTAAGCCATTCTCGCTATACTTTAGCTTATGTTCATCTATTATATTATCTATTATGTTTATTTAATCCTTATTTTTCTGTCTTTCATGTATTTTCTGTTTGTGAATTAAGCTACATTTCAAATATATACATTATATGTCTAGAAAATAACTCGAAAATATCGCGGTTCATTTAGGCTCTAGGCATTTCCTTCATTAATACATATTTTTTGTCATCTTAAAAATTAACTATAAAACCACAGGTAACCCAGGCTCTGTGATAGTATCTCAGTACGGTTCTAGTAAAATTACAGTGTTTGTACGCGTGCACTAGAACATGTAGTTTGCTTGGGCGAGTAGCGTTTGTTTCAAGTGAACAATAGCCCTCGAGCACATGTATCTCCAGCAGGGGTGGCTAACTTTGGTAAAGCTATGTATCGGTCCCTAGAAAGGTCAACCCAGGACAGCCGGGATGGATTTTTTTTTCGTACAGTGCACAGGCCTTATGTTTTCGGCCGCGCGTTGATCTGGCCCGGCTACTTCGGCGAGCATATTCTCGGCCATTTTGGATTACACCCTTTGGGTTTGTCAAAGTCTGCGGGATTCGTTTTTCTATCTGGGAAAGCTTCATTGGTTTCTATATCTGCTGCTATCCTATTACTACGATCCTGACATGTTTATTTTTTGTTGGAGGTCGAATTTCGTCGAAAAAGTTGTGTTGAATGAGACTAATGGCGGCGAAGATGGCATCTCTTGTCTCCTACCTTGTATATTATAATTGTATATAGAGTGAATTTGAAAAAATTATCACGAAACTTCGTTGGAGCAATAAGGACAACAACAACTAACTGCAGGGTAAGTTTCATTGACTTATATTTAGTATTTTCTACAAATTTTACGATCGTATTTTTACCCCATATAAACACTGTAAATTTACTAGAACCGTACTGTGGTACTATCACAGAGCCTGGGTTATCTGTGATAAAACGTAAATATATAAGATTAAAACATATACACAATGCAACTCAAAGATAAGAGAAATGCAAAATAAAATAAAGTTAGAGTTGTTCTGCTAACCGTTCTTGCGTCCCAGAGAGAAAGCGTCTTGTCTGCAGAGCAAGTAAGCAGCGTGTTTGAATACGGCAAAAACACTATGCTGTTAACTGAGTCGGCATGGCCTCGTAACGTGTGTCGGCACCGCTCGCTACAATGAAAAATGACGAATTATGAGCTTGTTTACTCGAATACTTTGGAGACCGGTCGTTTCGATACAAAATCGTTTCGATACGAACTCAACTTTTTTTCGTTCACTTCAAGTTTAGTTTGCGCGTGAAGAAGAAAAACATTTTGGGTGGATATTGTTCGTTTTTAAGCCAAGTGCGTCAAACTGTTTACAGCTCGACCGAATAAACTTGTATTGAAACGACTTTGTATCGACAAAAACAATAACAACAACGACAAAACTTTATTAGACAGATAATATAACAGAAGCACTGTCCGCAGCTAGCAAGGCTGTTCGAGGCGGGTCAGTGCGTGCAAAAAAAGAAATTAAGAGTAAGGCTAAGAAAGGAAAGTACATATGTATCGACCTGCTCTATCTTCCTTTACCTCGTCAAAAAAGGACCAGGAGCGCAGTACATACGCTTCAATCACCAACCGTGAGGTCAAGAGGATATTGGCCAATTTTTTTTCCCGTTTTCACGGACCAAGGACGAAGTCGAGGTCAGTAGTCATTGAATTACCCTGGGTAGCAGAGGTTTTTCTCGCGTGCGGGGGAATTTTCAGTGTTGGCCGAAGGCCGACATATCTTCGGTCGTAGGACGAAGCCGCGAGAAAAAACAGACTTGACAGAAACCGGAAACCGCGCTAGAAAAGTCTCTGGCACTCAGGGTATCATTGAATAAAAACGCACGAAAGAAAGAGGCCAATAATCCGCCATTTTGACCAAACAATCTAGGTTAATAAAGGATGAAAATGTCACCTTTAGGGTGAATTAATATTCGCGCTTTCTTCAAACTCGGTCGCATTTATTACAATTCGCTGAAAATGTAAACTGTAGGAGAATTTCCCTGGAATTGATTTCCTGGGGACCTTGCTCAAGTTCATAAAGAGAAAGAAAAATTCGTCGCTGCTTGTTTAGGTCCTCCATAAAACGTGAAATCAGGCATTTTCACGAGCTAGTCGTGCAGAGACGGCAATGAAAAGTACAAAAAAGTGTGATGCACGTGCAAAGTTGTTTTGCGTTATAAACCTATCTTTTTTTTGACATTCTCGTTGTCGTCTCCGACGTCGTTGCTAAAGCTCCCCATTGGTTTACGCTTGTACCTGTTAACGTCCCAGACTTTTGAAGTGTTGTCCATGGAGCAAGATGCCAGAAAGTCGCCACAAGAATGCCAAGAACAGCCCCACACAGCGTGCGTGTGGTCTGTGAAAGTCAAGATACACTCTGCTTTGGAGAAGTCCCATATCTTCACCGTCCCATCTCCGGATGATGTTGCCAGACGAGCGCCACTATGGAGAAACAAAAAAATAGCAATTTATTTGAGTGTCAATGTATTGAGCATAAAAGTACTACCTGGCGACACTGTTTTTACGTCTACAACTATAAACGGGACGGTAATTTTACGTGGTCATCCGGGATACGCAGAGGTCTAGCCGTTTGCTGTACAAAGGGAGTTCCCTCATTTCTTAGTTATTTTAAGAAACTGGGTATTGGTCCGGTCCCGGGAATTGAACGGCGACTTCCCGCTTTTTAGTCAAGCGCTCTACCGACTGAGCTTATCCTACTGAGCTAATCCTTCTCCGCAGACAAGCGCTCTACCGGCTGAGTTACTCCTTCCTAGAGTTTCAGTGGGCAATTGGTTCTTTTTAGGGCTGGTTTTCGTTCACTATGAACGGAGTCGTAGGGGAGCAAGGGATGGCGCAGTGGTGAGAGCACTCGCCTCCCACCAATGTGGCCCGGGTTCAACTCCCGGCGTTGACGCCATATGTGGGTTGAGTTTGTTGTTGGTTCTCTCCTTTGCTCCAAGAGGTTTTTCTCCGGGTACTCTGGTTTTCCCCTCTCCTCAAATACCAACATTCCAAATTCCAATTCGATCTGGAACGCACGGACACGTTTAAACGAGGCTATAGGAACTCCTAAGTGCTTCGTGGGTAAAAAAGCAATTTTTTAACATTTTTTTTAGTAGTAAGTGGAGTCGTAAGAGCGCTTGACAGTGAAAATCAAAAATTGGAGTCGTCAGTGAAGCATAAGCATGCGAATCCGACAACCCAATTTTCATTAGATCGCAAGCGGCGGAGCAGTAAGCGGAAACAGAGCGCTGTCTTCCCTTCTGATTACTACTATTACTCGAACAAAGGCGGCCGCTACACTAAGTGACTTGGAATATGGGGCATACCCTGGATGGAAATCGCAGTCTGATAGCCAGTCCTTATGTCCTTCACCAGTCATTATGATATCACCACTGAAAACAGAAATAAATCTCATCAGACACGCCCAGGTCTTGTTTGTCAGAATAATTAATACATTAAAAAAAATATTGCTTAAAAAAAGCCTTGGAGGCAACGTGGCCGAGCGGTTGGAGCGCTGGACTTGTAATTCGGAGGCCCCGAGTTCAAGTCCCACCCTGGGCCCAGTTGCTCGAAGCATGGTTAGCGTTAACCAGCGTTTAACACCTTGACAACGTATTGGTTTTGATAATGCTTAACCAATGGTTAAAGCTAACCATGCTTTGCGCAACTCAGCCCTGACCGCTAGCTTGATTTGTTCGCGGTAGTCCCGAGTTCAAATCCTCGGCCACGCTTGTAACTAAATAGCCAGCCGGTTTGTCTCTGGCCAGTTGGGATTCTTAACCCTGTTAAGTTTGATTTGAATTAATTGTTTCAGACATTTGCTCGGCCCCACTAGCATTAGTGCTATAAATACTGCCTAGGGTAAATAAAGGAATTATTGTTATTATTGGCCAGAGAGAACTACAAAGAAATCAGGCACGAAATTCTGTTAGAGGCAAACTTACTGAACCCGAACAACTTTGTACCACTTCTATGACGCGGGTTTAAGAATAATGGGGCGTTTCTTGGTGCTGCGGAAACTATTGTTGGTTCGCGTTTGGTTTTTAGTACGGGTATTGTCACGTGTCTTTTCAATCTTTTGTATTACGTCATTTGGTGACGGCACGCGTCCACTACACCAAAGTATAGCAAATAATGGGTTGATGCTTTCAATCATGGTGGAAACAATGTGTTGATTTAGTACATCTTCGCGTATCTGACCATTTGACTTTTCATTACCTTGGTACTGCCCACATCTTCCAACTCCAATCATCACTGACCGTCGCCAAAACCTGTTTTCTTGGATGAAGAGCCAGTCTGTCGGTAAAATATGACACACAGTTACTCAATGAACAACGAAGTTTTTCAGTGTCAATTTTATATTTTCAAAAAGTATTGGATTCGGCTTTTTATGATATGAACAAATCTGCAGATTGAGTGGAGTGTTATCTGCCTCAATCTAAACACAGTCGAACCTCCATGTGCGACCACCTCTCGTAAGCGACCACCTCCCATAACCGACCGCCAATCCAAAACAGCAAAATGTTCCCAGTCAAAGCCTTGCAGTTGGAACCTCTCATAAACGTCCACCTCCTGTAAGCGACCGCGACCACGTTTTGGGCATGACGGTTAATGATTTTCCATGGTTTTTGACCTCTTGTAAGCGACCACTTGATGCGTTCTCTGATCTCTATTTTCGCTGTGTGCACTATGTTACTTAGAATACGAAGAACTTTAGTGACAACATGGAACTACACATATCCTAACTTAGACATTGCCTGCTGTACTAAGCCAATCAGAAACGAAAAAATATTTTGAATGAATAATGATATTTTCATTGAGATAGTAAATTGTTTAACTGAACGAGGCGATAACGTTTTCTTACCCACTAACTGGCAAATTATGAGCATTTATAGTGTGGGTTAAACGAAACCCTCCTGATCGTGTTAAATGAGCGGAAGGGCCTCGGTGATGTGCAAGTTGAGGATTGATTCGACTGTCAACGGGAAATTCGGAATCCTGCAATAAACAAGTCCATTTAGTACAGGAGTTTTGAACTATCGTTAGAAAGCATAATTCCTAAAATTAATCCCATCACAGGAAGACACAAACCATTACATGAACCGACACAAATCGTGAACGCGGGCGAAAAAAATCACCATTGGTTTAATATAATCATTAAATGCACAAGAGAAAAAAAAAACACCGAGAAACTACCGTTACCGTATTTACTCGAATAAGCGCCTCCCCTATTAAGCGCAGCATTTGACACAAAAAAAACGTTGATGAGCGCCGCGGCCCCGTTAACTATAATCAGAATCGAAAGACGTTAGTTCTGTTAGTTCTATACGGAAAATAACAATATCGTAGGTAAAAAAAGTCTTTACCGCGTCCAACTTTCAGATAAACGCCGCCCTCGAATACTCGAATAAGCGCAGCCGATTTGAGGCGTGAAAAATTAAAGCACTGTGGTACTTATTCGGGTAAATACGATACTTGCGACAATTATAATACAGAGTCTTTACGCTGTTTACACCATATACCGGATAACCTTTCATGTCAATAAGATATCTGGTATATATAGTATGAACAACTAACTGTTCACACTACACCAAAGAGTGGTACAGAAACAGAGAAACCTATCCGATATGTGACGGTCCACTTTCAAGATCGACACGGCGAATCTCCGATGCAGAAACCGCGCCGAAATCACCGTTCGTATGTGTGATCAGAAGCCCTATCTGGTACGGTTCTCGTGACGGCGCAAGAGCTACAGGTATCTCGTGTAGTGTAAAGGGTATCTGGTCACATCGCCACCAAACGAAATCGCCACCAAGAAATATGTATCTTAACAGCATCCTGATCTGAATACTTATCGAAAGGACAAGTCTCTTAAAAGAATTCTTTCACTTAAAATTTGTATAGGTAATAGCATGATTTGTATAGTGATATTTGGCATAATTACCACGAGTGATATTTCAAAATTTTGTTATACGTAATTTCACGAGCCGTCAGGCGAGTGAAATTTGAGACAATTTTGAAATATCACAAGTGGTATTTATGCCAAATACCACGTACAAATCATGCTATTATTTGTTTATACTACTACCCGCAAAAGGTTTGTAATTTTCACACGTAGGTATTTCAAATTAAGCTCAAATACCACTTCTCTAAGCCAATCAAATTGCAGTAATTTCTCATGCCGTAGTATAAACAGTGAAATTTAGGGAGGTAAGGTTTAAGTAAGAAAGCCTGTTGGATTTTCAACAAATCGCACCTCTTGAGCGATGTAAATAAGCCGTATTAAAGTATTAAAAAGTTGCAATTATTCACAAATAATAGACTACGAGTAGTGCCCCATTTTTCCTGAGGGATAGTAGTCTAGAGCGAGCGAAACGCGAGCGCGCGTGAAAATCCCCCCCACGCGAGAAAAGGCGACACGCCGCAGTCTAACAAATAATAAAACTAAAGATGAGAAGTTCGACGCAAGGTGTCAATTAAAATCGATAAACTTTTATTTGGGCTTGAGGAAGAGGTGACAATCCCAGATAAGTAAACAGTGTCAATTGTTGCAGAGTTATTATGTGGTGGCGAGTAGACTTCTTGATGGCGATTTCGTTGGTGGTGAGATGGTTTGGTGGCGATATGACCTTAAACGGTGTAAAAATAGCCATATTTGGTACAGCACTACACGTGCATCACACTTTTTGGGACATTTATTTGCCGCCACTGAACTACTTCGACGTGAACTTTCCTGATTTCAAGATTTCGGAAGGATGAAAACACAACGAGACCATTTTCTATTCCTTCTCAGTTTTGTACTTGGATGCGGTCCTTGACAGCTTAACTTCAGAGAAAAAGTTCTTCGCGAAACTCAGAAGTGTGCTCCTCTTTAATTCTCTCTTTTCCAACTCTGCTCCCACGCTTCACTACCACATTTCGCGCTCCTCCTGTGGTGTTCGAAGGTCAACTTGTAAGCAAGTCTATTGCTATTTTCTTTGTTCTACTGACACACCAAAACAGTAAGTAAATACCTTAGGATGATTGCTTGGAGCAATCTGCAGAGTTCCGTTTGCATTTTTCTGGGGAGCTGCTGGGCGATACTGCGACACTTTCTTTAATTGATCACCTGCAGGGTAGAAGGAACGAAACGTAAATGTTTAAAATAGCCTGCCAGCAAGCCCTCCATTTAGAGGATTTCGTAAAAAGTACACACGCGAGAAACACACGAGAGGAGAAGCGACAGCAAGGGACGGACATAGAAGGCGGTTTTGCCGCTTGCACGCCCTTTCTCGCGCGGCTCGCTTCCCTCGCCCAAATGAAGAGCTTGCTCGCAGGCAAGTTTACAACCGTGGAGGCACACAATGCTCATGACATGTAGCTGCAATAGTGGCTGTAGCCTGAGAAAACAACCGACATTTCGCGACTCCACTGATGGTCTCCCCGCGAAATGACGTCTGAGAAACGAGCGCAGAAATTCCATACTGATGACGCGTCAGTACCGAGATCTGATTAGTGCTTCTGATTGACCAATCAAAAGCACTACCCAGATCTGGGGAGTGATGCGTCATCAGTATGGAATTTCTGCGCCCGTTTTTCAGACATCATTTCGCGGGGAGACCACCAGTGGAGTCGCGAAATGTCAGTTGTTTTCTCAGGCTACAATACATGTATATAATTACACAAACCTTGAGTAGTTTCTAGCTGAGTTCCTCCAACTTGATGAAGAGTTGCCATCTTAAAAAAAATGGATAAAAGTCACAACAATTCAAAAAGAGACTGAACCAAAGAGCGAAAAAAAGTCTTTTCATAGTCTCACTTCAAAATAGGAAGCACCGTCATTTGTTTTCAACACTAAATCGTCCAAAAAAACATTGTAACTTTTTAAAATCACATTGTACCAGGTGGCCACGAGGAAAAGCCAATAATTTTACTCAAACATGTTTTGCCTAGGGTTGTAAAGGAACAGTTATCTATACATGTCAAGCTGGTTTTTTCGAAAACCAACCTAACGAAATTTGAGTGAAAAGGTGGCAAAAGGCAGGCTTTTGGGGCTTAATAAGCTCCAAAAGCACACTAACGAAGGCAAAGGAAAAGACAAAAAGAGAGAGCGAGGAGGAGAAGATAAAAAAGCAATGGTTGCGCTCTTCGGGTTGATTTCCAGTGTCGCGTAATTTTTACGTGCCTACGAGCGTAAAATTTACGTTCGCAAATAAAATAGAGGCAATAAATTAAAGGTCGCTCGCAAGCGTAAAAGTTAAACCTCGCTCAACTTCTCGTTTAAGCTCAGCACTTTTTATCTTGCCTCCATTTTATTTACGTGACTAAAGTTTACGTGCGTAGCCAAAAACGCGTCAGTGGAAATCAACCTTGAAAAACTGTTGGACGCAAAAGGTCCATTTGGCGGTAACGTTTTCAACAGGCCGGCTAGATGTACATTTGAATATTAAAAAGGAAAACCGGCCATATTCTGCTGAAGATAACACTCGATGTCAACATCTTTAGCGCATTAAATAATTACCACTCTACATGTAGCTCTTACTTCAGTTGGTTGCCGTCTGTTTTGGGGTTTTCGAATGGTCTTGGGGTCAATTTAATAAAACTTTAATTTACACTTGTAATTTACAAGTGTAGCTATCGTTTCAGAGTCTGAAAACAATAGCTACACTTGTAAATTACATTTGTAAAAGTTTTATTAAATTCAACCCTGTTCCTACAGCTGTTCCTTTCAAAGTAATGACCTTACCTGTCCTACAGCTCTGTCTCGTTCAAGTTTGGTCAGCATCTTCTCTTTCATGGCCACCTGTCGAAAACAAATGTTTATCAAATAACAATGTTATATAACTTCTCTAATCCACATATCCTGGCTCCAGAGGTTCGTTTTCGAAATACCGTAAAATTCCGAAAATAAGCCCCGGGGCTTATATTTTTCAAAGGCTTTTTTTGAGGGGCTTATATTTGGAGGGGCTTATATTCGGAGGGGCTTATCTATGGAGGGAAATTTGCATTTCAAAATCGATTGGGCTAGCCATATAGTTGGAAGGAAATTGACCGTTTTTGCTATGTTTTACTTTTTATTTGAGGGCAATTTCTAAGTACAAGCCCCCGGGGGGCTTATATTTGGAGGGGCGATTTAGCGGAGTGTTTTTTGCGTTACGAGCTTGGGCGGCTTATATTTGGAGGGGCATATTTTCGGAATTTTACGGTACCTACAATAGGATATAATAAACCGTGGTCACTTAATCAAGATCCCAAGACGGACCATCTCTCGTCGCTTCGCGCATCACTCTCACAGCTTTGCCGGAAACTAGTAGATAAGAAAAAACCCACTGGAAACCAGGGTATATTTCAGACTGCAATTTGTACTGAGTATTACATCAGGGGGAATACAAGTCTACAAAACTATTAGATAAGCGTTGTTGAACAAAACAGTTGTACACTTTATCACCACTGAGTATTATTACCTTACCTCATATTTATGTTTTAGAGTCTGAAGTGTTGGTTCATAAGATGAGTAGTGCTTCTTAAGTCTGCATTTGAAAAAATAACAATAAAAAAAGTTAAAAATGAATGTTAGCTAGCCTGAGTATAAGGCCTTTCTAAGGGGATAGGGGAGAGGAGATTTTAAATGGGGGAGGGGGAGCTCTCTCCCTTTTTCGCTTCCATCTTTCCCCTTTTCCCGGCCCAGAAACGCCTGATACTCAGGCTAAATGTTAGCAGACTTGAATGAATGCTAGGGGCCGTGACCTTCCACGGGAAAACGTACACTAACGTCTTTCCGTTTACAAGCCGTTTGTCAGCCGTTCGAACGGCTTAATCACCGGCCGTTTAAACCGTCAGCCCGTTTGAAAGACTTGGTTACCCGTTCGTTAGAAAATAATATAAACCCGTTCAAAAGGCTTGGTCGCCCGTTCGTTGAAACGTCCGCCCGTTCGAACGACTTGATGACCCAATCGTTGGAAACATCATTCCGTTCGAACAGCTCAGGCCATCCGTTCGTTAGAAACATAAGGCCGTTCGAACTGCTTGGTCACCTGTCCGTCGAAAACATCAGGCCTTTCAAACGGCTTGGTCACCAACGGTTTGGTCATTATTGGATCCCTTTGAACGACTTGAGCTATTTTCCGTCGAATGACGGCAGGGGTATTCTGCAGTACGCCGAACGCCGAATGAATCTGAGGTTTAGTGATTAGGGTTAGGAAACTAAGCGAATGGGGAGAACTTTCCTCTCCCTCCTGCCCCATAACTGCCTCTACATGTACCTCCCTTATGAAAGGCCTAGCATATAGAGAGCATATGTTACAGGTCAAATTTGATTTCAGGTTAATTTTGATTTAACCTAGGTTGATTCTCAATTTCCAATTTCTCCTAGGCCTAGCTAATTCATGAAAATTAGGGCAAGTCAGAGACAAAAAGTATTGAGAATCAACCTACCTTTGAAATCTTTAAGCTGAATTTAATTTTGACCTGTAACACATACTGGTATATTACAGTGGGTATAGTTTAATTTGGGATGTACCTTTTTATGTCAGTAATGAGCCTGTTCTTTTCTTGGACAACTCTCTTGTGATGCATTCTATGAAAATCTCTTTCCTTCTTCAGACGGACAAATGTTTGCTTTGCTTTACTGTTGAAGATCCATGTTGTACAACATCATTACATTTTGCATACATGTACAAGTACATTTAGATTATCAATCTCTAACGTAAAATAAACACAACAGCTTTGTGGGGCCAGTAAATGTACCTGATCCATACGTGAGCTGCTGATGACAGTTTGAAACCCCGACCCTGTTTATTAGAAAAAATCCTAAGACATGTACATAGCTGTCTAGGACAAAAACACCTTTAATCTTATTACACTGATGAAATGCATGCCATCTTTGTTTTCATTTAAAAGTGTTTATTGGCAATTGCAATCAGTGGCGGATCTAGGGGGAGGGTGCAGGGGGTGCGCACACCCCCCCCCCCCCCCCCCCCCCACCTGAGATGACCTGCGGTTTTCTAATACAACTGGTATTCCGCCAAAAAAAAAACTATGTGGTTTATTGGTGTTGAAGTAGAGACGAGTGCACCCCCTCCTAAAAGAAATCCTGGATCCGCCCCTGGCAATTAAGTAAATTCATGTTAAAGTCACTGCTTTATATACATCTACTTGAAGTACAAACAGTGGTGGCATAAACGGAGACAAACTTATCAGACGTCTTATTAAGTTATTTAATACTTTATGTTAGCCTCTCTTCGTAATTGTTGTTATAAATGCCTTGTTTTATGTTAGTTTATTCTATTTACTGTATAGTAGTGTCTTTACTGTTATTTAGTCCAGCTATAGATAAACCTTGTACTTTTAAAATGTCTTTAGCTCCCCCCGCCTCGATTAGTTTATAAGCTATTTGCAGGTGGGAAAGTAATGTGATTAGTTATATTTCCAATTTTCAATAAAATTTGTTGTTGTTGTTGTTAGACGCATCTGTATCTTAGCAAAAAAAGTATGGAGGAATTTGAGGATACCAACATACATGTATCCGATTTAGAAAATATGGGAAATAATCTGAGTGACATACATTTGTACATGCAAAAGATGTAATTATCTGCAAACGAGTTCACTAAAAAAAAAAATGTCATGCATGTAACACCTATATTTACAATAATAGGACAGACACCCACCCCCTTTTTTCTGACCCAAACAAGGCCCAAAGTACTTGGATGAGCAAAGCAGACCCCTTCTCCCACCTCTTCAATGTCTGGATATGTAAATTGGCTGGTACTAGTAAATGCACTCAGACTATGAAGGCATCAAACTTCCCTACTACTGTAGTAAACTGCAGTCATCTTGTGATGATGTCTATTACAGTAATTGTCCACACACTGTAAATAGCGGTATTACAGTTTATACATTATTTACTTACTCGGCAGCTTCTCTGAACCTGGTAACATCTTGTCGCAGCTGTGTCACCAGATCATCTAACTGCATGTTTCTACAAGCAACAAACAAATCACTTTGTAGCGGAGCTCTCGTGCGCGAAGCGCGCAGCGGAGCACCATGGGTAAGAAAATGTGGTAATCTACCCATCCGAGAAAATTTGGTAATCACGTGACCGTACGCCCGACCGTCCGTCCGCACCACAGGCCTACCAATGTAAAATAACTCAGTCAACAGGTATGGCGACCCAAATGCAAATCGAGGTTATTTTGGCGGGAAATCGCATAGCCACCCGCGTCTTGTAAAGCAGAGGCAGCTAAAAATTCAATAAAGACGAAAGCGAAAATTGTTTCTGTATCCGTGTTTTCTAAAGTATTAAGCTTAAATTAATTGTCATGTCCACAAATTTGGAATATAGAGCCAGAGAAAGACAAAAAAAAAAAGAGAAAAAGCGGCAGGCCAGCGAAACTCAACGAGAAAAAGGGCGACAGAGATCTAGAGCGAGAGATAAAAAACAAAGGAGAAATTTTTTTGTTGGAAGAACATGAAAATTTTGTAGCAGCGGTGACAAAATGAGAAAATTAATGCTAGCGGCCACCAATGCAAGAAGAAAATGAGCGGCAGTGAAAAAAAAGTGAACGAGAACACGTACGGCATTTCCTCCATAAAAACGTTTTTGGAAGTTTCACGTTGTAGTCGTCCAAAACAACGGCAAAGAAATGAACAAAAAAAGTGAGCTGCACGTGCAAAGTTGCTTTTTTGCTAATTAGACCTATTGTTGTTTTTCACCGTTCTCCGGCGTTGCCTTCGCCGCTTAGCATTACACGATTTTATATTTTGTTTGAACAAACTATAAATATTATCGAGAGCTTCGCTTTTAGCCCTGGCTAAATCTATATATTAGACCAATTGATATATGTAGGTTTAGCATGAATAGCACATGTACAACTTACTTGACATAAATATCTGGCACAACCCTGACATCCTCTTCATTAAGCATTCCTTTTTGTAACAGCTCATACCTGAAAGATGGATTCCAAGTTTATTTAATGTTTGCGTGGAGGCAGAGTGGCTAAGCGGTAAGAACGCTGGACTTGCAATTCAGAGGCCCCGGGTTCAAGTCCCACCCTGACCACTAGCTGGATTTATTCAAGTCCCAGGTTCGTCAAATCCTCGACCACCCTTGAAAAAGGCCAATGGTTTGCCTCCGGCCAGTTGGGATTCTTAATCCCATTACGTTTGATTCAAATTACTTGTTTCAGGCATTTTCTCAGCCCATTGGCATTAGTGCTTTTAATACTGCCGAAGGTAAATAACAGAATTTTATATATATATATTTTAATGCACTCAGACCATTTTTTAACAAAAGTTCCATAAAATTCCGAAAATGAACCCCGGGGCTTATATTTTTCAAAGGCCCTTTTTGAGGGGCTTACATTCAGAGGGGCTTATAATTATCTATGGAGGGAAATTTGCGTTTCAAAATTTATTGGGCTAGCCTTATAGGAAATTTACCTCTTTTGCTTTGTTTTGCTTTGTATTTAAGAGCAACTGCCAAGTACAAGCCCCCGGGGGGCTTATATTTGGAGGCACGATTTAATGGAGGGTTTTTTACGTTACGAGTTTGGGGGGCTTATATTTGGAGGGGCTTACACACGGAGGGGCTTATTTTTCGAAAATTTATGGTATTCTTATTTGCCCAGCGTAAAAAAATAATAAAAAAATGTGGCCCAAAAGAGGCAAAAAGTACTTCTTTGTTCAGTAGGATCAAAATAATTTTGGTGCATTTTTGTGCATTTTAATTATTAGTAAAAAGGATGAATCAGTACAGACTGAAAGTACACACATGGTACAGCTTTCGTCATCAACATACGTGTACAAGATGAACTTTGTAATTGAGTAAAGGTCATGTACTGTTGCAAGAAAAGAAAAATCTTTTTTCACCTCTAATCAAAGTGTACGGTCCTTACCATTCAGTCTGGAAACAATCCAGTGTTCTAGTCATGCCCATTTTAACAAGAAAGTTTCTCACAAAATCCTCCACAATCTCTGGTCTCTGATTGGAAAAAAAAGGTATGCAAGACAAAGTGACTTAATTAAATGAAGATTAAAGATTTACACTGTACACATGCGATCAAGTGTGTGCTACAGATGTAACCAATACAGTATTTTACTTGATAGCTCTTAATAGTTTCTTTCTATCATGAGCAAAAAGGCACTTTAAAAAATGAACGGAAATAATATAAATGTTCAGTTTTGGTTGGCTTTTAGCCTCGAACACAGACGTATTTCTGGTCTTTGCTTCGATCACTCCACCTGAAAAGTAACTTTTCAGATGGAGAGAAGTGATGACTGGAAATACGTCTGCATTCACAGGCTAGTTGGCTTTCTATAAGTGAGGACTTTTTAAGTATAGAAAGGGGCCGGCGCAGGTGAGTCAGGTTAAAAATTACATTGATATTAAAGGTGTCATTTTTTGACCCAATCTCATGTACATGCAAATACACAAAAGGCCCATTTAAAGTAATTAACGCAGATCATAAATTAAATGCTAAATCAGCTTACCGTTGTTACTGAGGGCTTTACTGGCTCATTCTTCTGCTGCAAAAATAGCAAAAGCTACATGTAACTACATTTATAAAAGTTTTGTGCTTTTCCTGATCCAACTCTCTGATCATCATGTACAGTATCATCAACTGTACATCATGTATAAATGAGAAGATTATTTTCATACATGATGTACAGTTGCAGTCAGTGCACACATGGATGCATGTGTGAAATCACAAAGAAGTAGAAAGTGTTAGTAGTAGTAAATTGGATTTTTTTTCTTTCATATGAGTGGCCCATTTAACAGAATATACTCACAAATTCTATTTTGGTCTTCAGTTGCATTTTTGCTTTGGGTGACTTCTTCTTTACTGCGCTTTTCAAAAACACGCAAATCCTGAAGTTCAGAAGCCAACTGACATTTGCGTTCTTTGCTGCCGTCAATCATCTAAATGGACCTCTTAGGAAACAAAAGTTTTCTTCCACACATTCAAAGAGTCATGGTTTGTAATTAATTTTTGTGATTGGTGGATTTCGATCCGTTTTGAGTTTCTCTGTATCAAGGTCCGACGTTTGTGATCATAATTATGATTGACAGCAGCAAAAACACATTTGTGAAGGTGGCTTTTGAACTTCGAGTTTGCATGTTTTTGAAAAGTGCAGGAATGGATAGAGTATCATGGCGAATAGTCCTAATAGATTCAATAAGGGACGGACCATTAGAAAACTTATGGGGGGGGGGGGGGGGCGGGCGAAGTACAAAAAAAAAATTCGCGCAAGGGAAAATTAAATGAAAAAAAATTCTTGCAAGCCAATTAACCCTAAGAAATATTCATGCAAGGGCCTGAAAAAAATTCATACAAGGAATTTGATAACGAAAAAAAATTCCTGCAGCTCGAAAATTCCCCTCCCCCCCTATAACTTTTCTAATGGTCCGTCCCTAATATCGATCCTAGGCAAGCTGTTAGCCAGGCTTTTGGAGTGAATGGAGATTTAAACTCGGACACCTCTCTTTTTTTAAAGGAGAAAGCATCTCGACTGCCTTTGAAATTAAGTACAGTCGACTCCCGATAACTCGAACACTCGCTAACTTGAACCTCGCCCTAACTTGAACCTCGCCCTAACTCAAACCTCGCCCTAACTCAAACCAAAATCGATTTGCCCTGGATTTCCGTCTTACATTCACTGTAATTTTACCCTCGGTAACTTGAACGCTCGATAACATGAACTCCCACTAACTCGAACCAATTTTCATTTCCCCTCAGGTCATTTTCTATATAATTTTACTGTTGATAACTCGAACCATGTTTTGAGCCCTTAAATAGTCAGGAAAAAAGCCGTCTACTGGGGTCCGAAACATTGAATTTGGATTTCCTATTGACATGTTGTAGGGGTATCGTTTACTGGTGGAGGCTAATGTTGATCGTCACAGCCTAACGTGAAGCAGCTTTTCTTCTCAAAACAGTACAACGCATTCTCTGTTTAGGCTATGTTCTGTTACATGTGCGTTACATTCTGATTTATAATCTAAACTATCTTTTAATTTTCATTTGACATTTCTACAATTAAATTTGATTAAAATGTTCACTATGCAGTAAAAACTCTTCTTTACCTTACTCTCAGCAATTTTCTTTGAACTCCCGATAACTCAAACCTTTTTTCGATTTCCCTTGAAGGTTCGAGTTATCAGGAGTCGACTGTAACAGCAGCTACATAGTATCTTTAAGAATACTTACTGCTAGCAGTTCATCATTGGTCTTCTCCTGGACTGTTGTAATAGCTGTATCCAAATCTTCATCACCATCTACAGATCCAAAACAAATCAATAGATTTGTAAATATTTAATTTTCATGTGCGTGAACTATACATACATGTAAATAATAATTATTGTATACAGTTGATCCTCATGTAACCAGGTGCCAAGGGTTTGGAGCAAGAAAAGGGTGGGCTTAGGAGAGGTGTCTACTTGAGGGAGATTAAAAATGCAGTATTTATTTTTTACATCACAGCACGTCAGGTTAAGCCCCAACTGGCAATGTTTGTCATAAGGGCAACAAGAAAAATTTAGTTTTTACATAAAACTCATATTATGATGAGTACCCTAGATATTACACAATCATGTACTGTATAAGCTTTAATTTGGACCCCCGAATACAATTTTTCATACACCACACCCTGGAGCAGGTTTATTTTGGAAAATTTTATACAGTGTATCCCTCTAGGATTAAATGTATACCTACAAGTGTTGCTCCATTAATGAAACTTTACTTTTAATAGTGGTATCAAATGAAATGAGTCATAATAGACACTATAACACCCTTGATGAACTATTCACAACTTGATCATTTGTTATTTTTTAAAACTTGACTTATAATATACTTATTTATAATATAAGCACTGGGAAAAGTGGTTGCATGTTAACAATCTATCTGTATTTACCTGTGACTGAGTACTCATCTTCCAAAGGAACCTAGAAAGATAAGTAAGACAAATGGTATTGTTAGTTTTATTAAAAAATGATGGAACAATGAATGGTTCAATCAAATCTTCATCTAATTTTAATATTGTTTGAAAAAACGTCTTTGTTTGCTTTAAAAATTAAAGGAACCACAGGAATATTTGAAGGTCTAAAATATAGAGGGAAACTGTTTGGCTTGATTAGTAATGATGGTGAATGATGAACATACCTACATTGTACACATAAAAATCAATTGCTTCAAAGCATTTATATTCAATCCAATCTTGAGATCTGGAAAGCATTCGTGATAAATCTTGAAGTCTCATTTTTGTGTATTAATTTATTTCTGCATGTATCTTTTGAGCACAATTATGTCAGCTGCTATTCAGGGGAAATGAGCACACAGTACTCCTGGCACAAGTGGCCCCAAGCCTATTTACCTGATGCGTATAAAGAGTCTTGAAATTTTTACTGCAAAGTCTTAGAGTTTTAAACAACGGTTTCACCATCTCTTCAGCTCTCAATCTTTAAGCTTGGCCACTCCTTTTAGTTATATTTATCAACAGGACAAAAATCGGTACTCCAGAGTTGTGGAATTTCACATGTATTTCTATACTCACTACTTGAATGCTTAATGTGTCAAAAAGTATACCCAAGTAGGAAAAATCTAACCTCTTCATAGGCAAACTCATCATCGCTGTCATCGGGAACTGTCACCTCTAGTGTCAGTGAAAAGCAGTTAAAGAAAACAAATAACTCCAGGAAAAAGGGCATGAAATGTACATGTTCAGCTGCCATACATGTTCAATCCTCAAGAAAATCATGTTCAGCAGGTGGAGGACAAAACACTGAGCCCCAGTCCATGGACTATCCCCATTTGGACTACCCATAATGAACTACCCCAAGCCAAAGTGGACTCTGCTGCTGACATTTAGTGATTAGGGTTGGAAAACTGAGTCAATCAAGTTTCAGGCCAGTTTTCCTAGTATGATGACCTGAAATGGAATCACTGAATCTTCTAACCCTAATCACTAAACTTCAGTGGCCATAGTCCATTCTAGGGTAGTCAATAGGGGTATTGAAGTCCATGAACTGGGGGCCAGTGTTTAGTTCCCCACCTGAATGGCAGCCATAAGTGGTCAACACTCATTTGCAGTAAGTATTCAACTAAGATAGTTACCAAACATTATCACCACAATTGTATTTGACAAAATCCTGGTATATATTGCACATAAATTACGAAGGAGCGACTCTAAATTCGTTAAAGATCAGTGAAAAGTCTTTCGTGATTCTCTCATGCATGTTCTTTGTCAGCAAGCTCATTTGGTGTAAAAGAAGCACGTTTCTCGGTATAATCACCCTCATATTCTTCGCATGCGCTCTAATTCATTATACAGGGTTGACAGGCTACCATGTGACATTGAAATGTCAGGCAAAGCCCTTATCAGACTAGCTGTATTTTAAAGCTCATCGATACCTTCATCCCACATGAACTCGTAACCTACCGAAAACTCCGGTTTTAGATTTCTATCACTTGATATTTGCTTCATTATGATATTTTTCTCCCTACTGTAATGCATTTTTATTGATCATAATCACCTAAAACCTTAATGTTTATATGTGCACTTGAAATACAAGCTAACCACCAGAATTCCCGCGTGAATTAGGTCAGCTAAATATGTTTATAATTTAAATTAGACATTTTAGATCACCCCTCTGTACGAGCAACATGTTACATTTTATCTAAAAAGTTGTTTTCTTTATATTTAGCGAAGAAGAAAAGTCCAAGAACTTAAAGAATGAAAGGATACGTTCCAAAAAGTAAGCTCCGTCTTCGTCCGCCATGTTTTCTCCTGCTTGTTGCTATTGACAACGGAGAAGCGTTTATGCGGTAGTCCCATGAATAACGATGTACGTGATGTAAATATCATGAAATGAATCAATTCAAAGAGGACAGAGGGCAAATGCTGCAAACGGTTGCTCGAAATTCCTGAGAACCATCTAAAAGTCGTAACTGTTCGTCAGTAGGATGCCTATAATGTGTGCAATTCCACAACTGGCTTCGGCTCCATTAAATCCTAGTGACCTCAGGGCTTATCTCGTACCCAGTTCTCTTAAGCTAAAAATTTTTCTGGCGGCGACTCATCTTGAGTCTCTTTGTTCAAAAACATCTTTCGCTGAGATAATAATAGGACTGTTATGATCTCTTGACATTAACAACAAAATAGCAAAGACAAAAGCGACTTGAAGTTTCCCCGACTGATTTCCTTTTTATGTACCCAGGGCACCAGGTTTTTTTAGTCATGCAGAGGGATGCTTCGGTGTCTGCCCGAGGCCGACAGATGTTCGGAAGCAGCCACAAGCGACGAAAACGATGCGAAACCAAAATATTGGACCAATACTCAGGGTCTCGAAATAACTGAGAAATGAAGGGAGTTTAAGCTTCACGTAAACAGCAAATGGCAAACTTCAGATTAAAGTTGAAAATTTCTCAAAAAGAAGAATGAGCAGATAAAACAGCTCAAGACAATTTATTATTCTTATGGATAAAAAATTACGCGCAACAACTAATTATAATGAACAGTTAACGACAAGTAATGGGGAAACTTGGTCACGTTGCAGGGGCGGATCTAGGGGGAGGGTGCAGGGGGTGCGCACCCCCCCCCCCCCCCTTCCTGAGATGACCTGCGGTTTTCTAATACAACTGGTATTCTGCAAAAAAAAATAAACTATGTGGTTTATTGGTGTTGAAGTAGTAGAGCAAGAGACGAGTGCACCCCCTCCTAAAAAAAATCCTGGATCCGCCCCTGCGTTGTACAATTTGATGTAAACGCTTTGCCCTGCAAAAGGCTAGACCATCACTTGGCTCGGATGATCACGTAAAGTGGAGGTCCCATCTCCAGTACGAGAGGTAAAAATAGTGTTCTCAATTAGTACACTCAAATAAAGTTCATTTTTTATTGCCCGGAGGAGGGATCCGTAGAATTTCCCGTGTGTATATATGTAAGGGAAAAAAAAGGGTAAGAAAAACAGTCAAATTTATACCATTCAACATTATATTCAGTATTTTAGTACAATACAAATCTTCACAAGCATGTAATCAAAGGCGGGGGCAGTTGTAATGAAACCTATTTCTAGTTTATATAACTTGCCGACTCGTTCTTAGAAGTCTCTACATTTTGATGCAGGAGCGAAAGGGATTCCTTTTCCGTCAAAAATGGTGAATGAAAAAGTAAGGGATCGGCCCTCGGGGCGGAGCCTCCCCGTATCCCTACCCCCGTACCCCGCGGGACTGTATGACAGAGTTTGTTTCCGTTGTCCTTGCGCACAGCCGATCGACCAGAGCAACGTCATGTGATCCCATCCAAAATGTTCTGCGTGCTTTTAAATCTTCCTTTTTAATTTCAGCAGGGACAGTTGAGGGTGTGTCTTAGGAAAATACACAAATCAAAACATTAAACATAACGTGTTTAGCGTTCGTCAGGCCAGAAAATGGACTCTGCTGATATTACACTGAATTTAATGTTTTAAGTTTCTTGTGATGTTGACTCTCTGTTATGTAGGTGATTTTAAATTGTCGAGATGATATTTTTCAAGCAGTAACTGAATCGAAAACTACCGAAAGTTACTTTCCCATAGTACTGTGTATAAGGGTATTTAATCTTCATTCAGTTCTGGGCGGGTAAACTGGTTTTTAGTTTCCTTTTGGTTTTTGGGTTATAGATTAGGGGTTCTCATAAGTATAAAGCCGGAGCATGCCAGGTTTCTAGAGGAGAACTCCTGGCTTTATCAAATACAGGTTACTACAGGGGCGCTATAATAATATAATAGCTGCTGGAGAAATGACGCATTAATCAGTCACATAAGCATAAAACCATTTATTTCTTTCAGAAATAAATTTCATTTTTGTCCATCAACAGAACCGCGGGCCAAAGACATCATTTAAGCAATAATTTTTCTAATGCATGGGAAAGAAAACATAGATGCTGAGCAGTACCGATCGCGTACGCAGCCTGCGATGAAACTATTTTTCTTTCAATAAAATCTGTTCCTTGGAAATGGCGTGAAGGTTATCTCCAAAAACCATGATTGTTTATTAAACAGTTTTTTAAAGTCCCACATGCATTTTGTTTTCAAGTATTATGAGTGGTAAATGAGAGACCAAATATGTACCCTAAGATCACGAGTCCTCTTTATAATAAAAGATTGCCCTCTACTGTAATACAGCATGTTTTGTTAACCTCACTGGTAAAGAACTACGTGTGACAGGAACAGAGACAAGAAATGTGCTTGTGGAAGTGGTTTACCAGACTATTCGTGCAACCGTAGCAAAACAAAAGTCACTCATTCAAGAATTAAAGAGGTCCGCAATCTGTTACAAGTATGTGAAAGTCCCTGAGAGATACAGGAACTTGAGAGTTAAGGCACAGTAAAAAGCTCAAAAGCTTTCTTTAGAATTGTCAAACTATACAGTGCATGTTGGAGCTAATGTACGTATAGGAACACTAAACAAACACAGGTCGAGAGCAACCTTGTGCAGTCACCGCCATCATTTTATCCGTCGGCGACTGCACCTCAGTCATCTCATCCACAGCTTGGTGGCTAACACTTGGTTAAATTAAAATATTTTATTTGCAGAATGACTCAGTACGTTTTTCAATGATTCCCTTTCTTCCCTCAACCGTGAACTGAGTGATAATCCGAGAGGCTAGCTGTCCACGCTCTAAATTATTCTGTGATCATTTCCTCTTACTGGTAGGATAGATATAAATGGCACATATCAAAAAAATATCTTTGAAAAAATTCCGGAAGGTCTTCCGTCTTTGCGCTCGATTTACAACAGACTATTTTGATTATAAAGTTAGTATAAACTCGTTGCTTACAGACAAAAACTTACATCAGCTATGCCGAGCCATTATCGGGATCAAAACAGCGAAAATACCTTAGATTTCTAACTGCCTTGCTATCATCCCACCAAGCATGGTATGCCGTTTCCAAGAATACATTGGTAGAGTCGCTTCGGTGTAATGCAGAGAGATCTCTTAGGCATGAGCTAAATGCAGGACCACACAGACTTTTAAGACTGATCCGATGAAATGGCACGGAAGCGTCGTGAGAGCTAGGATGAAAGTTAAGCGGTTAGGTTCAGTAACTTGGTCTGTGATAGTTATATTTACTAAGAGGTGTTAAAAATGATATTTGTGGGTTACACTGGGTAATTTGTTTGCGTAATGTACTCATACAAATATTTTTTTATGAATTTTTAGTCTTTCTTTGTTGAATACCGAGGGGAAGCAATAATAATTAACCTCTTATCTTCACGTTTTGAAGACAACAGACGTATTTTTGCGAAGTATTTTGCATAACGTAGGGCATATAAACATCTATTCTGAACAGAATACCCATTATTGTTCAGTTGAGTGGATATTTTCTATTTGATTCTTTAAGACTATAGAAAAACGTAGCTTATTAGTTTTGTCTGTAAACAGAATGTGCGAGATAAAGAGCCCCAAACAAAATATTTGTGTTACTCAACCTCCCTTGTTTTGAAAATAACCTTGGCACTATATAAAGTGAAGTTATTTATCATGGAACATTTGATAGAATCACTTGAAAAAAAACTCCCTTTTTAAGCCCCAACACTTGAAAAACAATGAAATATTTTACGCATAAGGAAGACATTAAAGCCGTGGGAATGTCTTAAAATGCCGCGACGGGAAAGGCGGCCCAGTCGCATCCATATCATATCCATGAACTTACACTTACACTGCGGCTTGTTGAAAATCTGGCTTAAGATGGCTATCATTTTATGAAGAGCCGATGAAATGCAATCTAGCTAAGATCAAAGGAACTTAACGTACGCCATTCGCTTTTAATTAAAGCCTAGAGAGTTGTAAAATAATTAGACATCAGGTCTGTCAAGTTTTTACGAGTTTTCCACCCAAAATTGATTTTGCTTTTTCCTTGGGGTGGCCTGGAGTGTTATAAGATTTTTCACTGGTTCTAAGTTTTCAATACTTTTGGTGCTCTATCAGTCGCTCAGAGATTTTCCTTGTTTATAATCCACATAATAAACCTATTGTTCTTATGACCTGTTATCAACAAGGCCATTTTACAAAGGAAGCAGCACTTAGAGACCAATTGTTAACAATCGAAAAACCGTACTTACAGGAATTCAAATAAAGTTGTGCATTGTTCCCCGATCGCGACTGAAATCTTGGCGTCCATGATTTGGGAGTTAATACCTGCTGCCTATTCCCGTGACATAAGTTTTTCGCCCACCTGGAAATTCAATGTGCCTTTTTTGTCATGCTTTGCATGACATTTGGACCTATTTTTGAATATGGTAAGCGTGCTTCTGAAATAACATTTTTCCCTAGCGAGAGCGTAATTGCGCAATTAATATGACATCACAACTTTGTCGTATAAGCGGTTAAACAGTGAAGACATTGGATAAAAGCTGATCGTTATGGTAAGATCTAATTTAGCAGGCAGAAGTTCTCTGGTCAAGTTTACAAGACACAACGGATTTTATGTTCGTGCTCGGCGAGATCACGTGGGCGTTTCTAGCTCAGATGTCACCAAGAAAAGGCAAAATAAAACGCCGCGTCAAGGGTGTAAACCATCAAACGTATCTTCGCCGTGGCAATTTACACCTGCGTGCGCGAAACAAACAATGTTGAATCATTACAGACTATTATTCATCAACAAACTAACAGTTAAGAATAAAAAACACATTAACAGCAAGTAAATGAATAATTTAGAGATGAGAACGCGGGGCAAGAAAAAAAAATTATGCCAACGTTAATGCGTTAAACAGCTGAGAGAGTGCGGCACATGAAAAGAAACTACCGTGGAGAGAAATATTATCAGATTAGGTGGAGTGTTTGTTTTGATTGTCGCTGCAGAGATTTCGACAAGCCGACTGTAATAGTCAAGAAATTTCGCCTTTGCGGTGAAAAAATTCAAAGATGACGACCATCGCTACCTTTGAGGTTAACGCTTTGGAGCAACACTTTCAAAGACTTATTGGGCAAAGGAATGCTAGAGGATAAAGTTCTGCCTGTATCGTACCGACAGACAATAAACTGGGATCGATTACACTTTAAGCGCGGCGGCCTGGTATCGTTTTCAAATCAGCTAGCGACTGCGCGATAAATGCTTCCCTGGGATTCATGCAAACCGTGCTGGTCAAACAGTCTGCTACAAAGGAGAAAGGGAAAGCTGAAAACGTTATTGGAAATCATGTACCCACGTGGCTTTAACTATAACAGACCACCTTATCCTGTGCCTGCACACGAGTCGCACTGTCCTCCACCTCTATCACACCCGCCTTATGTTTATAATGCCCCTTCCCGTTATACATGCAGCTCATATCCCAGTACTGGTGCTTATCCAGTGCAAAATAGCTCGCCTTCTTATGGTCGTATGCCTCAGCCGTTGACGCATTATGAAGACCCAAGGTATATGGAGATAGGACCACGAGACGAAGCAGTCATCCCGCTGCATCATCTTCCACAACGACCGCAACACGCCAGCGCCATGGACTTCTCAGAACACCCCCGACAATCCATGGAGGGAGCCTCTCATTTACTCCCGAGTTGCGAACAAGGTAATGAGACTATCTTATTATTGGTGTTCACAAAGATCAACCCCTCGTTAAGTGTTATGACTTCAATTGAAGCACTTAACACTTTGTTTGGCATGCACTTAAAATGACTTTCAGCGTTCATCAGCTTTGCCAACATAGCACTGACAACTGGCAAGTAAATTCGTGGAGGTGTGAGCGATGAAACGTTAATTTTTTGTGTGAATTTGTCAGAATGCTATGCTAACACATCATATATACATGGGACTAGTCTACTAACTAAAAGTAAGTGTGCACAGTAAGTAACTGAGTAATATTATAAGGAAGTGAGATTGATTTCTAATAGAAACGTTTACCTTAAATTTGTCACTACAGTAGATTAATGTCTTCAAATTAATGTTTCCTCTAAATCCGTAAAACAAAATTACTTTAACACCAAAGTAACTCAATTTTATCTTTCTGTGGTTTTCACGAATCAGTTTCATGTACAAAGTGTTCTCCCTAAACTAAAATGATGAGCTTGGATCTTCCTAATCAGTTTGTACTAACAAATGTTAGTGCTTCTTCAACTAGATTATCCATGAGCAGTCAATACACATACTACTGCATATAATGTACTGATACGTAACGTATCGTTCTAGTGTACTTGAGTCTGTATGTTAGTAAATAGACATTCTCTGGAACCGATTTTAACCGCAAGAAGGACTTCAGCGAAGAACCTAACTAGAGCAAAAATTTAGGCAGTGTAAATTTCAAACTGATTCAACAACTCACCGGTATGTTCTCGATAACTTTCAATCCCTCAGATAACGGAATAGTCTTGTAGATCAGTTATGATAAGAACGTTTTAAAATACAGCCGATATTTGTAATAATTTGTTTTGCCGTTCCTTTCAATATTCGTGGTTAACCGCTATCACTAATAGCACGTTTGAATTGGAGGAATTCGTTCTGTTACTGCAAATACCGAAAAATCGATCACTTCAATGCTGATCTTCTCTATCGAGAGGCGAACTCTTTATAACAGATCAGCATCTGTTTTTTTCGGTCGGTATTTACTGCTGGGTTTGGCAGTCATAATGTTTATAACTGCATAAAAGAAGTAAGAAATTATATAGCTTCATTTATAAAATGCTTTGGACTCTAAGAGAGATTCACAATTATTTATCAGTGACTGCGTATTAGCGGCTGGAACCGAGTGGGCAAAGCTGTCAAATAATTTTGGTGAAATTCTTTTAAACCTTTCATAAAGACACTCATCTGCATTGGGGATAGTTTCTAAGTTTCCACTACTTTCGTTTAGCCCCCTATCGCGATGTTAATTCTTCACGATTATCAATTAAAGTCCGTTCGCAGTCCCATTCAGTGTTTGCAGAGCTGAATAATTACACACCCTGACTGTCAAGAAAGTTCTGGCATTTAATAGGCTGTTTGCAGGATCTCTAAACATTTGAGTAAAGAGTTCTAATTCAGGTCAGTCGAAGCTGGTCAGTACATAAAGGTAATGAATTTTTATGTTCGAGCAAGTAAGTGAAAGTCTGCACCACGTAAACTAAAGGCTGCATGGATTGTCGCAAGCCGCGCAGAACGCGAGGTCGTTGTGGTCTCATCGAAGACTGTTTAGATTCCAGAAAAATTCTCAAGCCTTGGCTTTGAAAAGTCATCTTTTCGGTTGTACAATCAACACCCATAACAAGCGGAGATAAACCTTGAAGATCTCAACTTCTAAAACGGTAAAAAATATTACTTCAGAGGACAACTCAGACACGGAAATAATTTTGTGGTACCATGTTTTCCGGATCGCCCTCAGTTAAGGATCGATTCGTCGCATCTTCCAAGGAGTTGAACAAACAAACTCAAAAGCCAAGGCTAGTTAAACGTAAGAATAAAGACGGCAAAATTCTTCATTATTTATTTCGATCTAGGACCAGATTTTGAATCTCTAGTCTTGTTGGTAAAGCTTGTATATCAGTATCTCCAAAGGGCATACTAGGCAAAACCACAAAGAGTGCGGACCTAATCATATGGTTTTCAAGTCTTTGCGCTTGGTTTCCACATTAAAATTTCCCTCTTGCCTTGATAAATCCCCAACGCCCTGGAAATAGACGGCTAAAAGACTGACTGACTTGATCCAGTTTGCGACATCTCTTCTTCGATCAAGTCACTTCAGATGCGCTCAGCGTAGTCTGTGCACCCCGCCTTCTTGAATTAGGGCTTTCCACAGTGGATTATAGATACTATGGAAAAACTGGAGCCATAAGAAGAAATCATACGACACTCATCTAGTGGAAAAACCGGGAACAAACAGTAGTAGATTCAATTTATGAAATAAGGGAAAAAGTAGGAACCTTCAGTTGAGACAAACCTTGACAAAACGTCGGTTCTCTGAGCCATGAGACGTGCGAGGAACACCAAGTGCAAGACATTTGTGTGCAAGATTTAAGACTCAGTTGTCGCAACTCTAAATTGGGGAATATTTCCCTCAAACGGGAGTGAGCCTCAACTGTATTCTGCTATTGCTAGCAACGGCCAACTGTTAAGCAAAACTACAGGGAATCCGGCTTACGGCGCACAGTGATAGCGAATGTGTGATGGCATTAGGAGGTTTCACTTAAGTTTATTAAACTGGCATAAAAGTACAGCATTGTTAGGTTGCTGATGAAGCATTTCGAATAATGCAAACTTCTTAAAGAGCTCATTTAACTGTAATTTCATATCTTTTTCTCTAGTACCAATTGAAAAATACACGTTCTACTTTGGTTGTTTTCAATTTACTCCGACTGAATTTAGGCGGGTTTATATTAATAGGAACCAAAGGTACGACATCCATGGAGAGTGTAACGATTTTCACTGTTTCCTATCGTTTTATTCATGTTTTTGATTCATACGTTCTACATGTGATTTACCAAATACAGAACAGAACCGTTGGAATAACCTACTACAAGGGTCTACAAGAGAAAGCGGCTCCAAAAGGTTTCAAGACAATGAGAATTGTTTGGCAAAATTCCGAGTTTTGGCAGTTTAACTTGCTTTGAAGGGCTGACAATTACAATCCTGTATGCAATAAAGCCTGGCCTGGCAGTCTAGTGCCACTGAGTTTCTAGTATAACTGCGTTTTTCAAACACCAACAACATGTTCTGAAGTACTTTTAGGGGATGAAAATGACCAAACTAAATAGACCTATAGCGAGCGTCCATATTCAGTACCTGTTTGAGAAGAATTGAAGAGCACATTTTTACAGGAGGGTCTTCTCGAAACTTCTTTATGCAAAGAATCTCTTAACCATTATACTTTTGCTGAACAGGGAATCGAAAGCATTGTCACCACGGGTCAAAAAACAAGTCTAATTCCGAAACACCGTTATATATGAAGGGGAATGATGTCTGCATGTGTTAAAGGTACCAAAGCTCATTTATTCAGTTTTTTAAAGATTTTGCTTCTTTAGACTGAATCGTCAGCACAGAAAACTTATGAAGCTTCATTTTATTCTTTCATGTCTGCACGATGAATTATGGATGCTTTACGCTCCGCCGTCAAAACTGAAAGAGTCAGAATTTCGGCCACACTCAAAGGCCAGAACTCCTCTCAAAACCGCACCGCATAAAAGTACTACTCAGGAGGCTCGGCTAGCTTGTACACACATTTTATTCACGACTTATACACTACCTTACACATCTTAAGAAACCATAGGAAAATACGGTAGAGCTTAGTATGAAAACAGCACAACAGGAAAGAACTTATTTAAACGGAGCTTTCATTTGAATGATCAAGATTTCACCCAAGGTCGGCTAGGTCCGCTTTGCGAGTAAAATATACAGTATTACAAGAAAGTAATGCTCAGTAGCTTTCACTTGAGTGGTTGCACTTTCGGATTTCATCCACGGACTCAAAAGTTAAAACCACGTTGTGCAGCATAATAAAATGTACCAAAGGATAGTACTGCTCAGTAGCTTTCATTTGAATGGTCACACTTTAAGATTTAATGCAAGACTCAAAAGTTAGCCCCACTTTCTACAGCATGATAACCACCTACTTTCGAATTTCATTCGTCAAGTCGGGACCATTTTGCAGAAAAGCAGGAAAATAATCTCTTGGGGGAAATATCTTTTCATACTATAAATGGACTTCAAAAATGTGAGTGTCGCCGGCTACACAATCAAGCTGGTGAGAGCCATCACTGAATTTGGAAAACATTTGGAGAACATGTTTAGGTATTCGGTTCTACTTACTGATGCCTAATTATTTTTGCAAACATTTGTTGTTAAAAAGGAAGCGTTTCTCAAAAGACATGTTGCGCACAGTCACATCATGATAAATATGCGGTCAACCAAAGGATTTTACTCTTTAATGTAATCCCTCTTTCGGCTTCTTTAGGGATTTCCTATCTGTAATATTTTGTTAACAGGATTTAAGGTGTATCTAAGTAATAGATTTTTCAGTCACTGAAAGGCTAAATGCAGTTTGTAGAGTATTAGAAACTGTGAACGAAGGAGGGCGACCGCGGTCCTTTGCACCAGATACACGTACGGGATACTGACTAGGCCGTCAGTGAATTTTCAAAATGAAAACTGGTTGTTGAAACAATCGGTTAAATTGGTCAGTTTTTAACCTCCTTGAAAAAAGCAGTTTTAAGCCATTTTCAATTTTAATACGTTTTTTCACTGGCAAAAAAAAGCCGTAACTAAGTGGTTTCGTGAGATAACCTGGGCAAAATTCAAAACGTCCCTGTCAAGCGTTTGATCTCTTTGTTTATGGTTGAAAATTCATGATAAGGACTCTTTGTCTAGAAATTTGGATTAGCCATATTCCTAACCCTTGAAGCTTGTTTTTATTTGTTTGTTCTAAGAGTGTTTCATTTTTCGGGACAAAAGTCAAACTTAGATATTCACATTTTGGTTTTTCTTTATCCAGTTCTCAAAGCAGAGCACAGTGACCCAGTCGGCCACTAGATCCTTCGTCTCGACGGTCCAACCTCAGGAAGTTTTTCCTTTTTCACCAGGGCCGGAATAAAAATTACAGAGAATTATCATAATAAATTAGTGCGTTAGACTTGTTGTGAATTGAATAAAAATGTGTAAATTCTCAATTTTCGTTCGAAATGCGTGAGCGACCAGCGATTTATTTTAATAGAGCCTCATAATTAAGACCTGAGAACTGGCTCGATCGGTGGGTTGGCCTAAATAAGTAGTAAGTAACTTTATGTGATAAAATTAATCATTGGGGCTCTGTCGTCGCAATCTGCGCTTTTTTAACAGTCAGACGGTTACCCGCAACTTGTAATAGAAAGCAATTTTCAGTCGTATAATTCGCTGGTAAACCGGCGGAACTCGACTTTTCGAATTTTTCAAATGGAGTAAAAAGCCTCACCGAAATATATATTATCTGCGGATCATTTGAGCATATGTTGGTAATTTTTTTTGAAAAAACCGAGGTTTTGTTCTTTAATTGGAAAGGTTTTTTTACTGCCACAATTTTACCTAAAAGTAAATACATCTTGGGAAATGAAATAATTTAACGTCTCATTTGCTGGGAAATAAACTGTGGTTTTTTACACACTTTTAATTAATTTTGTTGCTTCCGCAGCTGCGAAAACCGGAAAATCCGGCGGAAAGAAAAGAAAAGAAAGAACAGCCTTTACCAAGCATCAAATTCAAGAATTGGAAAACGAATTTCAGAGAAATAATTACTTAACCAGGCTCAGAAGATACGAGATCGCCGTGAGTTTAGACTTGACAGAAAGACAGGTCAAAGTTTGGTTTCAAAACCGCCGTATGAAATGGAAACGCGTGAAAGGAAAAAGATTGGAAAAGAAACCCTCGACAAATCGACTGAGCTCAAGTTCCGATGAGGATAAAGCGAAGGAGATTCATATGTAGCATATAACCTTTGCATAACCTGTAGCTTCGGAGTTTAAGGCTTGTAGAAGATCAGATTTGTCTTAGTACACTAAACCGGGTATGTTACACTCCTGCCCAATACGGCGCTAGGCGTCATTAACTGATATGCACTGATTGTAGCCGTTGCCGTAATACTGGCAAGAGGTTTTAGCGTTGGAAATATTTATGTGGATAACATCTTGAAAAAAGTTATTTTCCGTTTGTTTATTGTTGTTGTCTATAATAAAAAGTCTATCAATATAACTTGTAAATATACTCTGACATGCGTTCACTGTTTCGTTCAACGTTTTTATCAAGCAGCCGATTTTTCAGCTCCGTAACAATATTTTGGGTGGGGCCAGTCTTAGTAGATGGGAAAATAAGATGGTGTTGGTCAGTTAAAGTTCTTCAGCCTTTCGTAGTTTCTGATCTTCTTGAAACATTTTCAGAGCAAACGTTCATCTGTGTCGTAAAAAAATGAAATGTCGTGGAGAAATCATTAACAAACCTCTTAAAATGGATTTCGTGATCGTTCCGTGTGATACGCATACTATTTGTCATAGAAGAGACATGCAATTGTCGGCAGCAAAACGAGCATACCATGTTAACAACAATACATTAGCGATATTTCCTCTCAGTTGTACTTTAAAGCATCTGAATAAAATTGTTCTTATTCAGAAAATATTGATTTCGTGATCTGAGCTAATAGCTGTCTTATTAGAGCAATTGCAACCATTTAGTATACAGCTATTTCGAGAAAGGTTGTCGGAAAAAGTGCACGCGACAATCCCGAATGGTATTGTGGGTGGTTTTTAGTTTACTGTTCTTCAAAGAAATTTGAAAGAATGGAACCACGAGAGGCCATGGATATATGTCTGCGAGTGCTGAAGGAAAGCAAAAAAAGTCGGTTCGACAGCTGCAGTGTGAGGAACAGTATATTGATCATATCCCATATTACCTTTCGGGATTGTCGAGTGCACATTTTTCCGACAACCTTTCTCGAAATAGCTGTATACATACAAGCATACTGAAAGCTTATCAAAACTATTTCAACACATGCATGCAATCAATCATACAGCCCACAAGAGCAGATTATTTACAATGGCAGGCATGCATTAAAAGCAAAATTACAGACAACTGAATTAAATTTAAGACAATTCACAATTCTTGTGTTAGGTACACAAAGCAAAGGACGCAGCACAGGCGTCCCAAACTCAATAATATGTGAGCGCATGTTAAAAATTATTAGATCTGCTAATACGTAGTGTTTCATAGGGTTTATATGGAAAAGAAATTTTAAAAAATGAAAAAATATCACATTATCTAAGCTTATCTTGTAGCAAAGAAGCAAAATAAACTCGTGAAGGTTAAGACAGGATATAGCAAAACCAGCTCAAAACGCTTCAAACCGACACTGAGGAACGCTACATACAACAAAAGTAATTTTATCTTAATTTTTTGTCACAAGATAAGCTAAGGCAAGGCGATATTTTTTCTATTATTTTTTTATGTTTCCCAGTATAAACCCGATAAAAAGCTACGTTACTCAATATTAGCAGATGAATTAATCTTTAACATACATTAACATGTCGAGTTTGGGACGCTTGTGGACGCAGCCGCTTATCATTAGGCTCTGTTAATCCTGTTAACTACGTCGCAAGCGCGGATGGTGAGCACTATTTTGTTTTTACCTCACAGAGACGCAAATGGGGTCAATTCATCTTTAAAAGCCCTTTACAGCGTTTACTCACTGATTTTCTGTATGATTCTTTTTCGCCCTTTTTGCGTCTGCGAGAATTTCCGGCCGTAGCCACTATTTAAACAAAGTGAAAGCAGAAGGAATCTCTTCACATTTCACTTTTTACCTCGCCTCCTTTCGGTTCTCGGCCGTCTCCAAATGTATGTCGGCAACCAGTCCATTTGCCCTAATATTTCAATTTTGTGTTCGTACTCTATGTCAACTGGGCAATCGCTTTCTACCTGATAAATTTTGGGGGGTAATTTTCGACTCTAAAGAAAGGTGAGTCTTATATACACCAAAGAGCCCAAACAACGAAACACTCTCTTAATAAACACAGACAGTGTCAATTTTTTAAGACTCAGTTTTTTATTTTATCTAATGAGGATTTACCGTTCCCTTTCCGAAAATCTTTTTGGCACCTGATTAAAATGACAGGTATAAATATCCATATGAGGTAATCATGTCAAAGCAGGTGCTGACGAGATATTGAAATTCCTAGGCAACCGCATCCTTTACTGAGGAAATCAGTTAGCTGCCCTTTTTATATATCGTTGTAGCCAGTTATAACGGACATTTCATATTTAAAGAAAACCAGAGTATGGCAAAATTGATTTTTTTTTGTTATGGCAATCTTTTAGAAGAATTCAAACCCGGTTTTGGTATTAAAAAGACCACCCAAAAATAGAACCAAATGGCGCAGCTCAGCCCGCTTTAGTTCAGAGGAGAATATTTCACATATTTCGGCTGCCTTCTTCGTGATTAGACTACGATGAAAGAAGCCCCGACATTAATGCCTATATTCCCGGATAAGTGACAGATTCTAGAGCATGTTATAGCAGACGCCATACAAAAAGAATGAATATCCGCAATCATCAAGAAATCAGGGAAGTTTCCAAATAAGCGCATACTTCTACGCGCTCTGAAGTTTATTTTTCCTCGTAAAATCACAGTTTATTTTTCAATAGAAAGAATTAAATCGTAATATTTGCGCTGCTTTTTTTTTTTCGACAATCTTATTGCGGGTAGAGGAAAGGAGTAAGTAAATCTGATTATTGTAGAAGATCAGTGAAAATCAGTTTTAGAAAGCGCATATTATTTCGAACGCCATCGAATTTACGATGCCAGGAGCCCATTAACCGGAGCGAGCAACTTCCACACTAAGCCTATGTCACGGCGTTTTCACGGACCAATTCATTTTTAGACACATTTAAGGGCACTTTTTCCCGCGAAACTAAAACCTCCACCATGTCTATGAGCGCATTCGAAGTATAAGATATCAAAATGGAAAACTAAACGTTTACTTATTAAGAGGCAAAAAAAAAAATCATTTTCAGGTCTGTAGGTTTTACTGACTAGTTTGTGGGATTCAAAAGATTTTCAAAATTCGCGCCAAAACCGTTCTAAAAATAAACTGGTCCGTGAAAAAGCCGTGACACGAGCGGATGGAAGTTGCTCGCTCCGGGTTATGGGTTCCTGACGATGCATATTAAACGGATACTTCGTATTGGATCAAACCCCCGTTTATTGAAACGAAAATCTGAAAAACTAAAACTTGTTGCTGCTGTTGTTTGTTTTACCTTTGTTTAAAAACGCAAGGAAGCAACAACACATGTTTGGCTCCTTATCACAGAGACCACCAAATCATCCTCGTTACTAAGTTTTAGAGGGCTTTACACCCTGGCATATCAGTTTGCATTCCAACTATGCCACATAACTAAAAAGGGAAAATTAGTGGAATTCGAGAGCAAAAAATGGTTCATAACTCGAAAAATAATTTATAAGATAAAAAGCTATTTTCTTGCGTAAAGGATTAAATGGTTTTTATTAATGGAGCCTTAATGGAAAGGCCCTACTAAATTCACGCTTAGTTTTTCTCGTTAAGGCGGACTTTTTTTCTCAGAGAATTTGAAGGTAACTTTAGATACTTTTGCTTCCAAAAACCTCTTTTTCCACCAACTGAGGATCCAGATATCAGTAACGCTATTACAGAGGGTGAAACTGGACCGCCGTTCCAAGAATTGTTGCTAGTGTCCCTTTTAGTTTCCTCAAATAATTGGAGACACTTTACTCTATGGAAATATTTTCTTGATGTTTAGTGAGGAGAGGACTGAAAACCGGAGTACTCGGAGAACTTACCCTGTCAGTGCAGAGAAGAAATCCATCAACAAACGCAACCTATACATGGAGTAATGAAGGACGAGAAAATTCTGATGACAAAGAATTACAGTTCCCATTGCGCATGTCCGTTCGGAATTTCTGGCAATGTTATTTTGGGCGTGGCCTAGGGAGGTGCGTCAAGGAAGCCCATTGAATAGGGGCTAAAGTGATTCCGTTTAGTAGTCTGCATACATGTTTATTGCGCTAGAAAGTCAAATGATATTCAGTGGAGGTAGTCCATAGCGCAGGTAGACCGATTATGGTGTTCAGGGATAAGTCTATCCATTCGTTACCTACTCGAAATTTTGAGAGGCTCAAGATTTTGATTTCAATGTCAACACAGTTTTTTTTTTTTTCAGTTTACTACAACAAAGCAGCACGATTCAGTTCTTGAATGACTTAGCAAACATTTCACTGCTCTAATTCGTGATCAGACTGAACATAGTTGACTAGCGACAAAAAAAAAAACAACAACAACAACTACAGCAATTAAAACAACCTTGAGACGCTAGTTGTTCTAAATCTCAGTCTGTTGGATAACCCAATTGGTTTCCCTACTTCTTATCTGCTGGGTAGTGCTTTATCCAGTGGATAGTGCTATGAAAGTTTGAACAACAAGTCGTGGTCAGAAAAACAGAATTAATTAAGTAACCGCAAGTGTTAAGCTAATAAAACTCCTAGTATATAACACACAAGTATGATATCAAACTCAACCTACTTAGTCACACTGTGTGATATTGCCTTATACACCCTTTGAAGTCTTGAAGTGAAAAACATTTTGGCTTTCTTTAATATTAACGGGGTTTCCAGAACAATTGCTTTATAGTGTGCGTTTTAAACATGAATCGAGTGGAGGTGAGGGTGTGGAGGAGAGAGAAAGCGGCAGGGGTAGGATGGCAACGAGAGACGTGATTGAAAAAAGTAGGGGAATCTTATGAAAAATTATGAAACACTATTACGACAAATGTCGGCCTAAAAGCGGTCTATCTGCCGTTCTATTATCGTTCCTTTATCAGTTTTAAAACTTACATCGGCAATCTTTCCGTGTCCTTTTCCGGGTGAAAAAAGAGCAAAAATAGTACTTAACAGGAACACCGTGCTCGATTCCTATTGATACGTGCCTGATGATGTTTTGGCTGGAACCTACTTCCGATCGATTTCTTGTTTCGTGCCAGTATCCCCCCTTGTTCTTATCGGGTTTTGTTGTATAAGCGGTTTAAAATTCTGATTTTGCGGATAAACATTTTGACAACTATATGGCAATAGACTGACCGAGTACTTGTCAGGGTTAAAAATGAATAAAAATAGTAGCCTTATCGCTATTGGGAACCTTGTGAGGTCTTGACTGCGTCCTTCAGATGAAGAACGGTACGTGAGGGTAAGGGTTATCGGCTGGGGCTGCAAGGGTTCCGTACTGACCATGCTGCACAAAGTGTTTCTGGCTTTCAAGCTTAAAAGCCAACAGTCCTTTTGTAAGTATGGGTTTTGCTTTCATTGTGATATTCGGCCCACTTAAAAGGAAAAACATATTTTATAAATATTATTTGAGAAAACATGAGCGCTCTTTATTCGCAAGTCACGTATTGATAAAAGGCCAAAAAACATAAATTGGAATATTTCAACCATTTCCGTGTTAATTGTGATTGGACTTAACCTATATGTACTTATTTGGCATCCTTAGACTAAAAATATACTGTACCATGGTCGACATTCTTCTCATAGCTTGCATTGAACGCTAGCTTATTTTTGGTACTTTTAAAGTGCTGTTCAAAAGATGACAGATTACTGGCAAAGTTCTCAAAAAATTACGACTACCGGGCCATTACTAACAGTTTGCTTACTTATTTCTCTATAATCACTGTTTAATGGCTTTTCGGTCATGGCTAGACACTACTTTAAATCAGTCAGGCTAAACAGTAAGTTCTACAGATAACTTGGTGTTTTGCAAAGTTAATCCAGGGATAATTAAGATGTTTTCATTCTGTTTTTTTTTTTTTTGGATCGTATTAACTTGTTAATCTGCATAACGATATTAAGTAATAAACATTGCTTTAATCGTTTAAGTAGTAGTTATTGTTATTATTACTATAATTGTTATTGTTATATCATTACCAAGTTATTTTTGCTGTTACCATTAATTGCAGTGAGGCCTAGGCCAGGCCGAACTTTTCATGCCGAACCAAATTCTTAACGGTTTGGGTTGACCTAAATTAAGTTAAGATCGTTTGCTGGGTTAGACGTCGAACTTAAGACGCTTCGAACTAATGTACTGAATTAAACAGAAAAGCAAAGTGCAGGGGACGAAGTCTTACGTGGTGGTCTATCATTCATGGGGGGAGGGACTGTTACTGGCCCACGCTAATTGGCGCCACACGCTGTTGCAGTGATCCTGCCAAGAATTGGCGAACGCAGGAGCCCATGACCATGGGTCATAGGCTCCTGGTGAACGTAAGTAAATTTTACATTATGAGCTTTTTATGTTTACTTTATTACCTGCCCCACTATAAAGAGTTGATAGCCGAAAAGAAAAAAAAAATTAAAAATATAAAACACAGGTATCAGGAGCCCATTTGGCTCCTTCAGGTATATTTTGTTTCTCGATTGATGTTTAAGGTTCAGAAACTTACACGGTTAAATCACATTTTAATTGCTCATTATATTGTTGTTGTAATCAGAGCTAACCGAGGGAGAAACCCTTATGCTGAAAACTTACTTTCATAATCGCCACTCACGGTTAACTCTAACTTCTAGGTTTAGCCAGTTGCTGATATCAGGTCCGCCGGTATAAAGAAAACAGAGTGACAAAATTTGTTGACCGAATGACTGCAGATAAGGCTGATAAAAACTGGTCAATCATTGAACATCAAGGGGTAGTTATGCAAGGCAAAATAGACTCACAAGAAAAAAGAGCACTTTATTTAAATTCCTAGTATGTATTTAGCATAAAATGATTGATCAGTAGGGACACTATATTTTTACCTCTCCTACTGGCCGATGGGACCGCCATTTTACGTGGTCATCTGAGCCAAGCGAAGACGGTCTCCGAGCCATTTGCAGGGTAAAGACAGTACCTTCATTTCTCATTTATTTTAAGACCCTGAGTATTGGTGCGGCCCCAGGAATTTGCCAACTTGCCACCTCCCGCTCCTCAGTCCAACGCTCTACCGACTGAGTTAATCCTGCCGAAGTCCTTCAAGATAGACCAGAATGACACTAGACTCAGTCACATTTGGATAATTCAAATAAATATAACAGCTGCGACTATTGCTATACTTTTGTTTGATTACTTTTAATTCACTTCCTTAAGTGCTTAGTTTGCAGTTTACTTACAGTCTTACACAGAAACTGTGCCCGTTATTTTTTTGTTATAAATTCAACAAGTTAAGGACTCAGATGTTAGCAATCTCACAGGTTAGTCTTTGTCTAATAAATCTTTCTTTCAATGAGCTCGGTTTCGGGTCTTCATCAGATATGATATTGGATGAGAGGCGCGAAATGCACACGAATTGTTGAGTCAGAATTTACGGAAATTTAAAGACTTGTTTTACCTTCAAAACTATTTGTCACCTTTTTTTAAAGGTTTTTGCCAACTTAATTTTCCCGGCCCCAGGCACGGGACAATATACCTCCTTTCCTATCTGACTGTGGGTCCTTGAATACAAATTTCTTTGTGGGAAAAAAAAAAGGACACAACAACCTTTCTTGGAATAAGTCATTGAGTTTTCTCCAGACAACCACATCCCATGACCGCAGGCGCAAATTGTTAGAGATCTTCGTTTTAGCTTGCAGCTTACAAGAAAACCAAACAGCTTCCTTCTAAGGAAACTGAGGTAAGAAATGAATGCCAGATTTAACTAAGACTGCTTAAGCCACAGGCTGCAGTGAAGCTGAGATATCTGGAGTTTTTATCCGTTGACGAAGGTCAGTTCCTAAACCGAATTTTCGGGTATGTGATGCACTTCTGGGGATGCACTGCGCAAATTCCCCTGCCCGTTTCACTTTTTCCAAGTTCTATTTTTTTATGCCATGCTAACACTAATGACCCCACTACAAGTAATTTAGCAAGAAATTCTCGTTGTCATGGGGAGCAAGTATTTCTGTCTTTGTTTTGTTTGTTGTTTGTTTTGCTTGCTTTTTTTCTAATTTCATTGTATAAAGTATTTACTGGGCCGTAGTTTAATCGTATAATTTCATTAACTTGTAGGGTAGATCAAAATACATTACATTGAAATATAATTATGCATAAAAACTATATTCGATACAAGGCTAAGACCAAGGAATTAATTTATGACCTAAAATATATCTGACATATTTTTTTTCGAAAATATTAATTTTGAAATGCACGAAATCACTTTCTCAGCTGTACCGTAATGTAGAGGCATTTGAACTATCGAATTTAAAATAAAGTTTTTAAAAATAATTCTTGGCAGTAAGTCGTGTTTTTATTTCCTGAAAATTAAGATCAGTAACTCTATTATTATAGTTAACTAAGTGAGTCAAAAACTTGGGAAGCACTTAATTACTGTTTGATTGTCGCCAAATATCATACTTTGGAAATAAGTGCACGATATTCTCCTCATCATATCCCTTAAAACAAACTTTTTTCCTTCGCTCCATTGTCAAGGTATCTAAACGTTTTGCATTATTTTTTTTTTGATAGTCATGTAATTTTCATCAAAATCCAATAAGGAAAAGGTTAGCTGTTCCAAAGAACCATGAGAACTGCCTCATGAAACGCTGAGTTTGCCCTCTCGATCAGAAATTTATATAACAGTTACTATAATTGCATCTGGGGACCTGACAACGTAAAGAGTAAGAAATGTCTCCATTAAAATACCTTTAGAAACATTTTTAGAGTAATCACGAGTCGTAATTCGACTATAGCATTTAGTGGCATACCTCCAATGACTTTCGCCAATTGATGGCGTCTGGATAGTATGTGTCAGTATGACACTCGAAAACAAGCAGGCAATAAACGGGAATTAGTCAACACAAGATCTCGCACGATTCGCGGTTGAAGACATATTCCAGGATCGCTGGTAATCCGAGCCGAATTAACCCCTTGTCTCCCTGTTACTATTATCAATGCTAGATTTGCTGTCAGTTTATATTTATAGAAATAAAAGAAGGCGATGAAACCCAGGAAACGTTATCGACAAAAATCTGTGAACAGAAAACGTTGCAAGACCGGAAATATTCACGCTGTGTGAGTTCCAAAAAGTCTCTTTCAGCGAAAGTTTAACTCGCAATTTTAAAGTAGATGAACAAGAATTAGCTTCTCAATTACGATACAGTGACGTGAATACAATTACATCAAAGCTAGAGATATGGACAAAAATTGCCCAGGTTTTGGCGCTATTCGGAATTGTCCTCAAGGTTTTTATAATGCAATTAGCAGTAGTATCAAGTGGTTTCAAGAGTCTTATTTCAAACAACATCCGGTCTTAAAATGACCTCTTGAAAATAAACTAAATTTGTTTCTCTAGCGCATTAGCCAGACTATTCAATTTGCCAATGTCTAGGATATTGACTCGGTATAAGTTTGCTCCATTGTTTTGAACGTATCTGTCAAAAGTGCTAGGTGAGTACGTGACGCCTAAGTTTCTCTTTTCCTTTTTCTGCAACCGTGAATAAATAATTCCAGATGACGAGGAAATTGCGCGTTTCATCGGCGGTTTCTTTGTGGTGCTTTGAGAATTTGCAACTGTGGAGAGAATTCCTCCTCGCGCCACTGTTCTGTGTTTATCACAGGTCACAGTGTTGCAAGGCGGTTTAAGACCTCGATTTGTTTGAAAATGTAGTATTTCGTTGTAAGACTTTTGAGAGGAAAGAATGACACAAATTAAAATTCCAGCTTAATTAGCTGTGTAGAGTTCAGTGCGGCAGAGAGGGGTGAACCCCACAGAAAAACAGCAAGGGTAAATAAACATCGCTAATGGATTGCCTTTTACATAAACAACCCTCAATATTTGCAGAAAAGCGACAAATAAAACATTAGAACTCGTTTCGAAACAATTATCCCGAACGAAATTAGGGACTTGTTCACGGGTGCCCTCGAACTCAGGAGGAGCTCCCAAAAGGTCCTAAAAGAATGCGATGGGGAAAATGGCGGCGGTCGTGAATCAATTTCCGAGCTTTCAGGACAGATCACTCCCCCAATCTGCTAAACGTTAGCGCCGAAACCATGACGTGTTGTGATTTTCCGACGGTAAAATGCCGCATTTTGATAGACATCTTAGAGTAGAGTTCCAAACTTCAAAGACAGCGACATAAAATGGTGAAGTGTATCTTTTACGGTGTTGATGGACACCCACTGAGGGTGGCTTATTTAAGAGGGATGCCGCCGACAAATGCAACGTAAATCAAATTGTTAGTAGGAGCCAATACAAATATGTACGATTTCTATTCCACGAACTTCGCCGCGTATCAGCCGCCATCTTACCCCAACGCGTACGTTTACGGCGGTCCTGATATGAACGCACCGTGTAACTACCGCTTCTCAAACTATGGATACCACACTGGTCCAAGCTATCAAGCGCAGTACGAGCGTGTCCCGATCCCAAATCCAGTCGCCAGTCATGCCCATGCACAGAGCATAAAAATGGTTGCCGATAGCACGCCCTCAAAGGGAGAGATTTTAACGACAACTCTTCGTCATTTTCCTCCCACTCCACCGCCTATTATGAACTCCATTAGCGGCTGTAGCGATGGGCCGTTAAGAAAGACATGCAACGTGGATAAACTTCTTGAGGAGCTCAGCGATGAAGGTACAGTGACAATGATTGTTTTTAGATTGAATACGCAAACTGAATTAGGATAATAGTTTCCTATATCTTTTTTAAATGTTGTTTTATACTCGACCTTGTGAACTGTTCATTGTGCACTTAGTTTTGAAACAGACTGCCCAGGTATTAGCTTTCTATTTTTCTATCAAACAAGAGAACAGTATGTAATGTCCATGAAATGTTTTGTACGCGCGTCTCTCAAGATTTCCAAATGTTATTGTCAACGCGTTATTTTTGGATGGATAAACAACTATGAAACTGACTTTGCTTCTCGCCTGTAAATTCCTACTGAAACACTGATTTAGTGAATTTAGTTGCAGTTAAATTTATTGAAATCACTTTCTTTATCTTCTTTCTCACAGCTTCTTTAATTCTTTGTTATGTCGCCTTTCTCTGGGAAAGACGAAAAGGATCTTTACTCTGAATTCAGTATACTGTTTTAGTTCAATTTGTTTTAAACTAGTTAATTCAAATTTAATTGCCACTCACTTCAGTATGATAGATAAATATACCGTCGTTAGAAATGTGTGTGTTAGAGCTTACAGCACTCTCAAATTCCAACCGAAAAAAGTGACCAAAATCAGAACAACCAAATCATATAATCTGGGGCAAACATAGAAGTTGCAAATTGCTGTGTTTAACAGTGTCCGTGAAACTTAAGTTGGTAAAATTATTTTCACTTAATATGACTTCATTACGGTACTAGCCTTTTAAAAGACAGTTTTCTACACAATTGACAAGTCAGAGAGTTAAGAGCTTATCAAACGTCAATATGCCTAGTCGAATTTCTTTCGCTGAACTTTCACTTCTCACGTAAGGGATATGAATGGACCCGACTTTTCGAAGAATGCTATGGGTATCGCCATGAATGATCGAGGGGTTCGACACATCTAGTTGCTACAATACTTGTTCATGTCTATGAGAAGTAGGAGCTATAATCTGTGACTCGAACTATAAGGGTATAAACGCCCAATTTTAAAATTCAGCACTGACTTTGAAATACTTGAGACATACTAAAACTTTCAAAAATGTTACACACTTAAATAACCATCTCGATTGCTTTTGAGCATGTCATTTCTTGCCTTTTCTTCACGCTTTTATCACGAGAATATGGCTCAATCCACTAAGCTCAATCATGCGCCTTCTAAGTTCAGATTTTTGAGTTCAGGCTTAGGCTATGCTCATAAGAGTTTGCCTTTGCTTTTGTTCGGATCCCACTCTGGTCTCTGTAATAAAGCAGAAACCTGATCAGTCGAACTCCCAGCTAACTCGACCTGAGCCCCATTTCATTTCCCTTGCCAAGTTGCACCCCCCTTTTCAATCTGTTTCAATCATTTTTACTCGGTTAACTCGAACTCGTGTAACTCGAATTCCTCGCTAACTCCAACTAATTTTCCTTTCCCTTCACCAAAATTTAACTCGAATTCGCTGATGTTGTTTTCCCTTAAGTTAGAATGTTATAAAAGCAGACAGGATGATTGACAACAATGAGTCCCTCTTGATCTCAGTCCAAAAGAATCTGCAATCATGATAGATCTGTTTGTTATTGATAAACATTTTGCTAAAAAAATTGGGATACCCTTAAAGGAGTTGAGAGGGTGTCAGTACAAAATTTGCAAGACAAACATTTCGCTGACCAATATGTTTTTCGCAAAATTTCGCCTACGAAATTCCTTTTCATATTGCAAAGGATGACCGCTCCTAAGAGGTGTAGCACTTCTAAGTTTTGAGTCTGTAGACGAAATCCCTCCATATTACCATTCGTATGACGCCTCTTGAGCTCAGCACTTTTATATATTAATTTTTTCTTCAAGATTTTTTCACTGAGATGAGGAATTTTCCTATATTTTCACTTTGCTTTGTTTTAGAAAGGAAAAGTTTAATAGGTGCAGTGGATAAAAGGGTTTGAGAACACAAACGCACGTAAGCCATTCTTGTTTAAAAGTGTGCGATATACAAGGCTGAAAGTAGATCGCAGTTCATAAACCATTTTTTTTTTCGACGAATAGGCGTATACAGTATAGAATACCAGTTTTCCAAACCCTTGGTTTTTCAAAATTTCCGATTTTTCGAACCAAACCTAACTTACCCTCACCAGTCAAACACTTTAATTTTTGCGCTCATTTTTCAAACCCTTCGATAATTCGAACCAGTTTGCTTTTCCTAGAGTGGTTTGAAGTGCCATTGGGATTCCATTAGATATAACAAGTTTATAGTGGGTTTGGGTCAAAGCTTGATTTCTCACAAAACGTCCCAATTACCACACTGGTGAAACTCCCATTTTAAGAAAGCTGTATTGTTAGAAAACAACTTACTTCGTTTCTGGCATAGTTTTATTATATTTTTTGCTTTTATCTCCTGAAGAAAGTTTCTGGCAATACTCTAAGATTAACATGATGTATCACTGAGTTAGAAAAAAGGGCATTTTAGGGACTTCATGCTAACGTTTGAAGTCTTCGTTTAAAATTTCTTTCATAAGTAATTCCTGAATTTTAAATTTCCTCAGACGAAAAGACAGAAGCAAGCAAAAACAAAGCACGGAAAGAGAGAACGGTTTTCACCAAGTACCAACTTCATGAGCTTGAAAAAGAGTTTGAAAGAAACAACTACTTGACAAGACTAAGGCGATACGAAGTGGCGGTAAGCTTAGATTTAACCGAGAGGCAAGTTAAGGTGTGGTTTCAGAACAGGCGTATGAAGTGGAAAAGAGTTCGAGGCGGAGTGCCCCCAAGAAAGATAGGTGTCGTGGATCATATGGACTTAGCTGTTTGTTGAAGAGTTACAATTATTGTAGAACTAAATGTCTGATACCTATTTAGTTATTTCTTTCATTTTGATCTGCTATAGAACCCGAGCAGAACCATACATCGTTTTCATGGTTTCTCCACAAAAGTGTTTCGTTTTCCTTTGCCCAATAATCCCAAAATGGTTATTTAATTGTAGATTCTGCCTTCTATAAAATCAAACTTGGTACATGTGAATAAACGTTTTTTCTCAAGGAAACCTTAATGAGAGGAAGAGTTAAGGAGGGCGTTGGCTGAAGGGAGTGAAATATGGCGATGCCTTTGTAAAGATAAATAATAACTATATTGAACCGTGGTAGGAAAACCTTGGCCATTGAGAAGCTTCGAAATTTTTGGTCTTGCATTTGTTGTTATTGTTTATTTTGTAAGTGAACTCTTCAAAGAAACTTAAAGAGTTTATGAGGAGGGCCTTCTGAAAATGAAGGATTAACAGAAAAGGAATATTGTAGATTAAACGCCATTACCATATTGATACTGCTTAGGAATGGGTTGACCCATACACGATCACTGAAGATAAACTTGCTGCCCATTACAGCCATTATATTCTACTTAGCTTTGCTTTTATTGCATCTAGGTTAGTTTGTATTCCACTCCATTGTTTTATCAAAACCATTCATTTTTAGTAAGTAACCATATATTTCCATAACCACTCGGTTTAATCTTTTGTAAATATGGACCATCAGAAATAACCATGCTTGTTTTGTTATGCAATAATATTACCTCGAAAGGGTTAAGCCATTTATTGTTGAAGGTTTTTCGCGACACAATTTGGCTAATTTAATTAAGGTTTGTTCAGCAGTTTTTGCCCGTGGCACCGTACAAGCATCTGCCTCTTGTTAAATGGTATTTCCTGCTCAACGATTCTAATATAATATCATGATCTTGGAAAAAAGCCAAATAAGATTCCTTACTTTTACAACTATATCAATTAATTTATCACCGTAGTCGCACTTAACTTTTTAGGCGTGTCCTACATTCAAATGAAAGCACGTTTAAATCACACTTTTCCAAAAATATGTTTTATTTTATTTTTTTTTTTAAGAATGCAAGTTTTCACCCTGATACTTTACAAACAATGCAAGAGAGAATTAAAAATACGTGAAGGATCAGAAATGTTTAGATCATAACCGTCTTCATTCATGAAAGGAATTCACTCTCTTAAGATTCCTTGAGCAGTCCTTGTCCAAAGATATGGATCAAGGTTTTTCTAAATTAGAGGCTCAGTTATTTTTACTGATCACTATCTTCATTCATGTTAAAAGACTAATTTTTCCGCTGCTGAAAATAGCCACAAATAGCCGGCAGCAACATTACACGAAAGATATCATTTTTCATCAAGCATTCTCTCCGTCAGATAACTGGAACCTGGAAGAAATTCGCTCTGAGGATAGGGTAGCTCTAAAACAATTTTACGGTTTTTTTTTTTGATACTTCAGCTAATTTTCTTAACTCTAGCAAAAACTCCAAACTTTCCTTTTTTGGTCACCATCCATTCATTCAAATTACAACGAACTGAATTAGTTTTACTTAACCTTTAAGGGCCTGTGTCACGTACGGCTGTCCAATTCATTTCTTTTAATACTACCAGTTTTCTTATCCCCTATGGAAGTTAAAGTTAGCGAAGAATTTACTTGTAAATGACAAAATCACAGCTTCATGTCCGTGCTTCCCAAGAAAGCGTTGTAAACAACAAAAATGGACTTTGAAAAACCGTTAGGTTAACAATTTCAAAAACCCACAATTCCAATCCGTTTAAATCTTATCCATCTGTGCTTCCTTTTGTATTTGCTATGTTTATACCTTTTTTAAATGTTTTATGCGGCTATTTTTTTGTTTCACTCGATTTGGTGGTAGTTCCTACTGTTCAAATTTTGATAATTCTTTTTTGACACAGCTCCTTCCTTAACGATCTTTAACTTCAGTTCACAACCGGGCATTAGGGCTAAACCCGGTTTCTCCCGGAAGTAGTTAAAGTCGAAATTCAACAAATTTCAAAATTTATTTAGTGAAATGTTGAAAAAAAAAATTAAAATAGTACCATGTGAAGTACTATCAAAGAGCTTTCATTTGAATGGTCACACCACAGGATTATATCTGCAGACTCAAATGTTAAAACCACCTTAGACCTGTTTCAAACGTCGTGCTACTGCCGGGCGTGCTAAGCTGGCTCGACTGTAGCTCGCACAACACTAGATCACGCTAGCACGACTTGGTTTCAGACGTCGAATTTAATTCAGTCGAACAGAAAGACTGTTCCCGAAAACAAAACACAAAAATAAAGAAACGGTTTAGCAAACTTTTAAATATAAACTAATGTACTTATGATTTATGAATTGAGTTCGGCAGGGCGGTAGCACGACGTTTGAAACCAAGTCGAGCTATTGCCGTGTTAAAGTCAAATTTAATTCGATCAATTGAGTTCGGCACGGCAGAAGCACGACGTTTGAAACGGGCCTTTTACAAGACTACAGGTAGTAAATTAATGAGTTCAAACCTTGGACCGAACGCCTTTCATGTAAACTTCACATTTAGCAATGCTTAGTTAGTCTGACTTAATGTCTCGTTAGGCAGAGGTTGATCAGGACACCTAATTATAATCAGTGATTGTCAGTAACAGTTTTGCACATAATATTTGGAGATCAGACGAGTCTCTTTATGTAAGCGCTATTTATTATTTGTCTTAATTATTTACAAGAATGCTTTGAAAATGTATTTACCAAGACAGTACAAAATGATAAGAACTTCATGTAACCCAAATGATATCAGAGAAAATAAAAGAAAGCGTGCGAAAAGTCGTTATAAGAATAACCTGTAAATATTACTGACCCGCTGGAAGTCCAACAGCCAAACCAAACCTCTTTGAGTGTTGATATATTTAGCACGAAAGCACTAATTGGGGGCACTATATTTTTACGACACCCACTGGAGATGGGATCGCCATTTTAGTTACGTGGTCATCTGAGCCACAAGAAGGTCTAGCCGACCTTCACTTCTCAGTTATTTCAAGACCTTGAGTATAGGTCCGGCCCCTGGAATCAAATCCGTGACCTCGCGCTTTTCAGTCAAGCACTCTACCGACTGAGTAAATCCTGTCGCGGTAAGCGTTGATTCCACTAAGGGGATGTGGACGAAAAATACTTGATGAGTGAAGCCGTTAACTACTCGCTAAGACGACTTTTAGACAACCTGATGCCTTGGCACGCAAGCAGAAGTTATTCCCTTTAAGCCCCAATGTCCACGTACAATTCTCCGGACTGAGTTTTATACACTTTCTTGAATAATAAGTGGAAAGAATTTGTTACAAGATCAAAACATTCCCCTTAGTGATCGCTTTATTAATTCTCATGGCTTCTTCTCTTGTCACTCTTTGAGAGGCTTAAAAGGGTTCAGGGATATATATCGGCACTCTCGCAGCTAATCCCGGGCCCGGGTAGGGGGGGCGGGGAAGACTCCCATATAAAAGTCACGGAGATGCACCTCGTCTCGCTTAGGGGGATCAATTGCAGATTTTGTTCATAGGGTCTATTGTTTGGGGGACGGAAAGCCACTCTATTTGCCTATACAGGTATCAACATTACACGAAAAAAAATGCTGTGACACTGACGACACAAAAATTTTCTTTAGCGGTTAGTTTAAGCTTATACCACACCCACATTGGTCTCCTTTAGGGGTTTAATCTAGGGTTTAATTTCAATTTTCTGACGGGCATTCCCGTGACTTTTGTATGGGTTAAGTATCGTGAATCGAACAACGCTTTCTTCCGGGGGCGTCTACTGAGAGGAGTACAGGCAATAAAAAATTATTTAACTATTTGTTAAAATCAATCGTTCTTTATGAAGGATTCCTGAAATACAATTGGGCTTCCACCGTTCAGTAAACCTATACTCTAAGTATTAAGTTGACAACCTCAAAAACTATTTCAACAAATTTTCACTAACTTGGGTAATGTCTTGATTCTTCGTTGCTCCAACTTGCATCTTTCAATTAATAGTCCTTTAAAAAAGGGCAAATTATAAAAGCCAAAAAAAAACATCTTGTTAGCAACAGTTGCTTAATTTAACTGACCCTTGCCCCTGCACTATAACAAAAAGACAGATGGGCAGCGTCTTTACGGTTGTCAATACGATAATCTTAAGAGAATCGATTGCTTACATGTTCGGCTGGTGACGAAAAACAGTTGAGATATTTCTGGTTTTCGTGTTTGATTATAGTTTGGACCACCAGCTTCGTAACACATGGTTTGGACAGAAAAATACTGTTGTTATCTTTAAACTGAAAAAATTTGACAAGAACGCCTACTCCGTAAAACGACTCGGCCAGGCTGGCTCCACCCTAAGCTGTAAAGGTCGCCGATCATGCATGGCACGCGCGCGTGCGTTTCCTGAATTACCTGAAAACTCCTGAAGGACTTCAATTTCAATCAAAACTCGATATATTTAGTAAAACTCCTCAAAAGGCATCTGGGACACGTGTATGATGAATCTTATTATAGAGTTAGGGGTTGTATGTAGTTTGGTCTTTCTGGAGCAACAGATCGACTTAGAGAACATTAATTACGATAAATTCCTTTATCCGGTTAAGAAGACAAAGGCCAAAAATCGATCCATCAACAGCTCGCTCCCGTGTCTGAGGCCACATTAGCCTGGGACCAGGCTCCGCATTGGGAGAAAAAGGGGAAATCGGCGTGCGCGGAAAAAAATGGGCGAGCGAAGCAAGCCGAGCGGTAGTCTGGGGAGAGAAAGGGTGGTGGAGGCTCCGCCGCCCGTCGCCACCGCTGTTCTATTTCACCCTTTTTTTGCCTTTTCCCCCACTGCGGAGCCCGGTCCCAGGCTAAGGCCATATAGAAAAGTGCACCCTACCCTACATTCCCCCGGGGAGAACGCAAAATGGGAATTAAAACTTGGGATATCGTCGTCATACCGTTCACTCCTTTCAATTCAACAAAATTTGAAGCCAATCACGTTTTCTCATGCATTAAGTCTGTTAGGCTCTATGAGATTGAAGTGTTGTTGGCCTGATGGTGAGCAGGCGAATGAAGGTGTAAATGAGATGAATCTTAACAAGGGATGGACAAAAAAATTAAACGGAAAATTATGACTTTCTCCCCCCTGCCTTCAACCCCCCTCCTAAACATGGATGGGAAATGGCACGTTTTGGCTTTCGCACGACTTCATCCTTGATTTTTCGGAGAATGGAAAGAGGCCTTGCTTTTCAATTTTATTCTAAGATTGTAGGCAGGGAAATGGGCCCCTGAAGGCTATTTTAACCACCGGATCCGCTGTCTAGTGGTGTGTGCAGCGTAACGCGGGTGTGACGCTCTCTCTTTCTCAGAGTATCACAAGCACAAGAATAATAGGCTCCTGACACCAGTAATAAACAATTGAAATCAAAAGCGAGGGCCTCGCCTCCTGGTGACACAAAGGGGTCTTTCAGCGCGGAAGAGAGCGGGGGTGTAGGGGTTAAATCACGAGGAAATATCTACGTATATCTAGGAAGACGGTAGCCTATTCCAGGCTCCGAGATAGTCGGGTCCGAGAAATTGAGAAACCACGAACACGAAAAAATAATTAGAGGAAACTGGGGAAACTCGTTTTTACCCTACCACCCCCCTTTTCCCAGATCACGCGTTCGTATTTTCGCGTGCCTTTTACTTACATCCGTGAGGGCCTGGAACAGGTAGACAGACGCCTTCGTCGTGGCTTGGACGCGGAGAGATGGTCCCAGGCTTTTTGCTCTCAAGTCTGATTGGATGGGGATTGTGCCGTTAACACACGGTTTTGAAGGTTAGTACGAGAACGCACTTGAGCAACCTATGGGTTACGACCATCTTAGAGCAAAGGGAACAATGACACCAACCCACGGCCTGTCTAGTACTTCACGCATACGAGCAGTCTTCTCACCCAGGCAACGCAGTGACAACCGTGAAACGCTGTTTCCCCCTTAATGAGGCTGACCAGCATAATCGACGAACCTCCGTACAGACAAAGCCGTCTTTGGAGGCCCTTTACTGTGTGCAAAGCACTCCTTTAACCGCTAGCTCTCCACAAAACATGTGGGACCTGTTGGCTGGGAACCGTACGCAGGAGTTACCCTTATCTGTATGCCACGAAATTGTGCCCCTTCCTTTAGGTTTCTCTACTAGGGATTACGATTAGATTAAATTTTTATGCAAAATAATAATCCAAATTGCTTTCAATGTACCTCAGAGCTTTGGTTTAAAAAAAAAAAATTAGAAAACAAGACTATGCTAACATGTCGTCAGTTTTTTAATTTGCTTCTGCTGCTTATCAACTCCAAAAATTTGAAATTAAATAACAATCAGTAAGGGACACTACGAGAGACCTAGGAGGATTGATCTAGAGGGAAGTTTGGTACCACTCAAGCCCTACACCCCTATAGAAGTACCCTTGGTATCAGAGGGCTTTTTTCCTAGTGTTTGGCGGAATGGTTTGTTGTCGGCCGCCACGGGGAAAAACCTCTGGTACTAAGCTAACCTGCGATCAGGTGTCCTTCTTCCCTTTTGGTTTGGGAGACAAGAGAAAAAAAGAAAAAAAAAACGCCTGATCTCAGGTTAGAACGGAGCGATCTTATTTACTTGACCAAAATCGAAAACCTCACATGAAAAGTCTCTGGCACCAAGGGTATTACAGAAGCAGAAGTAAAAAAAGACTAGTAACTTTTTAAAGACATTTTATTAATTGACTTTTATTTGGGATAAACTGCTTTTTTGGTCTCTATCTCCTATTTCCCCGCCTGTTTCGAAAAGCGAGAAAGAACCAAAAAGAATAATATAAAAATACAGTACGTGTGCAACGAAGATCACCTGACCATCTCCATTGTCTATAAGAACTATAAGTTGTTCGCCTCATACCGAGCTATAGTGACCCACCTAATTTACCGTTGACTGTTTGAGGGGGCAAGAGCTCGATAATGACAAAAGATTCACAGAAGACTCCAAACTTCATGCTGGGCAGCTGTAAACTTGTCACACATGCAGGAAACCGGAATTTCTTCACCTCGGCAAGGCGCTAATTTACCAACGCTGTGAGTATGAGGTGGCCGTTCAGTTCGCTTTGCAATAGTGACGTACTTTGCATTTGTCGGTTAAACTTCGATGCGAAAACGTTTCACATTCATGTACGAGAGTCGACATAGTTGAAATTATATAAATGCCCGCAATATGTGATGAACCCGTGTCTTCAGAGAATTACCACATCCAGGAGCCAAGGTTAACGGGTCCCTGCCGCTGCATCCTAATGAATGTCTTTTTTTTTTTCTAAACACTTAAACTGGAAAAAAAACGTAAGTCAAGTAAGTCAGTAAATATGAATTTATCACATGGCCAAAAGGGGTTCATCTTGCCCACTCTGGTGACCAATCAGAACACAGAATTCGCTTCATCTTGTCAAGCTTTGTACTTTTTGCCGCTAATTACTTCTTGTATGGATAGAACCTTGACAAATGGAATGCTACTAAAATTTTTAGCTCGCATTGCCATGAACGGTGCGCCTACTTTGAGTAACATTTTACCGCTACGCTCAGAGTCCTTTTTGTTTTTCCGTAATCCCAGTGAGGTTTTAAAGAAACAAATGCCCTAATTTGCTGAGATATATAGCAACTGGCCGTAGTAGCAAAATGACGTAACCGTGCTACAGGCAAATATGACGTTGGCAATAAACAAGTGTTTTAAGAAGGAAAGTATGAGGTATGTCACAATTTCCCAATCTAGCATTCTGGAACAACAGTCAAACTAACCAGCGGTCACTAACAGTTTTGCAAAACTTTGGCCGCACGCATTAGCATAAGTTGGAACCACAAGTATGATATTTACACACTCACTTAGAACTACCTCTCGTACAGCAAAATAAACACTGCCCTTGCCTAAGTTGGAATCACTAGTATGACATTTACTCACTCACTTTGAACTACCTCGTCAAGCAAAATAAACACTGCCCAGTAATGACCATTTGAATGCTCACACGCTGTAATCATGCTGTAGTTTATTATTATTGTTCAAGTTAAGACAGAGCATATGAATGAACAGTACCAAAGGAACGTTTTTCATACAAGTTTCCATTTGAATGCGGTGTAATGCACAATAAAGACCCTCCCGACCTTGTGCTGCAAACATTTACAAAAAAATAACTTCGCACAAGTCCAATACAGTGACAGTGAGTTTATCTCAATACGTTTTCGTTTTCGTTTTTCGAACTGCAGGCTTCAAGCTTCAGTTGTGGCCAAAATTTATGCTTTCTTCTTCTCTCGTTAAAGAAAGAAAAAGCTACGGTTGTGCGTGTATGTGTCTGTATTCTTATAGATTCACAACTGAGCGATTTCCAAGGCCAGGTGAACAAGCTAGTGCAGAAGTCAACGGGAAAATCGTGGATCATGCAGGACAAATAACGAAACAAATGGCCCAAATCGTAATTAGTTCAGGGATTGCCACACTGGACAAATTACTGTAACAGGTCATTAACATTACCACTAAAGTTGGCCAAAGAAAGATACATACAAGTTCTGCATGTCAAACAGGTGGCATTTGAATGGTCACACCACTGCAGGTTCAGGGTGACATCTTCCATGAATAGTCTATGGGTGAAACGGTTGTTTTGTGTACATTATTTGACCATGATAAAATAACATCCTACGTTTACTTACCCGCATTTACAACAGTGGCTCATTTCCAGAGAATGCAAATAGGAATTCGGATACAACTTAGAAGTGCTCTCTAATTGGCAGTTGCATTAATAATGACTTCCGGACTCAAACCCATTTATTACGTAATGGTAACAGGACTGAGTGGAGTCCAATTCGGTCTGTAATCATACGACTGATTAACAATTTTAACGATTTGTTTAATCACGAGTATGATTACAGACCAAATTGGACGACACGAAGTTCTGTTACCAATTAATCATAACTTGAACAAAATTTTTGAAAAAAAGGCTCTTTTTCAAAACAAGAAATTCCAATTTTTTGCTGGCAGTGAAAAAAAGAGCCATTCAAGGGCGCGCGTGATGGCGCGTACTGTCCAATTACTTAGGCATGACGCGTGCTGTCCTATTAAACTGTCCTATTAAGGCTAAAGTCAGGACAGTTGATAGCCAATCAGATTTGACAATTTTGTTATAGTTATGATTATTCATATAAAATAACACCCCACTAGCACGAGAACATTCTATTTTAAACCACTATTAGACTAGTTAAGGTATCTAGTCTGAAGTAATCTTTCAAGACCTTCCATCTGTGACAAATTTCATCTGTTGAAAAGAAAAAATAATGTATCAAAACAGGAGTCCAATGTGGGCTCTCCTGACAAAACATATTTATGTTCTCTTGCTCCTGATTAACATCAGTTCCCCAATATAAAAAAGTTAAAGAAATTGTTTTTCAAGGTCCATTTTAAGTACTGTTTAAAAAACGAGCAGGATAATACACAATCTCTGATATAGATCAACTCATACTTGCTCTAATATTAAGATTTGGGGTTATTCTGCTCTAATAAATTGGACGTAAAGTTTAGCCGTGTCTTTCTCAGATATAAAAACACTCATTAAAGATTAATTTCCTTTGTTTTTCTTTATGAATTACTAAATAAATGAGTTTTTGAATTGTGTATCATAAAATTAGTGCTCGTGTGGCTTTAAAAAGCAATAATATCAGTTAGCACTGTTCGATGGTCCTAGGAAATACTTTTGAAAGGTTTTCATGCACACATTTTACAAACAAAAACCACGTCCGTTACTTTTTGTAAATATGACGTGAACTAAAGCAACTTATTAAAGAGTAATGCTGATGGACGTCTTGGAGAGACGCTTTATTTAGAAAATTTTCTCACCCATTTAACCGTTCTTGCAGCAACATAATACATATAGCATCGAGGAAAGAAATGCCGCGTCAAGGGGTTCATTTAAATGGTCACTAGTTGTGAGTTAGGATTTACCCTTAGCCGGTAAGTGGTAGTTAGATCAGTGTTCGAAAACTCCCTTCTACGTCATAATAGACATCACCAAAGAAAAGCACTCAGTATGCAGAATCTTTCCTTTGAGAGTCCAAGCTTTAGGACTTCACTCACAGGTTAGCGCCACTTTCCGATATGTACCATCTTGAAGAACCACAGAAAAGAACTGCTCAGCCGTAACTTTCCGGCATTTGAAAGGATTGAACTTGAGGATTTCACCAAGTCAATAGTACTGGAACCACCCCATACAGCATTGGTAAATATACTGAGCATCACAAGAAAGTACTGTTCAGTATTTGAATACACACTAAAGGATTTCATTTACGCACAATGACTTTAGAGTTAGAGTCACCTTATACGGCATAAAAAATAGTAACAAAGGAAAGTACTTCTCAATGTAGCCTTCATTTGAATCACTGGTCCAACACTTTAAAATTTCACTCATCTACAGAGTCAGTGGTTGGAACCACGATGAACGGCAAACAAAACAGCACCACAAGAAAGTACTGTTCTGTAGCCTTCACTGATTTGAATGGTCACACCGTAGGTTTTCACCCAAAAGCACTAATTTAAAACTTTAGGTCCACATGCATTAAACAACTTTTTGCTGAAACAGTACCCCAAAAGCACTGCTCAGTGGCTGTTAATCTTGCTTTCAATAAATCCACTCAAGCCGGATTTTGTCACACAGTCAGAGTACGATTTCATTCATCTGACCTGTATATACACAGTTCCAATACTACCATCCTATAGCGTAGAATAACCAAAACCATGGAAAAACATTGTTCAGTTAAATGGTTTATACATACACAATAGTGATGGATGTAAAGGTTATAACCACCTCGTGCCCATGGCCATTAACAGTCCACTGTAAGAACTGTCAGTTAGAAGCTCTCATTTTAAGCGACTTAAGTGGCGCAAGCCTTACCCTAGAGGCGGTAAAAATAAGGATTTAATAACGCAAATAATACAGAACTGCCTGTACAAAGCTTATTTTAGTCATCTAAGGGCTCAGATTATACGATCATTAAATTTGTCAGGCGCCTGCAGATTGTCAAGCCACAAAAAATTTATACAGAAACCCCTGACTGCCCAACGTAAAAAACCGTATTCGTATGTGATTGGGGGCGGGAAAAAGTCTTGAAACCAATTTTCCCTTTCCTTAGGTGCCTCTGTAGCTTGGAGAATAGATCATATATGCACGCGCCTCAAATGCGCCGCACATTCTGCCTTAAGAAAGTAGATAAAATATATCGAGAGATATAGTCTCAAATTAATACTACCATTTCTAAGCTGCTCGAAGACGCTTCAGCAAAGAAAATCAGTTTAAAATACAAATAGATAGGACTTAGAAGCAGACCAAAACGTAAGAATAATAATTCATCGGTGAAAAATGCCGCTCCCGTGGCGATTGGTTAATGCGCATGCTCAGAAATCAATGCAAACCCCTCGACATCTGGTGTGCATTTCACGAAAATTTTCATGAAGACTTTGAGGATGATTGTGTCGGTTTCTTCTTTGTTAAGAAGAAACGGCTGGAAGCCATACAACCTGTGGATTTTTTGTCACACTGACATCTCATGTAAACCTTGACAAGTTACTTATAATAACGAAATCAAAGAAACTGCAATGTTCAACGAGTCAAGGAAAGCATAAGAAGTAAATCGCATGACAACTATTACGGGCGCAGCAGCCAAAAGGTGAAACAATTCAAGAAACCTCGCGAAAAAATAAATTAAAGTAGAGTTGAGGCTTCAATGTAGGAAGCCAGTCTCAATCAGATAAGGACGAATTGGTAAGGAATTTACAATCAACAAACTTTTCCGCTCGCTCAATTTAGGAAAACCGAAGATTCAGTTTGCCCTTTTCCTTCTCAAGGGTGCAAAAAAATTATATTCGCTTGTGCTAGTGCAGCGGATACTTTTGCCCTGCAAGCTAATTATTTCGGGCGTTATTGAGCGCTTTGTTGTTGCGAGAGACATAACGGCATTGATGACATGTAGCACATTTGATCGTTTGACAGGCACAATCGGTGCGGTGTGTTTGTAGACGGTATCACTTACAGCGGACATTCTCCGAACCGTCTAATCTCAGCGAGAGAAAGTCCCGTTAATTGTCGTTGATACAAGAAGCCTGCAAAACAACCGAGGTGAAACCCTACTGATTTCTGAGCTGTAATCCGCGGAAATGTACCCAAGATCTTACAGTCGCGAACAGTATAATTCGTACTTATATTCACCCCAGAATATTCCTGGAGTTTTTCATTATCCTAATGGCTATCCGCAGCCAAGGGCCATTGACTACAGTATAGCTCTTCCTACAGAACCTCGGCCGTTAGAGCCAATATATCCTGCGCCTCCTCGTCTGACGCACATCTCTGAGCAACGGAATGATTATTACTACACGACGCCGGTGGAAGAGCGGCCTTCATGTATGCTTCAAGAATCCTGGAGACCAGGTTTGAGCCGCACGACAAACGAACACGAAGAGTATAGCGAGGAAAATGACGGTGATTCACTTGAAGATGGTGTGGAAGGTAAAAAATCGCAAAGATTAAGCGTGACTTGACTCAGATTTAGAGGTAGTCAATTCCTTGATTTGTTTGCAACGGCCAAAGTGACAACATTATTGTCCAATCTTGTTCAACAACGTTCAAGTGGGTACATTATGTCATTCGTTTGGTTTTTATAAACAAAATTAAGGAACCATTGCTAGCTTTTACATAAAGAGGTGAAGGAAAAATTTTGTCCAGTCTTCTTGTAGACAAACAAATACAGCCTTCCATTTTCGTAAGTGAGAATAAACTGTTAAAGTATTTAATTGTTTGTAAATCAAATAAGTCAAAAAGGCATGCAAACAAAATCGCCTCTCCCGATACCCAAATGTAAGCATTTTACTTGGTCTACAATTCTTGTGGTCTACTGTTTTGTCGACTGTTCTCCAGAACATCTATACCAAGGAAGAATTAAGCCGTTTATCTCCTTAGTTTTAAATATGTCTTCAAAGAAACATTCATGTTCATAAGGTAGGCTAAGGGAAATATTCCATTAGAGCTAAAAGGGCTGTTTAGAAAGACTGCATGTCTGGCAAAAGCTGGCCATTAAAAAAGATAAAATTGTGCCTACAATAAGGGCCTAAGCATTAGCAATGCATGGATATGGCAGTGTTAACATAGATTTAATTTAAGACGCTCATAAACTATGATAAACATTAATTACTCTTTAGTCTTTACTCGTATCATATAGAAGCTTATTTTTCTCCGCAAGAGCATGACAGGCCGAATTTTCTCCATAAATCAATGAACAGAATGTCCAGCAAACATTTGAAATTCCCGATTATGTTTGTTAGGATATAATCTAGAAGTACTTCAAAAGTGGACAAACCGGCTAGATCCAGTAAACTCAGAAGGTTGCAAACCGCTGAAAAGCGCAAACATTGATAGAAATACCAGAAGAAAAAGGAAAATGATGACGGCAATCTCAGTGAAAGAAAAAGCCGACTTTGATAAGCGGAAATTGGAAATAAAGAAAATTGAAGAAACAATTGTGCACGCGCGCCTATTTCTTGTCCACTTGGATTTTCAAAACAGCTTACATTATAACCTCTTGACAAAGATAAAATTGTAACAATAAATAGAAAAGCCAAGCTCTGTCGAAGTTGATTAAAACTATAAGAATGATTTAGTTAACTGCCGTCCAATCGTCAAGTTGATAACATTTTACTCTCCACTAGCTCTAAACGTGTCCTGTTTTGTGGTTTTATCTCAATCAAGGGTTGCCTTTAGGTTAGTGAAAGGTTGATACATTCTCGAAGATAGGTTCAAGAGGCTTGACGACTGAATGACGAATTGTTGTAGATCTTCAGTTTCTAAAAGAACAAGCCAATTATGATAGATCACGGCACCTGAGCAGTGCTTACTTTTGTAACAGTCACGCGTGCTTTGAAAGACTGGGTGACGTTCGGAACTGTAAATGGAGTTGTAAATAACTCAAAGCTGCACATCCATACAGTGTACTCCACCATTATGCTGCATGAGTTCGGCCTTTATACGAATGTATTCTATCTTTTAGTACTTGTGAAGTCGTTGTCTCTCGTCATCTGCTGGTCCTTTCTGGGCTTGGAAAGATGGTTTAAACTTTTTAATTCTTTGGAATAACCTTCTTTCCTGTTGTGCTTTTTCTTTTTTCAACATTTAATGTGCATGATATGTTTTTTTCTGAACGGTAAAAACCCTAATCCTGGGACCAATTCGTTTTTTCATAGATGTAGAATTCCTCCCTGCAGAAATAGTGATGTGATCACTTGGGAAAGTATTCTTCAGCTGAGCCATAGATAGAGATTGCCCTTCAAAACGACAACATAAAAAGGAAAAAAATTTTTCTTGGTAAAAGCGGCGTGATGTTGCCACTAACCTACACACCTTTGAACATGGGACTTCATAGTAAGTTCCTATACTAATTGAAGTCATGCATCCTTCCCAAGGGTCAACCTTACAATCCAAGTATCATCTTATTAAAATAAGGTATATTGTGCCAAAAAAATTACTAAATTCTAACATACACAACATTGTATAACGACACTTAGAAAAGGAAAAGTAAGTAAGAGAAGAGGGCAAAAAGGACATTTTCTCCAGTTTGTGGTACATTCCGTGAGGATTTTAAAACATCGGCATGCACAGGGAAACATGGAAAGAGTAAAAAGAATCACAAGTGCTACAAGCATCATTTATAACAACTTGTGGCTTTTGGTAAACAGAGCAATAATTAAAAACGATAACTAATTAATCATATCGCTTCCTTCTTCAAATACCAAGGTTGTTGTTAATAAGCCTCATTAGCCGACTGAATGAAATTTCCCAGGATCAAATGTTTGGCTTCTGTTTTGCTTATATCAAGACCTTGTTTCCACCTATAATAGTGCGGTTGGTATAACTAAGGGATTTTTTATAAGTACCTAACTATGCCAAATCTGTGACAGATCTTTAGCTACAAATGTAAGTTCACGGTTTACACGGTGTGCTTTTTAAACAATCCTACATGTAGAATTTTTCTATCTGGGATGTTCAACCATCTGGGCCCGTGATAGCCAAGAAATGAATGTTCAGTTTTTACTTTAAAGCTAAGTACATTTTCATCACCTTTATAAGCCTGATGTACAACCGTTTTTAATATAAGTAACTTAACGTACCGAGAAGTAGAACTCGGGAAGGGACTAGCACTTTTAAAAACTTAGTCTCTTCAAACGAGCACCGTGTTCTGAAGTCAACTCGAATCAGCCTGACATTTCTGCTCATTCTCCCAGTATAAGCAATCACACTGTCCGCCATACTGCATGCAATAAACGCCGATGACACACGACTAAACCACAAAAAAGCATGTCTAGATTCGCTTTTTCAACTTGGTTAATGAGCCTGGGCAATCGACATTGATCGGCCACAGGAATGTTGATTTTAGCGGAGTCCTTTAGCGGCGGCTAGCACACTAAGCTTCAAAAGACACCGAAATTCACTTGGGAGGAACAACGGACCACATGACCGCTCCCAATTAGAGACAATCGCTTATCATTTCTCTTCCATTGAAGGGCACTTTTAGGAAATATTTTCCATTTAAGGGAGAGAATCGAATAAAAAATGTTCACCAAGTTTATATTTATTCTTCTCTTACCTCAAAAGCTGTTTAATACTATTGATGGTAAAAGCAAACATGAAATAAATTGGCAGCGGTAGATAGGAAGCTATCAAAACTTATCTCTGATACTCAGTCTTAGTAGACCATGATACAGCTTTGAAAGCCTTTAACTGTACACAAAACTAGTGCTGCAGGCTGTTTCACCCTTTGCAGACCTGAAAGTTTCGACCTGTCTTTGTTTTACAGAATTGCTGAAAACTAAGTACACTGTTCTGAATAAATATGATAAAACGAAACCATAAATTGCCCGGCGGCGATATGAAGATTCATGTTTTTGTCTCGGTTTTGCATCAGTGGGAAGACAAACGTATCGTTCTCAATAGATTTAAACGGCAGATGTGTGCATTTTGTCGAACGATATAAATTTGTAGCTTAGTTAACTTATTTTGTGGCTCTGTTAATTTTTTATTTTTAATTATGATCGTCTTGCTTGACTAATGAGGGTCTACTTGTTCTGCCATAGGCGACGCAATTTCCTTGGAGATGACCTACAGACAACGCAATTAACTATTTTGTCAAACAAAACGTTAGAACACTTAAAGAATTCGAGAAAAAGAGTAATCAGATAAACGAAAAGTTATCATTCAAAAGTGATTTTCATACAGGCAAACCCTCTAGAACCTCTTCGACTTCAAGTAAGGAACTCAGCGTATAAATCTGCATGCGTATGGACAGTGAACAACTTGAATAAAACCACTGAAATGACCTACAACGTACTGTACAACATACTTAAATAGCATACATTTGACTTGAGAATTATTTATACAACCTCAAAACTGTTAGTATATGTGGTCAAAACACTTTTACACACACTTAAAAAGAGGAAACGGCTCAGTTAGTAGGTCAACAAACCTCATTGGTTTGACAACAACGTTTTACTATCCTACCTCAAATGATCAGCTCTCTAAGACGTAAGACGCTTACATTTAACGGCGTCACGTTCGGTAGATTTTTCTCTCGGTCGGTCTGTCTTTGTCACCCAGAGACCTCGGAGTCATGGCATTCTCAAATTGTGACTGAATCATGCCCCTTCGATGAATTGCTTCATGCGAACTCAAAGCGGCGCTCATCTTCGCTGCGTGAAGAAGACTTAAATGTGATGCGGCGCTTGCATGCCTACAGAGTCTGTGTTTTGAGTTAAACGTCCTCAAAACATAAATATAGACTGGAATGGCCATTAAAAACCCACAGCAGAGATCTTCTCTGCAAATTACTTTAACATCTGAGATAATATCTTCTTAGGAAATGAGCAAAATTTCGTTTTTTTTGGACGCCCCGGCGAGACTTTTGCAGCGTAACACCGATTTAAATGCCCTTTCGTTTCCAAAGCGGCCAAGATCAGAGAGAGGAAACATCATTAATCATTTGATAATTTTCCAAATACAAAAAAAGACTGCGCGAAATTGGATAACAGCTATCATTTGGACGTTCACCGCCTAGAAAATCAAAGCCCAGAACGGAACGCTTGGGCGACTTATTCAGTTTTTGATGTTATGTTTTGTTTAACATGCAGATTCTCCGTCATCTGAGGAGAAAACATCAGGCACGAAAAGCAAGAGGAGGAAAGAAAGGACTGCTTTCACAAAACACCAACTACAAGAACTTGAGAACGAATTTCTTCGCAACAATTATCTTACAAGGCTGCGGCGATACGAGATTGCGGTGAGCTTAGACTTGACGGAGAGACAGATCAAGGTGTGGTTTCAAAACCGGCGGATGAAGTGGAAACGAATTAAAGGAAAATCACCACAGAAAAAGAGTAGTTACTCCATTGATCTGACTGAGAAAGAAACGAACAGAGCGGAAGGGGTTCTGCGAGAATAGAAAATGGAAAAACCGTCCCATTCATGCTGTGTGTATATTGCTTGAAAAACGTTCAAACGTTGTTTGAAAAAGGTAATGTTTACCAAGACGCCGAGCAAGGGACTGGCCTATAAAATGTATGACCAACAAATCTACCGAAATAATTGTCTCAAAAAGAATTGAAGACTCTTCGAACAGGTACAGCAGATGAAACGAAAGTATACGTTTTATAGAAAAATGGCAAACTACGACTTAAAAATTATTTTGTGCCCTAACCTCCATTCGTCATCGATCGAACAAACCTTTGTTGCCCGAGGACATCACAAGCACCGGATAGCATTCGTCTCAGCATCTTACTAAAAATTTCCCAATAATGAGCCTGTCAAGGTCAATGAAGAGTCAGGGAAAACTATTTTTTTCCTCAAGATCAGGAAAAAATTAGGAAAGTTTGCAAAAATTAAGGTTATTTCTTTTCAAAGTTAGGGAAATCTACTTTCAAGTTACCACGTGCACGGACCTGGTCGTGAAGATTTTCAATGGGACATTTTGATTCCGGAAAACAATTCTGTGGTCAATCGATTTTGATAATCTAATTTTATGGAAAATCCAAAAGCCGAGATAGATGTTAATGAAAAGAAGAGTACGCGAGGTCTGCAAAAGAAGCTGAATTATAGAAATGCAGGGTCAATGAGAACTGTTCCGATTTCTGTTAAAACTCGTTCTTATCACTTTCGCAGCAACTCCGAACAACAAAGAGAAAGCATTTTGCAAATAGTCTACCGTAAAACAAAATTAGATAAATCAAGAAGACATTTTACAGAGAAAATCTATTGTTCTTAAATAAGCGTATCCTAACATTTAGCAGCTGATATAGGAATTGAAGATAATAAAAACCTGATTGATTTTATGGAAGTGAGCATGGTAAATACTGGAACGATGTTGCCAACTGGACTCCGAGTTCACTGATTAATTGGGTGCCAGAGGCTTTTCATGCGCGTGGTACTTCAGAATTCTGTTTTCCTCTTTCAAAACGTTTCCACTGGTTAAATTACCAGCCAGTAGACACTTATAAATTGAGGGCTAAAGGGAATTGAGGGTGGCAGAGGACACAGTCCCTCCTTTGTCAGTTTTTGTTTTTCGTTTTTTCTTTCATTAGCTGGCGCAAAAAATCCTGAAATCTAAATGATACCTGCAGTATTTAGAAAATAGCTTGGTAAAAGATAAGTCGGCAAAATTATAGTGTTTTTGTAGGAGAACTGAACTGTAATGCACCATCATGATGGTATTTTTACCCTTCCAGTAGAGAACACTACCTAGCCATTGACTCCGACTCTGAGTATAGGAAAAGTTATTTTCTAGTATCAAAAGGGGCATTGAATAATTTGGTTTTTCAGTAAACTATGTAACATATAAACAATAACTTGAAATCATGAATGTGAAACCGCATATGGTGGTGTTGTAAAATATTCAAAACGTAATTCTACCAATGAAATAGTAGCTCATAGTCGATATAACTTAAAAAGTACATTCTGAGTCCCTCAAATGTGTTTTCAAAACATCAGGATAAACTGTTTTAATCTTCCTTCGATACTCCTACATTGAACACATTTCATCTACGTTAGAAAAGGTTTATTCTCGAGTGTACTATATACTCTTTTCTTCTCTCTAAGAATATAACAGCTTATATAAGCCGGATTATCGAGGCTGAAATTTTGCGAAATTTTAAGAATATTTAAAGAATAAACACTAGGCTGAGATTTTGAAAAGGATATAATTTTGTGTTCAAAAACTTAAATGCACAATTACAATTATATGTTTTCAACTTATTCCATTCTCTAAACGGCAAAAATTGCCAACAAAACCAAAAAACCTGTACAGTTAATTATAATTGATGCCCCAATATATTCTAAAACGCAAATGTCATAAGCTATAATTTAAGAATAATACAAGAATATTTTCAGCCTAAAATTGGCAGAAAAATAAGAATATTCAGCCCGGCTGGGCTGAAGAAACAACATTCTTAGTCCGCTTCTTCGTATTCAAAATATTTCCCCAAGTAGCTTGTGTCGCCTTTTTTCTTATCAAAGGGCAATATTTCCACTATTCTATCGAAAATAAGTGGCAAGTATGTACGAGCGCACTAGAAAAAGCTTAAACCTGTTATGCAAATCCTCAGTTTCTTAAACTTGAGTCATGTTTCGAAACAAAACGCATTCTCCCTCCCCAGTCAAACACGGTAGTTTTCGAACTGGTGTGATGAATACGGACTAATTCCGTCCTTTCTCCAGCAGGTTCGCGAAATCGCGATTATACTTCTTCGTATAAAAACATTCATTTTCTTAGCACTTAAACCTAGGGAATTTTTTTCTATTTTACCGGAATTTTAATACCAAAAGGCTCATTCTGAAAAAACTAACATCTGGAAACAGTTTTCTTACTAAAGGAAACTTTTGATCGGGCTTGCCATTTCCGACTCGAGCGTGGGGCCATGTCGGCGGTTTTCGTTAAACGACTAACTTCAAGACCTTGATGAAATACTGTCAGACGATATGTAATGGATGTCCGGCTTACACAAGCCCCCATCATGTTGAAATAATCGCTGCAAGACTTTTAACCTCTTTAGTTCTAAGAATATCAAGTAAAATGTCGCTGATTTCATGTTGTAACATACCTTGAAACAGACAACCTCACCTCACCTTTCTCGCATTGCTCGCTCACTATCATTTGATTGGTCGCTTTATGGAGTTTATTTCCAACACTAAGGGTCGGTTATTTAAACGAGGTCTAACTTAGACCACGGTTTAAGAAATCTTTGAGCCTCCATCTCTCTTCTTTAGTGGGTCACTTTAAGAAGATAAATGCTTTTAATTTATAATCTACACTATATGCTTTAATGAAACCGTTCACTTAGGCCGCTTACTTGGTAAAAACGTTGGGCAAACTGAAAATGACTTAGAACACGGTTTTGTTAAACACTGGTTAAACTCCGTTAAAATAACCGGCCCTTAAGAGCTGAGATCCACTTGCAAAATAAAGGTTTGGTTATTTTCTTCTGATCTAAATCAACTGCATGACCATTAAATATAGCCTTAATTTCAGACGATTACTTCGAGTCGTTTTTACTACCCCAGTAACGTCTGAGGAAGCCGGTAAAAACGACTCGAAGTAATCGTCTGAAATTAAGGCTACATTAAATGAAAAATTTGAAATTTCTGAAATCATGCCGATAAGCTAAAGCTCGACGAGTATTCATTCAGTTCTCTTCACGTTTTGGACTTGGATCAACTCAACTAAGAACATTTACTTGAATCTGGTTTAAATTCCTTTCTGAAAGATGTTTTTAGCAAGTAGAAACAGACAAGCAGTCGAGGAATTTTTGACAATTTAACTTCCAACTGAGATTTAGAGGAAACTTAACCCTGATAACTAGGAAACGAAACTATAACACCAGCTTGGACGTGCTGTTCAACAAGATGTTTCTTTTGCGGCATCGTCTTTGCAATAACTTTCTTTTCAATTAACTCAGTAGTCTTTTTTTTGTATACAATGGCATTTCTTCAAAACATGCTTCTAAAATGATTCATGTACATGTAATAATGTCAGTGACCCCGCCGAGCAATACTTCAACTTCCTTTTTAATTTTATTTTTATCAGTTTCAGAAAGTTTGCCAACTCGCAATTGCAACTTTGGTGGAACGCAGATCGTGATAACAGATTTGTCAAACAATATTTTTATACCTTACTAAAGTAAAGTCGTCTGTTCAGAAGTTTCAGTTTCAAAACGTAAGAACCAGCTGCGACTTAGGAAACACCGAAATTGTACCAATTTACGTCACCAAGGGCCCGAGGGCAAGAATACTTTTTATATGCCTTGTGGACATGTGCCACGGGAGATGTTCTCATTTTAAACGTTCCAGGTTTAAAAGAAAACAGCAAACCGTACAATATAAAAATAAATGACATGCATAAAGAAAAAATGTGCTTCAACAAGAGATTTAAAACGACTTCTGCAACACTGGGAGGCAGATTTTGAGCGAATTCGTGGAACAAAGCATATTCTTACAGAAATACATCCTGGAAAATTTTTTAAAATTGCTTTACATTTGTCTCTTGATCGATTTTAAAAGCGTGTTTTTTTTTTGTTTTGTTTTTTTTTCTACTACCCTAGGGAAATCTATGATCTTTCCCGAATATGACGGAAGAGAATCGAGTTAAAAAGAAAGACTCAGCTCTGCTTGCAGGGTCTCGGTCACGGTATTTGTCTCACCTTCTGAATAAAGCAAAAGTATTTCGCTAAAAAGGCCTAGCTGTTAAGAAAAAGGCATTTTTAAATCTGGCATTTTAGCAGGAGTTGAACATATGTCTATTCCAATCTTGAATTCGTTTCAAAAAAATTGTTTTTATCCGCTTAGTTAATATAACCAATTTACCACCATTAAAAGATTGAAAAGGTTACGTTTTGAGCGCCATTCTTTTGTAATGGAAAATGTTTCTCCACGTCGGAGCACCAACGTCCGCAGAGTACAAAATACAGTGGAACCCCGATATAACGATATGCCAAGGGAGCAGTGGAATTAGATCGTTATATCGAGGTATCGTTATATCGAGACTCCCGATATAACGATATTGTCCTAAAATAACCGAAAATATCGTTATATCGGGGTAAAATTAACGTGTACTTTTTTTACTACATATTGTTTAAGTAAACTTGTAATGAGTATCAAATGACTCACAAATGTAGCGTTTCAAGCGCGCAGCAATGTCCTTAAACAATTTGCAAAGCATTAAGACGTTATCAAGGTTACACAACAAAGTCTGTGGTATGAACCGTAAAAGAGAAACAAAACAAAACTTAAACATTTGAAGTTGCGACTGTAATCGTCTTTACTTTCCGCTGTTTGCGTGTTCATTGTTTTTCTTTTTTAACAGACGCTTGTTCATTAATTAAAGTACTCTTCAAGTTTGGTTTGCCTCATTTGCTTTATTTTCAATCTTGAAAACGCATCCTCCATCGCTGAAAGAGAGGAAAGGAATTCTCTCTCTCGTTCGCCCGAATCATCCAACGTAATAATAAAATCTCTAATTGCTTTGACCGCTTCAGTAGCTTGCACAGGAGTCAGGCCTAGGGGCGTAGGTCCAATCACTGATATATAATCATCAGAGTCTGAGCTCGTCCTCTTGAGAGCTAGCATGCGTGACTCTATCTGTGTACCGATACTTTAATATCGTTATATCGGGGAAGATTTTGCGCTCGGTGCGCTAAAAACTCATCGTTATATCGGGAATATCGTTATATCGAAGATCGTTATATCGGGCTTCTGTCCCATAAATTTTACTGTAACTTTTGCCGGGACATAGCATGTCTATCGTTATACCGGGGATATCGTTATATCGAGGATCGTTGTATCGGGGTTCCACTGTAACAAGATAGACAAATCTCACTGAGGCTTCCAGATCTCAGTTTAAGGGGACATTCTGGTTGTTTTGAGGGGGGGGGGGGGGGAATGATATGGTGGCGGACGAACTGGTATTTTTCTACTAATTCACTTCATATTTTAAATTTTAACAACCCCCAAATCCAATATTAACCCAGATCCACAATTTTAAACATCTCCCTTACCTTTTATACATTAAAAACATGCGAAAAATCATCCAAAAATTCTGCAAAAATTATTCAACCAAGGACTCCAAGGAGTCATTTTTTGATTGCATGCAATCTTGGCTAGATCAAGAAAAAGGGCGGAAATAAGCGAAAAACAATGCTTTTAACCAGACTGCCCCCTTAAAGCCAAGATCTGGAAATAAATTAGGTAGTTCTTGCGTTGTTGTCGGTTGTGTTACGGTAGTAGCGGCAGTAGCAGGAGACATTTATAGATAGCCCTTTTTAAATGCCCGTTCAGACCACCTCCAGCGTTCTGCTGCAAGCCGCTTGGCAAATTGAAAATGCCAACTGCCCCGACAATGTCGTCACCCCGCCTCTTAAATAAATGGTCTCTTCTTTAACACTTCTCCTTCCCTCCCAAGGCTGCCATTTAGTACATCGTCGATAGACCACGGGTGCCATCCCTCTTCCATTTCGTGGATGGAATATGACTGACATGTCCCGGGGCCGGGCTGACAGTGTCTTTCACTTTCGTACTCCCGTCTAGTGTAAACACTCTGAAACTCTTAAATTTAGGAGCAACGAGGAAGTGAGTCGTATCGCCTATAGAGAACAGCAAGTCAAGTAGCAAAGGAGTCTCACATCAACAAATAAACAGCCATGTTTTAAGTTTTTAGTTCAGTCCATCCCCTGCGACCGGTGTTTTATTGACCAATTCGAGCCCACTGCTGCGGCAATGTCGTCACGCCGGTATCTTAATTTCCGCCCTGAGGTCGCAATTAATTTCATCTTAAGGCTCTTCCATTGTCGGTAGATGGAATGGAATGCACATCCCACTTCCAATTCAGGGATAGAATGTGTCCGCGATCTAGTGTGAACCCTGTAAGTAGGTAGTTTCCGGATCAGCGGGTTGTCACATTGCATGTCGAAGAATGTGCAAAACAAAAACGCCTTTCCATTCCCATGAATTTTGAACGGGTAAAGGGGTTCTGCCACGTTAAAAAAACTCATGATTTATGCAGGCCACAGACGGAGACTGATTAAGTCTACTATAAGATCCATGCATTGAAAATGTTAGTTTAAAGTTCTCTTTGGCCGATGACGAAAACAAAAACACCGATTACTGGCTATAGAATTCTAGATTTAGTCATTTTGAATTCTTGACACATATTGTTCCAGGTGATCCTTTAGCTGGCAATCTCAGTAACTCTGATGGTTGCCTACTGATTGTTCGTGGTTAGCCAGCGGTGTAACAGGAAAATAATGATAATTTAATTTCTGTACACAGTCTAAGACGTTAAGATAAACCTTAAAATGACGGCTTGTTAAAATCTTCAAGACCAATGCGACAAGTTAATTTTCTTTCCAGCTGCCGGCGGAAAGGATTGAAGTTGCTTTCTTAAATTAAAGGTGTGGCAGTTCAGTTCTCTAAGATGAATCATTTTGTGGATTAGAAGACTAAATAGAATACTAAGGTAATAGATACAACAAAACAAACAATCTTAGGACAAGTATAATCACTTAACGCAGTAGTGAGAGAGCAAATGACAATAAAATACGTCTAATTTCAAGTGAAGGTCAATAAGTACACCAATTGACTGCCCTAAAGGGACATAAAGTGAACCCGACATAAATCAATTGGCTAGATAAGGAGGTTTTAATTCTAAGCAAATATAGGTCGTTTTTGCCGTAATGAATCAGTACTAGGAAAACTTATTTAGCTTCTAACGAAAGCGACGAAAACAGAAAACCCCGGCATTCAGAGCATTTGAGGTCTGAATGCATCTCCTAAGTCGTCCCATGAACTAAATATAGATTTCCAAAAAATTGTTATTTCCCAATTGGATGTAATATGCAGAGATATTGACAGATGTAACAGCGCTTCAAAATTATTACTATAACATTAGAAATGATAACTTAGCTTTCACTCAAAGATTTTGTAAACTGCTTTTTTGTTTTCACTCCCCGGCAAATCCATGCAATCCAATCAAATCAAATCACCCAAATCTTTTCCTTTTTCCTGCCTACACTCTAATAAAGATACCGCGCCTTACAAGATCAAAACAAATTGCTCTCTTCTGTTTACTGAACAAACAAAAAAAACTTAAAACGTTGTTCTTCCTTGAGCTCAATTAAGCAAGGAATAAAATAGGGAAGGACTTTGCAAAACTTTCAGAACTGCTGCATTACTGAAATGAACTGGAACCTCGCTACAGGCACTTCAATACTCAAGACCCAGAATACATATGTGATGGGGTTATAGTAATTTGGGAAATCCCTAATTCGTTTAGCATCTGATAAGTCGGTAAATTCAAAGAAAACGTTTATCACGACTCTCCGGACAGCATGCGATATTTGTTTTTCGTGTGTCGGTCATTACCGACAAATACAAACTCTTTTTGGAGGCATTCATCGGGCGGCAATTTTGGTGAGTTTGTAGCCAAGCCGACGATTAACAGCTAATGGAAGCAAGACTGAAGACGCCACGAGTCGATTGAGCAAGTATTGGAATTGTTTTTATTTCACTGAATAGAGGGGTGACACCAGCCCCCAGCTCGATCGAGCCCTTGTATCTCCAAACACCCAACTTCAGGGGTGAGTATGGTATATCAATTACGCGAGCCGAGCATGTCATAAACAGTCGCAGTTTGATCGGAAAACACATGTAGCCGTGGCGGAAGTCGAGTTCATAGCCAGCAAAATCTGTTGGAAATAGTGTGTTACAGCTGAGGAAAATGTACGCAAGAGGCTTCAATTATGGCAGTCAAGGCTATGGGCATTACAATGCTCCTTACCATCTATCCCAGCAAAACTCGCTGCACCATCCACCTTATCAACCGTACATTTATAACGCGCCGCGTTACACTTTCAACGCGTTCCCGCGTACTAATCCGTCTCCATTCAATCATATCCCACCGTCCGCACCTTCGGCCATCCACTACCCAAGCGAATCGCGTCTGCCGGATCTAACAGTTTCGAGACAAAGTTACGAAACTCATTGTCATTACTACACGCCTCCTTCGCTAACCCCACAGCCGGTTGCAACACCACCTGAACCGCTAATTCACAGAGAGAAAGACGTCGAGCAAACCGTACACGAAACGAGCGTCAGCGAGAAATTAGCTGACAATTGCTATCAAGGTGAGTAATATTCATTTGAAGTGATTTAGAATTTCTATGCTTTTTGTGGTGCAACGTGATTTGTTACCGCCAGATTATGAGCCATGGAAAAGGATTATTGTCTTACGAGATTCGTGAGTTTGATTGCCGTGTATTGCTCATTATATCATAGTTAACAGCGTATTATACCCGCATTTCCTCTAATATTGCTTGATTGAGAATTGATGGAATCTTAGTGTATTTCCTGGTCTTATGCGGCTTTTCAAGCTTCAAATCAATCAAATAAAAAGTGCACACCTCTGGTATGATTTTGTTGTCCGCTCCCGAAAGCTTATTAAGCAATTTTAAAACGAAGATAAAATTAGAAGAAACAAAGTCAAGCTTAGAGTTAAGGTAAAAACGTAGATTGAGATTTTCATGATCAATTCTTCGACCCGGTTGTTTCCCATCGTACTCTACTAATCTACGAGAGCTACGCCGGTTTTGCCACTCAAAAGAGCGGCAGAAACTCAGTAATATTCTTCAAACAGCTGCTAAGCCTCTAAAAAGTATGGCATTCAGAAAATATGATTACACTTTTGATGTTTTTTTTTCAACCCGTCCGGCCTGTGTTATATTGTAGCAAAAAAACATCTTGGCAACAAAGACAGCAAACTACTGGCTAGTTCAAAATAAAACATTAGAGTTTTATAAAGGTATAGCACTACATCATTTGACAAAGTAGACATTCGTAACTTGCAGGTAATCATGAGGGCTCCAGATGTACCCAGTCTTAATGATACAATATTTCCTTCATGGGTGCTTGAAGACCACTGAAATTTTTGGGCTTGTGGAGAAATTTTTGGCTTTCCAGAGTAAAGCTACAGCTCATCTCTTTCAGACAGTGCTTAAGATTTACAGAAAACGTCTTCAGCTATTTTAACTCTGTCCTTGTCTTTCAAAAGTAAAAAAAAAAGCGAGAACGCAATTTCCACTTTTCCTTCCTGCAACTAGAATGATTTTAGCAGTTGAATGTGTGTCGTTAAAGCTTAACACAGATGAGGCTTACTTCCACTGATCAGGAGTAATCAGTAATACGCAACAAATATTATTCAGGGAAAAACTCAATCTTTATAATTGCGTATTACATTGTCAGATAGCACACATTGTTTTAGTACTCTTACTAGCTTTTGCCTGTTCTTCAAGCGCAAAACAAAAACGAAAAGTTAAACTTAATTGGGCTTTATTACACGGATGATAAAAAGTTTAACCTCAAAGTATTTCCCTATTTTTGCATACTTTTCCCCAATTTCCCCAGCTTTTAATCCTTCCAAACTCAGGAAACACTTCAACGTAGACCGTCGAAAGAAATCACAGTGTCAAAGTTCTAGCTACGATACCGTCAGAAGCACGTTCAAAATGTGCCATAGTTTTTTCTTAACTCCTTGGTGTAGCGAAACTTTTACATCAACTAACTTCGTGCGTCAAGAAAGTGGAGGTATTTAAATAATTTAATCATCAACTATGTTATTTGTTCATCTGCCTTTCCCGTTCTATAAGCTTTAAATCTTTTCTGGACTTTGAAGGAGAGACAAAAAGGAAAAGAAGATTGATATTTGTTAAAACACCGTTGAATTACAAGTACAAAGTATTTCACTTTTTTTAAGGGTGTATGGCGTACCGGCTTAAGAATCTAAATTATATTTCGCACCCCTTTCTCCATTCAGAAAATTATTTTAGGTTTGTAGGAAAAGTGCCTATAGAGAAAAAGAGAGTTGATTTCCCTGAAATTGAACATTTGTAAAACTGCTGACTGGCAACTGATTTCCGTAACTTATACTTCGCAACTTAGGCAGAGAAACACCCCCTGATTTGCACCCGAAGGACTGACACATAAAATTCAGTTTGGAAGTCTGACGGTATTAAAAAGTAAAGAACAAAAGGGCATATCTTGGCTTGCATCGTTACCTCTCAAACTTTGCAGTTTCATGATTAATAACTTTTTAATCTGCTATTGATGATGAAAACACGCACTCAGGCAAGGGCATTATATCATTCCATATTGCTGCGTCAATGAAATCAAGAGTAACAAAGCCGAAACCAGAGTGCTTGGACTCGATTTTTCATATGAGCGTACAATGCCTACGCTAGCAAATATCGCCCTACAAAAAAATTGGAGTCTTTTCACAGATGCCAAGTACGAAAGCATGACATATTTAGGTAATCCAAGCTGGGAAGCGTGAAGCTATGATAGAGGGAAATAAGTGTTTTATTAACTGGACTGGTCACAGTGTCGGCGGACACATCAAAGGAAAAATATCGGTGTGGGACCACGGGTCACAGTATATTACCTAAACATTTGGTAACAAAAACATCTGAAAAGTCGATTTTCTTGAAATAGAATAATAAGATTACTCCTGTTGGCGCAAAGCGTGTGTTATGTCGCTGAGAACATGATGTTGATCCGGCGCACTTGATAAAACTGAAAGCAAATCTGCCGTCCCGTCTTAGGCCATAATTCTTGTTAAAAATCGTTTTTTACTGAATAAAGAGAATTAAGTCAAAAGGCAGACTTAACTCTTTTCCTCAGCAAGAAAGCTGAAACCATCTGTGAACTATTTTCAGTGAAGAAAATAATAATAAACACCAAAAAGAGGACTAAACTTTAAGGAACTTTTATTGCTCAAATCATGGCGTTTTCCTGAATCATCGGGTTGACAGGCTGATCTTGCATGAAGGATTTCACAAATAAAACTGAACAAAACGTCTCTTTGTTGAACTTTCATTTTTTGGCACTACCAAAATAATACAAAAATATTAACATTTATAGTTTTCAATCACACTTTTAAAGCTAATGAAATCGACTAAAAAGAGTTAGTTCTGAAGTGACTTTTCTACGGCTAACGAGTTAAATGTGTCTTCCAGAAGTTTCTCTACTGGCGTGAATGGCATGCGGAACCAGTAAAAAAAAAGGCCGACAAAACAACGGATTAATAACAGCTGTAGATATTCTAAAAAATAAGAAAAACTTTAGTAGTCGACATTAATTAATTTTATAATTGCATGCATTTCTAGGCTAGCTATACTACTTAATAGCCAAAATATCGAGTTTAGCGCGGTGGATACGCCAAATGTTTGCGAACACCGTCGAAATATAGCGCACAACTGAGTAACAACAAAAAACTGCTTTAGAATGTTCACATACTCTCGCGATACGACCGGCTAAAATAATATGATAATCTGTTTACCTGCTGTTAAAACGGGCAAAGGGCTCTTTAAATTATTAAACTTTGTTTTCCTTCAAATATTTTTCCTGTTTGCTGAGATTATAGAAGTAAAGAGCCCGACATTGTGCAGACTGTTGCCACATGTTGAACGAATTCATGCTTTTTAAGACACAAGGCAATATTCTTATGGCTATAAAATCTTTATTATTTTATATATTAAAATTATCGTTCCACGTTCAACAACTTTTAAAATGTTCAATTTCACAGAAAGAGACGTGCCTAAAAGTTAGGCTGCTTAAAACAGCAAATTAATCTGCTAAATGATCACATGGCTTAAATCTTTGTTTAAATATTTTAAAAAATATCATTCCTCGTTGAAAAACTTCATTTTCAATTTTAAAGAATTGCGAAAGTGAAGATAAGCTGTGTCCTGATTTAAACGGCAAATCATTTATTCTCGTATATGAGACCTGAACTGCGAGAAAGTTTCGACATGCAGAATTCAAGAGACAGCACTAGTCTATGAACGCATGACGCTTAACCTTATATATTTTTTTGTGAAAACAGGGGAAGACGTTGAAGAAGATGAAGACGAAGAAGAGGAAAAAACAGAAAAACCAAAAGGAAAGAAACGCAAAGAAAGAACCGCTTTCACAACGCATCAACTACGTGAACTTGAAAACGAATTCGCTCGAAATAATTATCTAACCAGACTTCGACGATATGAGATCGCGGTGAGTTTGGACTTATCAGAAAGACAGGTGAAAGTTTGGTTTCAAAATCGACGAATGAAATGGAAAAGAGTTAAAGGAGAGAAGAAACCAGAAAAGAAATCACCTTATCAAATAATGCAACTTGAAAAAGAAAGGCTACAGTAAGAAGAGTGTGCAAAGGGGAAACTTCTTCAATCAGTTGACATTGTACTAGAGCTCTAAAAGGGTATCTTTTCTCTAGCATAGCAATCTTTGTCTTTCAACTTCAACACCGTTATTTGCCCTGCTCTATCAAACAGTTAGGTTGTGTTTTTGCTTCTTGCCTTCATTTCATTTTCTGGCATTTGCATCAGTATCTCCAGTGATCGTTAATGGAGACCGGAAATGACCACTCAGTCTCAGCTCCAGAAAACCGGTAAAAATTTACCATAGTCAGTCACAGCTTTGGGAACACTAAACATATTCAGATACAATTGGATTTAAAATCTATCGAAGTCGCAAAGCTCTGAAGAAGAAGTGCCATTGGGACTCGGAAAGAATATTTAAAAAATCAGTTACAAGAGGTGGTACGAAGGTATTGTTTAACTTCTTCAAGGCTGACATAAATTAAATTAGAGCAATGACAACGCGACAAAGAGACAGCTTCAAATTGTGTAGAGAGTCAGGGACTGAGAACCTTATTCTAAACTTTCATTGGTGCTCGTGTTTGCTGGCACCCTTCTAAATGAAAACGACTAAGATAGATTAATTGAAGGATTTACCAAAAATATGTGAACGTGAAAGAGTTGTTTAACTGGATGAAAACTGGCGCTTACATACTCAGGTGTGGTTAAGTTACACTGTGAAAAAAAATCTTAAATTGAGTATCTGCAAAGATAATCAGTTTGCAATTAACACTTTAAGACAGAATCCAGAGTTCAGTGGACAAAAACCTTGTACGGCATATAATTTAAACAATATCGCATTCTTTTCTACATTTTTCAACGGCTACATAAGATATAATTAGCTATCTGTAATAACACCAAAGACTATTTCTCATGGGAGCCCGAGAAAATAAATGTCAAATTTGACAAGAATTGTGAAAACACAGGTGAAATTCTGAAAATGTTATGTAAGATGTCGTTTGGTGAAATTTGACATTTATTTTCTCGAACTCTCATAATAAATTTCTTTGGTGTTATTACGTAATTAGCCCTTAAAAATATAAAAAAATGCGATATTGTTTAGATCTCTCTGGTAACTGAAAATTAAAATTACTTATTGCCAATTTCCTGACGGATTCTGTCTTAAATACACTGTTCAAACTGACGTGAGGCCTATTTCTCGAAAGGCCCAGTAACGTTTAGGGGCCGAAGGCAAATTTTTAAATCAAAACCTTTTGAACAGTAGAACAGTTTCTAGCTCATAAACTGGATAATATTGCTTCGGTAACTGATAGTTTCATTGCATGTATCATTTTCAACATTTTTGAAACTTTGATCTAAAATGCAAACATGGCATAAGACAGGTTTGCGGGCCTGAAAAGTTATTGAGGCCTTTAAGAACCGGGCCCCTGGGCTGGAAATGTGGCTTGAAGTGTTGGAGGCTATCCAATCGTTTTTATCTTTAAACGGTGTGTAAAAAACCATTCAACTGGCCATGGAATCTACTCAGAGAGTAGTTTTGTTTTTCTCGCTGCTACACGGTGGATATTAGAAGTGCAAGGTGCATGTTTATATCTATAAATTTTTGCGCATTTTATTGAGACCATTTACCCGAAAGCTAACTTGAGCAGTACCTTCATGTAGTACTGAGTGTGATCATTTAATGTAAAAGTTGTTCCTTGTCTACTTTAAGTTTGCTTTTCGACGTTTTCAAAAGGAAATTTTGAACTTTGACTATCCTTTCAAATGTGATTACATCATTATGAAATGGATAAGACGCTTGTTCACCTAAAATATAAGTGCAACGGCTGACAAAGGTATTTGAAGATTCTAGGTCATTGCATGTTTGGTGATCTTTGCCATTTCTTTAATTATATTAAACGCCAATTTATTAGTTGAAGACAATCGTAATTGAGTTAATGACAAAGTGTAACATAACAAAAATAACTAGATAAAAAGATGAATTGCTTCAAAATGTATTTTGTTTACGACCACCCAAAAGATATACGGTTATTGATATGACGTCATAGAGTCTCATACGAGAAAACCGCTCTACAGAAATGAGTTACGGCGGCGGGTTTTGAACGGTCTTTAGTGACTTTTTTGCAGCTTCAGTATTATTTTAAAAGCTTACAATGGTTCTTGCAGCAGTTAAACTTCCTAACCTATCGAGAATAACTTATTAATAAACCATTCAGCGAAGCCCAAAGTTCATTTTGTGATACAGAACTGTTCCAAGGAGAACGAATTTTGAAAAGTAAGGGCTATATAAACCTGTATGTGCATGAGAGTACAGTTTAGTTTAAATCGTTTCTGTTTCAATGGTCGTACCGTAGGATTGTTGTGAACTGTTTTAAGAGTTAGAACTACCTTCATCAGCAAAGTACCGCTCAACAGCTTTCATTTGAATGGTCACGCTTTAAAAGGATTTCATCTACAAACTCAAAAGTTAGAACCACCTTGAACAGCGTAATAAACAGTACCACCGGAAAGTGTTGCTCAGTAGCTTTCGTTTGAATGGTCACAGTTAAGGATTCCATCCAAAGACTCAAAAGTAACGACCATCTTGACAGCATAATAAAGAGTACCACGAGGAAACTAAGTACCACTCGGTCGACACCCACACGACATAATAAACAATACTACAGGAAATTTCTGCCTAGTGACTTTCATTTGAGTGGTCACTCGTTAGGATTTCATTGACATCGAATTGGCAGACTCCTTTTACAAGAAAATGAACAGTAGCCGACAGAAAAATACTGTTCAGTACCTTCCTGTTGAATGGCTAAACCTATTAAGTAAGTTAAATAATTGCAACTAAATGAAACTTCACTGCATGGGTAAATGTCAATTCCTGAAAGTCGGGTATTTGATTTTTGTTTAACTGTAATAAAAGGATAACCAACGTTTTGATGGGTCAAGCGTATGGAACACTGGTGCCCGGTCAATGTGGACGTATTTGTAAGTAAACAAAGACACATTTGAATAATGTAATTGAATTTGTACAGTCAAATTTGTCTACAATACATTTTCAGCTAAGTTCTAACGATAACCAATGAAATATTTCTGTACACTTGTATATAAGTTTAGACACAGTTATTTGCCAGAGTAATAAAAAAGTTGCTGATACTAATGAATGTAACACACAGCATGAGTGTTTAACTTTTGATAATGAATATTAAAAATTGTTTGCACTCAAAGAGAGTTTCACGCGTAGGAGTCCCCCTCTTTGACCTGTTTGCGGATCTCGGAAGGTTCTTATCTGCCTCGATCTCCACTATTTTTCAGATCATACTCAGCTTTATCCTATAATTGTTAACTACTGTCGATCTTATACCCTCATCTTCTAAAAGGCTCCCATTTCAATAAGCACTATTGACAGTTTAGGGTGATTCATGAGTTAAAATACAGGGCCCAGTTGTTCTAAGGCCGAATAGCGCTTAACCCATGTGTTCAAAAGCATTTTCCTGGATAATTTTGTCTCTTATTTTTAGAGCTTCCAATCATCAACTTGTAGACAAAAAGAATTAACACTGAAATGCTTTTTAAGCTTTCAACTCTGAATTCAAATTTTGCACTAACCCTGCGTTATCTTAACCCAGCTTTGAACAACTCGGCCCAGATGTTTCCGTAGAGGAGTCTCGTCAAAAAACCTTATAGACCACGCCCAAGAAGCATTACTGAGCGTTTTATCGTGATAGGAAAAGAGACCGTGAACGAAGGTCAAGGTTCTGTGTCGAAAGTAGAAGGTCAGGATGAATGGGCTGTAAGAATTTATTAAGAGCCCAAAGGCGCAACTTCAACCAGTGTGCATTGCGGTCGTGCACTTCACCGAAATCATTTGCTGCAATACAGAAATCACGAACGTGATTTCTGTGCTTGATAACAGGATTGTATATTTGTTTCTTTTAAGAAGGGTATCACAGCCTGCTATTGACTTAAGTTGTAAAGATACAATCCGATTTTCAAACAAAATCAGAACATTTGTAATTTCTGCATTTCAGCAAATGATCATTTTGGGTAAGTGCACGACCGCAGTGCACACTGGTTGAAGGTGCCCTTTTAAAGATATTCCAGACTACGTTTGAGGATCTAATGTCGATTGCAATGAGGGGGTAAATTTTCGCGGCTTGGTCAAAACATGAGAAAGATGATTTTTCAGTTACTGACACCGGTCAGTGGCTTGGAAGAAAAATCTAAGACCTTTTGGTTACTAGTCCAGATGCTCTGCCACTGAGCTACAGGAGACTCCTGGAAGCTAAGGCTATTAATCTACAATCGGCGACAAAATGAGTTGATACACTTCGCCCTAAACTGGGCTTTTTCATGTTGTACTGACTTCAAAAGGAGGAAATATAGCTTTTCCTCCCCTATCCCCTCAGTGCATGTCCCCTCATGTTGTGCCGATGTTCGAGCTACCTACAGAAAACAACAAACACCCCAACTTTGAATGGAGTGGGGAGGGGAGGGGTGCGGGTTGTTTTGTTCTCTGAAGTTACCCTATTTGAGCACAATGTCTCAACAACTTTGTCGCCGATTGTGGGTTCATGTGACAAACATCCTTCATACTGCTAGGAATAGAATCCCGGGAGGGAGTACTTAAGTTAATTTTTTGCTAGGTATGTACCGCTGGCCTCTCAGAGCCCCTACATTATAGTTTAATCTGTGGTCATATTATAGACCACATCTTACTCACTTTAGGAAAAAAGTAATTTTCGCAATCCCAACTTTCTGTTTATGCATCTTCCTTATAAAGCCTTTTACCTAGGTCATCCTAGCCTGAAATGAACTGACGCATTTGTTAAACTTAATGTGGTGTAAATCTTTCTATTCTTAAATCCCTACATACCCGAATTTTCTGACCCCCAAGTACCTCCCAAGTACACCCCTCCCCTTCCCCTCCGCTCCGGGAATAGAATGTCGAGATGAGCTTTGGGGCAATATTAGAAGTATGAAGGCGGATTTTTTTTAGTGCCAGGCAGCTCGGAAGAAAATATCCGTGTAAATAGGAGTGAAACCTTGAACGAATCTAGTGTTATATTATGTTCTGCCGCGAAGCATTGTGGCAAGTGTTCGCTGGACAAAAAAGACCCGCTTTCATATCGCAAACTATATGCGAACGACAGGTGCAATGTCGTGTTGTAAATAAAGGTTCTATAGACTGATCTAGGCCGCGTAATAAATGGTGATATAAGGAAAATAAAGATCAAATCATGTTTCAAGCGGTTGATGATAAGATTTTAAAAACAACTACAGTCAAATCTCTCTTTAACGGCAAACGCTGAACTTTATAATACAAACACCCCTCTATTACGCAGTTCTTTTGGTGCCAAGGGTATCACACATACTGACTGATATTGTCACACTTTTCTTACCCGAATTAAGGAGTCTTTAACTGTATAGGGCTTTGGGTGAGAAATATTGGTGTTTTGGATAGCTGTTTCCTTATTTATCATTAAGAGGTTTTTCAGTTAGAAAGTGGAGAATTTTCTGAAGTTAGAAAATATGGCTAAGCTTTGTGATCGTAAAGCAATTCATGTAGGTGTTTCAACCTGTTGATGGAACAAATCAGCTTTAGGTTGTAAAGGTGCTAACTCCCGATCAGCATACTTAGAATTTCTTCCTTCTGGTAATATTTCGCAAAGGAGAGTGAGTTGTCCAAATACTATTAATTGGCTGTAACTTGAATATGACAATAAGCCTTTCAGTAAAAGCTCGAAGTCCTGCCTTTAACTGAGTGAGTCAAGACCAACAATAAACTATGTTCCTGAACGAAGTAAGAATCCTCTCGATTGAAAAATCCCGGTTAGTAGCAGGGCATCTGTTGCTCAACCATGGAGCTTTTAATTATTAAAATTCCCCAATAAAAGTTCGGGTTACATATGGACTGCTCGTATATTGTTGTAACAAAGCTTACTGACAAGGGTCTTTGTCGTAGATTCAAATGCTAAACAGCGTGAAAGGTCAGAAATTATTGGCCCCAACACTGAAAACAAACTGAAAACCCCTTAATCTACCTACCCTCTCCCTTGCTGAAAACTTGGGAGAAACATTTATGGGACAGTGAGGGAAACGCCTGGTCTAGCCCTTGCCGGCGTGCTTGATTCGGAGCTTTGATTCCGTAGAGGTCAGCAAAGTTTGATTCAGTGTTTTCAAGAGAGAATTCAACAGTCGTCATCGCAATATTCCGCATTGTTTGCTTTAAGGCTGAAGCGTGTGGACTAGGTGATGTTTCAAACGATTACGATGTGCGGACGTCGCAGGAATTAGACTTCCGTAATTACAAACTTTAAAAATGACTTAAGTGAAATTCACATATCCCGGCCAACACCCCAAGATCCTATCTCTGTCTCACCTTTCTTCACTTTTACTACTACTGCTCATTTCAGTCCTTTTCCGTGTTTTTATTCTTTAACATCACGCAATCCTTTTTTTTTTCTTTTGTATTCTGGTATCCCCGATAAAATGTTTCGTTTCCCATCTCCCCACCGACCCATTTTTTTGGAAAAGTAAAAAAAAATAAATAAATAAATTCCAGAATCACTTGTAAAGAAGCAAGTTCTTTAATTTACAAGCACACGATCTTGTCTTATTAACACCAACTGTCTCAAATTATCATCGATACTTCGTTTTTGTAGCCTTTTTAGACATTTGATCAGTCCTGTTAATATACATCTTTTACCATCTGATTATATCTTGCAGACTAAACGTGAGATTTAATATGCAATCATGTGTTCATTCTTTTTTTTTTTTGCCCGACCGACCGACCCACCTTCACGAGAGGGAGGGCGATGGGAAACGAAACATTTTGTGGGGATGGCCTAAGTAAAAGGTTTTCCCTTACGCTAAATCATTTTTGACATATTGATGTAGTTATTCTTCCAAGTTCTTCTTTCTGCTGACCGCCGAGGAAATAAGCCTTTTTTTTCCCGTTAAATGAAATTTATTTCTGAAAGATATAAATGGTTTTATGCTGAATGTGACTGATCAATATTGTATTTCTCCAGCTACCAGCAAAGGAGGGTTTTCCTGTCATCCGGGGATTTGTCACGAAAGTGTCATTTATGTCACGGGTCATGTAAGTCACGAAAGCGAGGCACAACTCGAAGGCCTCTTTCCTCGGGTAACAAGACACACATGACAACACAGTCGGAAACATGTTTTTACTCCCTTCCTTCCCGTTAGCTTTAATATTTTCAAGACACTCAGTTAACTTACTTTTTTGCCAATCGCTTTTATTAGTTTTAATTGAACTGCCATTTGCAGCCCGTCTTTGTGCTGAATGATCAAATAAAAAGCCTCCCAATTACTCTAACTGGGACACAAGCCTAATTGACATGACAGCAATATTCACCGACTACCTGATATATTCTTTTTGACGATTTCCGCAATTTAGGCGTTCTACAAATAAAGCTAAGTAACAGTTAACTGTTCACACAACATTTCCATATGCAATAAAAAGTAAAGGAAAGCCGTTTTCAGTGCGAGTTGCCTTTAAACTCAGTGGCGAGATTTTCACTCCATTACGAGTAGGGACTCAAAAATTCAAGGTATCTTATAAATGGTGTAACAATGCTCCTATATATCTTAAACTAAGTACATCTTTTATTTTTTGAAAAAAAATCTAAAATGTACACAGGGTTATTTCGAAGTGTAGTACACCCTAAGCCGGGTGAAGTTCATTATGGGCTAGTCGAACCTCACATGGGACCTAACAGAAAACACTCCTAATGCAGAAAATATACTTCTTGCCTAAAAATAATCAATTTCACCCCTTCCCCCAGGTGACAGTTTGCTCTAAGCTTGATCTGGTCTCGTCCTGGACATCTTTCAGTCGGGGGATTATATTGCATGGGTAGAGAGGGTAGTGAAGAGGTAATAGAACTGATTTAGCATTAGAGCAGTATGAAACAATTTTCCCCAATCAAAAATTCGTTTAGGAGGAGTTATGCCGCGAGCTATTCGGCACAACCAGCTATTTAAACTTCAACTTCAACTTCAGCTTCAACTTCTACTTTATTCATTCAATCTCAATTTACAATTTCACGATAGCTTCCACCCGCGTACAGTAGAGCCTGATCGAGGCGGAGGAAGAGACACACAAATTTAAAGAAAAGAAAGGAAAAAAGAAACATTTTGCAAACAGTACCAACTGGCCTTTATAATTATTACTAAGGCTTTTTCATTGTATATGCACTTATTTCTTGCAATTTTTTTTTTCTCTCCTCATAGTTTTCATGTTTCAGCTCGACTGAGAAACATTATATTTGATTACTGATTTCGCCAGGAGAGAGTAATTATTCGCTCTTCATTAAGCATAGAAAAAAAACGAAAATCAATATTAGACGGCTTCTGATTGATTCTAACATTCCAACCAAGTTACTCGAAACAAGCAAGTTACAAGTAGGCCTAGCCCAAACGTCGAACTTTTCATGTAGACGATCTTCACACTTTCCATCCTTCTGAAGCTGATAGAAGGTGATAGAGCTTGTTAGACGATCCATACGCATTCAGACAAACTTAAATGAGCCAGACGTCGAACCATTTCAAGAAGTTATCAGCGCCCTAAATCAACAACAAATAAATGACTACGGTAACCAAGTAACACGAAATGTTTCAAATAAAACGGAAATTTGACAGTATAAGTATTGCCTACAGTTGGGAAGCGGTTAAAAACCACATGAATGCTTTAATTTCTTCAAATGAGTAAATTTCGTCGAAAATAACGGAGCCTGATCCTGCACGTGAAATCGGAAAAAAATTTTCACAAATAATTTTCTTTTTTCAGTTGGTAATGGTGAAAATATAACTTCTTGTAAAAAATGTTATTTTATAGCTTGACTTACATATCTCGCTATGTTTAAGGTTTTTTGTAATGCCATTTAAGTGACTCAAATATAATCCGCCTTTGTGGACAGCTCAGCTCAATTGTTTTCCACTGTAACGCTTAAAAAGGGAGGATATATATAGCTACCGGCAGCTGTGCACTTGAAACTCAACAATCGTATTTACTCAATTGCGAGGATCTGTGATCAATGGTTCTATCGAACGGAAAAGAACTAGGCTTTTAGAAAGTCAAATAAAAAACCAGCTGAACAAATTCTTCAAAATCAACTTTTGTAGCAAAGAGAGAGCTAGTTCTAAGTTTTCTTTTTTCCTGTGTTAACCACGCCATTATTTAATTAACAATAATCCTAATTCCATTGACTATACCAACAAAAAAAAACATTTTTTTTTATTTCCTGCCCCAGCAGATAAATTATTCTGGAAGCTCTCTCCGCTCAGAATTCTATTATTGACTTGAGTCAGTACAGTAAAGCCGGAAAAGGTGTTTATTAAGTCCATAAAGCAATAAGGTAATTGTTAAATTAACGGAAGGACAAAAAGATGTGTATTTTAGAGAATTGAACCCACTAGCTCTTGTTAGATAGCTCTCGGCTCAGTGTTTCACCTGTTTCGCGCGTTAGTTAATAACTTTTTTCCAGCGCTGGCGTGCTCAACAAGAACTACTCAAGAATATAATGTTGAAAAATAATTTCTCAAGTTAAAAAGGGATGACAAGGTGCTGTGTCTTATAAATAAGGAAGCTTACAAAATTGACTTTGAGTAGGATACTTGATTTTCGAGAAAGAAAGCAATAGCAGAGCGGAAAAGTGTAACAATGTTTTACTATGAAATAGAAGTTGTTTTCCAGAACAAGACTGTACATTTCCATCGACAAGAAATGCCCCTCGTTTAGTGAAATTATTTAAATGCGATCTTCAGGATGAGCTAGAAAAGCTTTAATTTTTACATGTTTTTCTCTCAGTCACTTGTAAAGAAAGAACGCGTGAATGATAAACATTGTTTTTGTCTTGAGGAATAGTAAATTTTGGCTTCATGGAACTGATGAGGGAAATAAAGTGAGAGCCAACTAAATACCAACACCAACTTTTTGCCAAATTTAAATGTTTCAGAATAAAGATTCCCGTAAATTTTTACCGCCCATACTTATAGTTTAGCTTCTCTAAAGTTATAACTGAACTCAAAGCACGAGAAAAAAATGGAAAATGGGTTAATTAAAACTACCCTGTGCTTTATTTTATTCACGTTTTACACCAAAAAGAACTTTACGATTTTTTAGCTTTCGGTTTGAAGCCACCCTTGGGATAGAAAATGTTCAACTCGTTTTGCGTTTGAGACCTCATTTGAGCGTCACTCTTTAAAAATGTCATGGGCCTTAAAGCATAGAGCCTTCGAAAGGTGTTGACTTTATTCAAGTTTCTGCGTTAAGGTAAAACTTGACGAAAACGAAGGTTACAGCAACTTACAAAAACACAAAGCTAGATAGGCGATTTATTCGAGTAACGATTTGCGTTATTTGTAAAACTTACAGAAGTTGCCAGCGAGCGCTAAATGTTCCCCCATCAGTACATTATCATCCCACCTAAGCCGGAAATAAAGATTGCAATGTCATGTGCTCAATTACTTTTTACCAGTCATAACAACGACACAAACCGTTTCGGGATAATATTTGCCTTTTCAAAGTTAATGAAAACTGAAATTAGGTTTTTGTCTTCATTTCTGTGCGGAACCTTAGAAAAGACAAATTGATTGCTATTGTTGGCAGGCCGGAACTGAAAATATCGCCGACGCGAAACTATAACTGATCCTAAAACCATTATATAAAAGAGAGGGATTAGAAGACGGGGAAGTAACCTTAAAGATATTGGACTTCTCGCTGCTAAAGCAAGGTAATTTCATTACAGTCATCTAGACGACTGAGATTTTGCTTAGCAAAGTATTTGCCGGTACGTTTAACCTATTCTCATCCTCACTTAAAACCGAGAATTTTTACAAGGATTACTTTTGTAAAGACAGGTTGGATTTTTAAAGAGCATTATTTTCTTCGAGGAGAAGGGCTTGACTTAGCAAAACAAAATTTGTCCGGACTTTTTTTAAGAATGTAACCATGCCACAAAGGTGAGAGTTTTCTACTCATTGTACAACAAAGTTATTTTAGTGTTTCAAAATTTATGTCGTTTCAGGTCGAATCAGATTATTCTTCGAACGGAAGAAATGTGCTCGTGTATCAGAGCATTTCTCGTCTTGGTCTCCTTGTTCTTCTTCCTTCATGCAAGTGAGGCTGGTCTTCTGCGGGAGAGGTTGCTAAGTAGGCCTATGCTGACAGACGTATACAGTGAAAAGAGTACTGATGTACAGAATCCGAGTTACAGAAGGTACTGTCTATTTTAAATTTACTATTTTTAACCGAACTGTACCATTTAAATTGGAAATAGGACAGAACCTATCACATTGTTCAGCTCTGAACTGGCGTCCGTTCCTGTCCGTTGTGGTTCTGCCACTTCCCCTACCCTCTCCCCCACCCTTAACCCTGTCCCTTCAACACTCCCCTCCCCGCAGGATATCACCCTGTAAGCTCTTTCACTTGCTTATTTCAACCATTTATGAGTCCTCCCAGTTATAGACCCATCCGCGACCTGTAAGCAAAAAAAACACACACTACAGTGGAACCTCGATACAGTATAACGAACCTCTTTATATCGAAATCCTCGGTGTAAGTAGACTACGAGTAGACCCTCATTTTGCCTCACTGACAGTAGAGCGAGCGAGACGCGAGCGCGCGTGACAATCACCGCACGCGAGAAAGGCGACACACGCGCGCTCGCGTCTGGCTCGCTCTGCTATCCCTGAGAGAAAATGAGGGACTACTCGTAGTCTACGGTATAACGAACGATTTTCGTTGCCCCAGTAATAGTAAAGTATATGGAAAAGAACCTCGATATATCGAAACCTCGTTTTTGCGAACAACTTTTGCCAGTCCCTTGGCACTTCGTTATATCGAGGTTCCCGGCACTGTATCAAGGCCTCGTTGACACTGCATGAGGTTATTTCTTCAGACTGGTGATTCGTGAAAATTGAGAAAATTTTGGCATCAAATTTGCCGTTGTCGTTTGGCTAATGTAAACGCTGGCCGAAGATGACTCGACTGGGAGGGTGACCCTTCTACACGTGACATGTTTTCTCCAGAAAACGAGTCCTTAGCCTTTTCCTGGATCAAGCAAACAACGATATACAGTATAAATCCTTTATGAAGCCCCTCCCCCTCTCAAATAAGCCCCCTCCTTCTAATAAGCCCCCCTTTTCAGGGGAAGAAAGTTAATAAGCCGCCCCCCACCTCCCCTCCCCTCCCCTCCCCTCCCCTAATTATTCTTCACTATTAAATGAGAGACTGTATTTATCAATTATGACTGTAAAACTTCGTGTGGACTAATCCGGGATGGTTTATTTACCGACTGGAAGTTCGGATCTGATTCTGATCCTCGGCTACATGACCTCCAACCTTCATGTTCTTAGGCTTCTCCACTTAGTATTCTAGTTCTTTATCGAGAACTTATACCATCGTCTTTTCTACATAAACTAATCCCCCTCTCAAATAAGCCCCCCGTCCCTATTAATCCTCCCCTAAAATGGGCTTAAGACTAATAAGCCCCCGGCCGGGGGACTTAATAGAGGATTTGCGGTATAGAACTGGTAAACGCAACTTGGTATTGGTATATAAGTCTCAACCGCGAAAAGAAATGTGAGAGATATTTTTCTTTTAGTTTAGCGCGAGATCAAAATGATGTCGAACAGAAAAAGGAGATACTCGGTGACGAAAATACAGCAAGATTTTCACAAGTACATTCTAAACGACAGGGGTGGCAATGTCGCTATGGTAGCTGTGGAAAATAAACGAGTTGGTTAGTGTTCATTTTTTTTTCCTGTCTTACAAATCAAAAGGCTGCGAATACAGCCATCTCTACTCGCTCCTAGCCGCTTGGGAAGTTTCGCGAAAGGTCTGTTTTCGCAGGCTATTTGATAGATGTCCTCTTGTAAAAAAAACTGGGGGGGGGGGGCAATCCCTCATTTCCCCTTAATGGATATGTGCCTCTGATTCAGGGTCTGATTCAGTTTCTCGAGTCTTCAACAAGGCACGCAACAATTCTAGCACTTCATCCACAGATTGGAAAATTAGAGTCACCTTTTAACGACAAACAACAATAGCAGGTTATTTAGGTATTTCCAATGATTTACAGGGGATTACCTTAACAATAATACTAGGGCTAGAGGTTTAAAGAAAGAGATTGATTATAAAAGATCATAAATGCATATCATTTTGTTCGAAAAGACGTTTCATGTCTAATTTTCATCAATTGAAAAATAAAAGGAGAAATAAGTCTGCATACAAAGGGATCAATATTATTAAAAAGGGATACTTTTTTGAGGATAGATTGAAATCTTTGAAAAAAGGATTTTTTGAAATCAATCTAGTATAAAGATAAAGCATCACGTTTGCGTCAATTGCTGGTGTTCAGTGTCACGATATCCAAAATAGATCAAAATCAAAATCAAAACCATTCGACAGATAAAGTCCAGAATCTGGGAAACGAAAGGAGGTAAATATACAAAGACCCTCGCCAAGATTTGGGTCGAAGGAATAATTCGTATACGAGATATCTGAGGAAACGTTTTACCCAAATTTATAGAGCTTTGTATGGAGACGCCATGCTGGAGCTCATCCGGATGAGCTCCAACATGGCGGACGGAAACCAAAAGAAACATCTGTTACCGATTTTTGCTAGAAAAGCGCGAATTTACTCCTAGAGGAACTCATAAACATTAAAGTAATACTTTTTCTAACACTTTAACTGTTTAGATAGCAAAATTCCTCGAAAAAAGTCACTTTTTTAACCTAAATGACAGCTCTCTCGGCCGTCATGTAAATGCTGTGTCACCATAGGCGTACGGGCCGGGGGGGCGAGGGGGGCTGCAGCCCTCCCAAATTTTGGGCAACTCAGATTTTTTGGGCAGCAAGAGAAAATTTGGGCAAGGCCAGTTTTTAAAGACGTTTCAATGTTTTTGTATTAGTCTAAAGAGACAAATATTTTCTATTTTAATCTGAAAAAATCCTGAAGTCAGTGTAATAATCCAGTTACATTCTCTCGAGACACTCACAGTGGTTGCCTAGCATGCGATGAGTTTCTGGTTATAGGGAAGGGTATCATTTGTTGATTTACATATTTATATTTTTCTATTGTTGAGCACTGTACTGCACTGCACTGACTGGAATGGCTCTTTCCAGTTGTGAATTGATTAGAATAAACTTCCGCATATCTTTCTAGAATCATCTCTGCTCGTAGAACAGTGTATGGCAGATAGAATCAGCAACAGTGGGTCTGAAAATGAAGAAGTGGCTGAGTAGTACTCAGCTCGAATTACGAGAAGAATATTAAATTTGTTTAAAATTCTATCAAGCAATAATTTATTAAAGTAGACCGAAATGTTTACAAAACCGCTAACAAGGGCGCCTCGATATATACTAATGAAATCCTTGTCTCTAGCAATCGGTCGGAGCTATCTCCATGACCATATCTTTTATACACGTTTTTAAAAGGATTGAAGCTACTATGAGGTGAAATTGCATGTCAAAAGAGCTTCGTTTTCTACAAATAACGGCCAAACATCAAGATTTTTTTTTGCCAAATTTATAAAGATAAAAACTTCATCCCAAAATATCCTAATAACGCTCTATAGATTCCGTTTATTATTGGACTATTGGAGAAAAAAGCTCCCGTGAACAATTCTGTAGGAACAGTTCCCAGTGCGGAGAAATATTGCTGCAAGTAAAATAGACAATGGCGTCATTTCGTTGCTATGACAATTCCGATGTCATTAAAACCCTGATCATGATAAATTTTCATCTTTATCTAATAAAACTATGGTAGCAATTTTTCCAAATGTTTGTCTATGGCGACGTAGTTATTCTCAAAATTAGGAGGTATTGACCCTGAAAAACTGAAAACTGTCATAGTATCGAGCCACCTTCATATGCCAGTACGACCTATGTTATTGCATCGTATGGCCCTCGTTTCTTTTCTACTGTTTCGTAAAAATTTGGGCAACTTGCGAGAATTTTTTGGGCAAATGTTTTACCGCCCCCCCTGGCAAAAAATTGCCCGTACGCCTATGTGTGTCACGCAAAAGCTTAGAAATTCAAGCGCACTCTATTACAAAACCAAGAACCCTTTTGAAGGGAAAATTTGTTTGAAAACTAGTTTTCAGCTGCTCTAATACACCATGAAAGTAAAATCTCACTAGGATCGATAGTTTTGTAGTTTGAATTTAGTGACGTCATGTGAAAACCAACAATTAGCACCACGTGACCAAGTTTCCTCTTTACTTGCCTTTTACTGTTCCTTATATCAACACATAAATTAGTAGTTTCAGGCAATGTTTACGTTTTTGTCCATACAAATTGTTTTGAACTGTTTTTATCTGCTCATTTTCTATTGGGAGAAATTCTCAACTAAAAGATGACTAGCCGTCTGCCGAATACGTGAAGCTTAAACTCTCTATAATTATAAAGACTGCAGGAAAACAGAACATGTTTTTCATCTTCAGTTTCACCCCAGTTACAGAAAGTGCAGATTCTTAGGTGCATAGCGGTCTTTGGCAATGAGTGTCGGCCCTTTTCAATACGCAAAGTATGATTCCCTAGACGAAATTTATCAAATGGCAATTTTATCTTAGGAATTCTTGTCTGATATCTTTTTTGAAAGAGGCGTAGAAGTTTAGTTTTCGGTTTGTGTTAATTAACAACAATAATTGATGGCATGATAAAGCGTCTTTAACATTTAATCTGAGATGGGAGGTAAGGTTTGTATTGTTTTCGTTAAGTGCTAGAGAATTTGGTCTATAATTTTCAAATAAACTATTTACTTTGAGGGGTTTCGATCAGCTAAGTCTGTCTTAGTCTGGCTTAGTCTGTCTGTCTGTCTGTCTGTCTGTCTGTCTGTCTGTCTGTGTGTCTTTTACAGCATAATAATACAGCAACAAGACAAAAAGTTACTGCTCAGTAGCTTTCATACAAATGGTCACACTTTAGGATTTCATTCACAAACTCAAAAGTTAAAGCCACCTTATACAGTATCAGTACCACAGGAAAGCACTCAGCTCAGTAGATTTCATTTGAATGGTCATACTTGGGATTTCATCCACAGACTCAAATGTGAGAAACACCTTGTACATTATAATAAACAGTACCACAGGAAAGTACTTCTCAGTGGCTTTCTTTTGAATGATCAGGCGGACTAAGGAATTCCATATGTCCACCATAACTGGCTTCTGCGCTTTTAAAACACTGTTTATTTAATGTAATTTATTTTATGTCGACATTCTCTTCGCAGATACTTTCTGAGCTTCCAATGCATCTGAAAAGTTTGGTGGTCACTGCTAATATGAGCATGGTGGACGGAACTTTCTTGTTGCCAATAAACCAAATTTCCCAAAATTTCATGTAATATCGCTTGAACGTATTCTTATGAAGTAATTAATTAAATGCCATCGAAATATGTATTCTCATTTTTCAATAAAAGATGTATTATTTCGAAAATGTTACTGATAAATTTCTTAAATAAAATCCTACAGAATGATTTTAGGGCATACACAAGACAATTTACCTTTCCATGTTGTTGCCGAGCTGCCAGGATTTCTAAACGCGGGTAAACTAAACGTAGATTGCATGACAAAGAAACTAAACACTTCAAAGCCATGACAAGTAGCAATCAATCACCATGTCACGTCAACTGAACTTGAACTGCGACCACTTTGAAATTTTGGCGAGAAGACGGTCGAATATCCATTGCAGCATAAAGTAGACTCTGCTGATTGAGGATTTAAACCTTCCCTAAATGAAATTGTCAGCAGTGAAGAACTTTACCTTTTTAAGTTGGCATGCGTTATTTATATGCAAATTTTCCTACCAAATGTCCCTATCGTTTCATTAATAAGTTTAATTATGGGAGATGTGCAAATGGCGAATGTCAAAGACTGTAGCTCCTTTTGCTTTAGAAGCCATCGACCCGGGAAGGATAAACTAGATGGTCTGGTCAATACTTTCAAGCGCTGACTTGTAACGAAAGGTCTCTCACCTCTCCGTACGTAGAGGCGCGAAGGGTTGGATGGAAAAGTGGAAAGCGTGGAAGATAACTAGGATGAGCCAGGAGGATATGTAGCCTGCGAGCAAGCTCTCCAATTTGGGCTAGCAAAGTGAGCCTCGCGAGAACGCGCGAGCGAGGCGCCGAGGGCCTTTCCTCTGCCCCTCGCGGCTTCGCCGCTCGCTCACGCAGGCAACTCGCTCACACGTTCTCGCGAGACTCGCTTCACTCGCCCAAATAGGAGAGCTTGCTCGCAAACTAGAGGATATAAGTCTATTCGGTTTCCTTATCCGTAAACGGTTCTTCCGAGGAAAAAAAAGACATCCCATTAATGATATATAACCACCGTACTCATCGCTCAAGTAGTTAAAGTCGTTAAAGACCTGAGTCAGAAGTGTGTTCTGAAAATATAGTTGGTGGGTAATACTTTCGTTAGGTTTTTCATTGTAGTCCCCGCACTGTGGCTCCCTAGGTCTTCTCGGCCAATGCATTTCGGTAACGTATCCGGGACGAACGACAACTCGCTCGGACCACGTGACCCGAAACGCTTAGACAACCTGGCAGCGCGGGAAAATGAGGCTTCAGGACTGGGCCATGCCAAATTATAAAACAGTAGACTAATCCTTAAGACGAGAAGACTGAGAAAAGAGAAAATGTAAAAAAAAGAAAATAAAAATAAAATGGTAATAGATTCAGTCCCTTATTTTTCTGTAAGATCGTCGGAATCGAGCACCCACCCTTACTGGCTGCCATATTGGTTTCAAATGTGAGGAGTCTCGCCTTGGGGGCCTAAGTATCAAATCTACTTAGGGAACGAGGCCTCCCTTCCCCACCGGTATCAACCCCTGACGCCCACCCCCTCAGTACATTTTGAAACCAAGATGGCCGCTATAACCGCTGAGATCTTACGGGAAAAGTATGCGACTGTAAACAGTCTACTAAACATAGAGTTTTGCTGACTTTGACTTGACAATGAAAGTCTCCAAATTGAAAAGTAAGGAAACTGGCTGACTGGTGGTGAATTTACTTTACATGAGTAAATTTATGAGCATTTCTGATTGAGAACAACCAGGAATAGCAAAAGCCTAGATTAATGTCTTATTGTCATCAAATTTTTTTGAGGACAAATGACAGCATTCCAAGTGCATATTTCATAGAGTCAGAATATCCTAATACTAATATTCTAATAATATCGTTATGCTGTCGACAGCGCATCAAATCAGCCTCCTCCTCAGGCGCTTCGTTTTTCGCATGGCAGAGGCGAGCGCGAAACGAGTGACTGGTGATGAACCGCAAGGGACCATGGGAAGGGTACAGACGTTGTCTCCTTCCCGCCTTCCTTTGCGCGCACATTTTCATCAAAAGAGAGACGTGATCAGGTCCATCACGCTTTGTTAAAACTGTAAGTGACAAAGCAGTTTTGGCTTATATAAGTCATTTACCCAGGCTTAAAACTATTTAGAATTTTCCCCGCATCCTGTTCAAAATAGGTAAAATGCAAAAAGTAGCTATTTTGTTGTTCAGTAGAGGGACGTTTAAAGATATAATTCGACCATTGACCATTTTCAACGAGACCATAACGCACCTTGTTCCCCCCCCCCTCCCCCCTCCCCACCACCGAAGAAAAAGAAAAAAATTGGGACGACTGTAATACCCAGGAGAAGTAGGAAACAATGGTGATGTAAAAATTTGGGGGCAAGGTGCATTATGGTCTCGGTGAAAATAGTGAATTCAGGTAATGTGCAAATCAATAACATCATTTTCACAACCGTTTGGTTTTATAAATAATTTTAATTGAATTTACTTTTAAATTTCCTAAAATTTTACCTTAACAATATATCACAGAAGAGGTTCTTTTATCTGGGGATGTAAAAGCCATCCACGTCCAAGCAATTGAAGCATTACTGCCTCTACACAAATGACAATTGCTGTAAGAAGCATCGGATGAGCTGTAATTTTACTAATTTAACTGTGATACCGATTACGTTTTATTACATATTGGTTGTTTGATCATCATTGAAGAAGTCACCAAGATCACGTTCCTCAAATTCTTGATTTCTGCAAAGTAAAATTAGGATTAGATAGTCGCTTTAGGTAGAGTCGATTTTCCCTTAACGGACACCTCTATAAGACGGACACCTCTGTAAAATAGACACCTAGAGTTGGTCCCTGCCTTTTTATTCCCTTTATTTGACTTTCCCAGTCTCTATAAGACGGACATCTTCCTTTTTTCTTTTCCCCGCCCCTCCAACTTTTCGCTTGCCTTTCACTTTCGCGTCTGGTACACTATCTGAGAGCCTGGAACACAACCTCCTTCCCAGGGCGCTTTTCCCTGCGCCACCTCCAAAGCCAGGGAAAAGCGCCCTGGGGACGAGGTTGCCTGGAACAGGCCAACTAAGTGACTGTCCCAAAAGTGTCCATCTTAGACAGAGTTGTATACAGCGTAAAAATCCGCACCGTACTATTCGACTCCTTACACCAGTTTGCTCTCTTTCTTTAAAATTGTTTTATTTTCTTTAGATGGTTTAGTTTGTCCCACCCGGAGGGGGGGGGAGGGTACTCAACAAAGGCTTATACGAGGAGGCTCCGCCCCGAGGTCCAACCCCTTAACCTTTCATATACGATTTTTGACGGAAAAGGTACTCCTTTCGTATACCTTTCATTGACAAATAGTAACCCTTTTATATACCTATTTTAGAAATGTATATTATTCAGTGCCGGATCCTTGAGATAAGGGGGGCGGTCATCCAGAGCCTTAGATGAGGGGGGGACCGGTCTCCCGGGCTCCTCGCCTGGATTCGCGACTGTTATTTAAAATATGAATCGATCACCAAACATGACAATTTTCTCGACTTCTTCACAGCCATAAGCGCCTTCTGTAACCCTTTTTTAGGTCATTTTACAGACCGAAATGGCAAAAGATATGGTTCAAATGCAAAAAAGCATTTTTGTTTGCTGCAAGGCCTCGCTCGCGAAAAATTGCACTGTTCTATGGGCGCAAAATTTTCACTGGTTTTGTGAACAACTAGGTTTTCATCTATGATGGGTGGCCACATTTGCCAGAAAATGATCGAAGAGCTACATGGACCAACTTTTGGTGTCCAGTAAAGGGAAAATGCTCAATTGACGAGGAAACAATTACCTTGCATTTTGTAGATTTCTTAACTTTTCTTTAAACTCTGTTGTTTTTCTTGTTCTTTCGTCCTTCTTACATCTTGAAGCAAATCTCTTTCTACCTATGCCGATATCACAACGCGCCTTTGCTCTGTTGTCAGCAACTATCACCATGACAATGAACCATACCATCACAAAAGCGAAAAGAGTTCTTTTGTCCATATTTTTTCCCTGAAAACAATGAAGCTGGTCAGATGATATCCGGTCACCTCGCCACCAAACCTCGGCACCAAGAAGAAGACTCGCCACCAAGACACAATCTACTCACCTAGGATTAGACGAGATCTCAGACGATAACCCTTATCGACCACTGGATTGTTATGCTCGGAGTACTTGAACTTGCTCCCAATCTTCAACGCAAGCTACACAATTGGTGGCGAGTTTGTTGGCAGCGAGTCGAACTCTTGGTGGCGAGATGACCGTTAATCGGTCAGATAACTGTGGTGGTTGGACAGAAACGGAGCAGCAGCAGGGGCACCCAACGTCAATTTTCGGAAAATATCTGTTCGAAAGAAGATTTGAGATCTAGAATTTTCGGAACATTTGTTATAAAATTTCTTGCTTGCCTGCCTCTCCTAGGATTTTAGAACATCCAAAAAATGGTATAATTGCCATTTTTAACAGATTTTTATCCTAAAAAGGTCTGCTAGAATTTTTGGGAGCCTTTTTTCTGGCTGAAACTTTCGAAGAGGTAAATTTTGATCCCTATAATTTTCAGATCATTAGACTTAAGCTAGGAAATCCGATCAGATGAAAAATTTTTAGGGGATAAAAATATGCCTGTATCTATCGTTTAAATACTAAATACGTTTAACAATGCTATTTTTAAGTGGTTTTGAACTATATTCTCGTTGGGTGCCCCAGTAGCAGGTGAAGGAGTGTCAGGGGAAGGGTGGAGCTAGAAAGGTGCGTGTCGTACAACAACATTAAACTTCATTTGCATGACTAGAATTATTTTAGTGCGTGAAGTCGGTCAGGAGAGAGCGCGCAACCTTCAAATTACGATTTTACAGCCTTATAGTTTATGGTTTACATTATTTTACAATACTTCTCCAGAGGAAATGGAAGCACCGCTTCGTACGTGTGCTTGTCTGCGCAGACAAATGAAAAAAAATGTTATCAAAACATCGGTATAATCAATGAGTGGACCAGAAGAATAGACAATGAATTTTGTGTTTTTTTTTTTATCCTTTTTCGATCCCGAGTCTGCTGAGACGTTTGAAGGGTAAACTGAGGCGCACGCATCGTGCCTGCCAACACAGCCTTTCTTTCGCTTCCTCGATTTTGACGCACTCGTGAAGGACTCTGTATGAATCGAGTAATGTCTTAGTTAAGCATGTGTTGCATATTGCTATGATATAGTTTCGAACCCAGGCCTAATAGCTGTGCGCTTGCTACAGCGGGTTCGGATGTGACCATCGGTTTATCAATAAGCAGAAGCTCGCAAACGAAAAAAAAAAAAAAGTTTGACGAGAGAAAACACGATTGACTCGTCTAGAAGTTTGGGCTGCGGCGACCTCAAAGGTTTGACGTGATTCAGGCAGAGCTGGAGAGCTGCCTTCTCCCCACTCGAGAAGACAAAAGGAGGACAAAAGGAGGCTCTTTGCTCCTTGTACCTGTTTTGACTGGTCTGCGGTTTTCCACCATAGTTCCAGGCCATCACGTGAAATAAATTTAATAAATTTATTCATAAAAGAAATCTTGCCACTCCCACTCATCGTTGTGTTAAAAGCACGTTCGTTGTTATCGTACGAGTTCGTCTCGTTCTAATCGGAGCTACAATCGAACTTACAAAACCAAGGAATTTCATGTAGTTAGCAAATTAAGAAAAATGTAATGGGAATTAGTTTCTCTAGAAAATACAACTCGAAAATTTGGTTGCAGTACCAAGGCTATGCCAGCGAGAAGTTTCCAATTCAACCTCTTGTCATAAGATGAGCGAATCGTAGTTTTTGTTTTTCGAATCCAGAACTAAAGAGAAACTTCAGATTTTGAATTGTATTCGCCCTATCTGCACAGCACAAGAAAGAGGTTATAAAACAAAATTTATTTGCCTCAACAGCTTTTAAAAGTAAGAATTAGGCAGGTAGAACGCGCAGAGGAAGTGTCGCTTCAAAGTTGTTCAGTGTGAATGCCAAATTAGCTCTACAGTTTTAAGGAAGATCAAGACCAGGAAAAAACCAGAGTCGGCCCCTAGCATCATACTGCCCAATTTACTCATTTGGTAAATCCGACTTTCCCTCCAAGCCGGTTACCGCTCCTAAAGCTATCGGTAAAGAGATAGAATACTTCTTTCGCTTTGGTTATGAGAGACCTTTCTCGTTGTGAAGCAACATTCTGTCATCATGATCATAGAGGACCTACAGTTTTAGTTTTACCGACCTCTTTCTACTCGTGCCCAGTTACTTTTCCCGAATTCAACCACTAACTACATATGCCTCACAGTGAGTGAAATAATTATGAAAAAAATAAAAACGTCTAGAAACTGGATTTCAAAAAAACATTTCAAGTGTTACTGTAAGAACGCTAAGATTCTTATGGACGCGGAAAGAATGTGGTTATCTTCTTAAATTAAAAAGTAGCGCGGCTTTGTGAAACGATAGCTAACAATAATAATGATCCATAAAGGCTGCCAGTGAGTTGTTAAATCCCGCCCGCGTCCTCAGCACAAAGGGTTAATCTGTTTACGTCAGTAATATCCACTGTGCATAAACGTTTGTTGTATTTCAGTGTCTGATTAATACATTAAACTAATTGGCGATATCCTAAATAATCTAATTTTAAAAATTCGACGGCCCACGTGGAGCACTTTTTCCGTCCTGAGTAACCCCTTTTTCGGTCAAATGACGCTCCAAAAGACTGTTTTATGTTGAATTTGGACTTATTAACTATGTAAAATAACAAAGAAAACACTGTGCTGTTTTGAGTGAAGTCTACGACATTGCAGCCTTTAGTTTCCCCTCTTAGCTCGTTCGCAAGTCAAGAAAAAAGAAAAAAACCGCCGCAAGCCACTAACTTTAAATTCTTTCCTCTCTTTATTCTGTCGCTCTTCTTTATTTCTTTCTTTCTGTGCTTAATTTTGAGTTTTGTTTTGTTTCCCAATTCAGAGCGGTATGAAACGTTTTAGCTAGTGCGAGAAAAAATTTACATAACTTTACACAATTGAAAATTCTGACGAAAAACTGGACCATAAAAACAGACTGATGGTTGAAATTCTCGGTGCCCTTACCCTTGAGAACTCTATAAAAGACCCAATAAATTTTATACATGTTCTGTAATATTCTACACCTTTATACTGCCAAGGATACTGCTACACTCGGGTGGTAATAACAATAAAATACGATTGACTTGTCCAGAAGTTTGGGCTGCGGCGACCTTAAAGGTTTGACGTGATTTGACATTGCGTTCTTAATCACTAAGGGAAACATAAAGCAGTACTACGATTTTAAATGTATTACTTTCAGACTTTCTTTTCATCCGACACCGAAACTCAAAAAATAGCTTTTAACTTTAACCTACCTTTGGCTTCTGACTAGCTCTTGCAAATACCGGAGGGTCGGCTGTTGAATAGAATTATTTCGAGTTGCAGTGGATCTTTTTCTCTTCGACTTGTTAATGTATACGTTTCTAAAACCGTAAGGGAAAAAGAGAAGCTAACCTGTGTTAAGTTTGGTTCTGAGTAACTCACTATATAAATGTGTAATTAAGTCGCTTAAAAACCAATGAAATTAATTGTGTGTTCTGTTTTTGTTTCCAGTTTTAGCGGAGGTGGAAGATAAGAATGGAAAAGTGTATCAAATGATAAAAAGCAAATTCCTGAAATACAACTGACACCTAAACAGATAATAACTATTCTTAAAAGGGAATAATTACTAATTGCGCTAAATGAAGATGTGGTTTTGATAGAGTCATGATATTTGATTGGCAGTAATTCTGAATAGTGATTTACACAGATAGGCAGCTATAGATCCCTTTCGTCCAGCGATATTTCGGGTAACACTGATGAAATGCTGAATAATCTGAATACAGTTACTGTATGCTAGTGTTCATAAAGAAACAGGACCGAACGTTTTAATTAGGCAATCTCTATAGTTATTCTTACTCCGGTGCAATGCAAACCTGCTAGAACATTTATGAGGTGGGCAAATTTTGAGCGAAGAAGACAATGACTTTTTTTGCGATTTTTGAGTTGAGCAAGAAGGCACGTTGTAGACCTTACATGTTGGATACTTGAAAACCGCAAAATTTTTAAATAAATATATATCAACTATTCAGTGACTTAAATAGTTTTTCCACCGGGGAATAAGGCTTCCAATACAATCAGTACAATAACAGAATAACAAAGTCGCGCCCTCACTTTCTTGGTTATCCTACAGTCATCATCATTTTCCTACAATTGTAAACCATTGAGAAAAAAAAGAATGAACACTTTTGGGTATTTCTTTGAGTTGCAAAAACCGTGCTTTATTGGATCGCTTTTGTTTCGCAGTGCGGGTATTGAATTGCCTGGTGTCTTTTCACCTACGTGTGTAGGTGCAATGATAAAAGGCCACCCGTAAACGTTAAAATTGAGAGAGGTCAACTTTAACATTTGCGCGCGACCGTCCACACATTGCCTGAATATTATTTACGCGCGTAAAATTTACGTGCACGTGGACTACTTACGGGAAAGTGGAAATCAATCTTTAATGATCGCAATCATCACCGCCACACCACCAAGAAAATACCAAAATTTTAGACCGTTTCATTTTAAGTATTTATAAAGCTTCGAAAACTGATCTGTAGTAGTTTTAAGACACTTTTAGGGAACGAAAGGAACCCAATTGTCCATTGTAGACAGTCTTTCCTTCCGAGAAAAAGAATATTCCAGGCTCTCGTATATCCTACGTAGACCCTACATGGTCTCGTAAGCGACCATCTGGCGATTTCCTCCAAACACGCTTTCTTAGTGAAAAGATAAGTGAAACTCTACTGTGGTTATCAACCAACTTGCTTAAAGGACCACAAAATCTCGTTACTTAGGGTACTCGCTTACGGTTGATTTCCACTGTCGGATAATTTTTACGTGCGTACGTGCGTAAAATTTACGTTCGCAAAAAAAATACAGGCAATGTTTGAAAGTCGCACGTAGGCGGTAAAAGTTGAACCTCGCTCAACTTCACGTTTAATCTCAACACTTTATAGCTTGCCTCTATTTTATTTAGATGATTAAAATTTACGTCCGTTAACATGCGTAGCCAAAAATGCGTCCAACCTTTAAGGTATTTCCACTGTCGTGTTATTTTTACATGCGTTAACACACGTAAGTTTCACGCGCTTAAATATATGATATATAGGGGCAATGTATAAAGTGTCGCAAGTAAACTCAAAAGGTGAGTTTCAGCTTTTACGTTTACGCCCTTACTTTATTTACGCACGTAAATTTTACGCGCATAGAACGTAAAAATTATGCAGTCATTGGAAATCCACCCTTAGGGAAGCCACGCACTGTATTTTAAAACTTTTTTTGAACAAAAGACGCTAACTTTTCAGTGGCATTAAGTCCCAAGAACAATTAAGGCTAAACATGACAGGAGTTTTCATTATTAATGAATCATAGTTTTCAATTAAATTGATTCATCAAATAACGGTGACTGACTGATCTCATATTTCAATGAAACCGTCAATTAAGTCATTGTGATTAAAGTGCTAAATATTTTATTTAGTTATTATATTTTAAGGGACAAAAGCTTCTAAATGATTTTTAAATAGTCATTTTCATCTGTTTCCAGTTTTTAGTGAACCACATTCTTTTTCACTCTCTAAGTATTCAGTCCACACGTGGTAATGGAGCCCGTTTCTCAAAAGGCCCGAAAACTTTTTGGGCCCGCGAAGGCAAGTTTTAAAGTCAAAACCTGTTGAATATTAGCACTCCCAGCTCCTACCACACAAACCAGTCAATTTTGCTTCGTTAACTGATAGTTTTATTACATCTTTCAAAATTATTGAAACCTTGATCTTGAATGCAAACACGAAACAAAATTTTCGTGGCCGAAAAGTTATCGGGACTTTCGAGAAACAGGCCGCTGGTCCTAACTACACAACATACCACTATGGCTATTGGGAATTCATAAAATTGCGATCGTATTTTATTACTTTTCCCTTTGAAAGAAAACAACATTGTCGCTTTTTATATTCTATTTGAATAACTCAAACTGATATCTTAATATACTTAATCACAGCTTTAAGAACAGATGTCTGCCTTTATAGAGTATGATACCCATGCCTTCATTCACCGCTTTTTAAAACAAGGTTTCAAATTCGCTCGGGTCATGTGACCGGAAATAAATAGATCACGCAGCACTGACCATCCTCGGAGACCCAGGGGCAGATAAAGGGGGCGAGGGAAAGTCTAAACGGGCGGAAAAATATGGCACGAAGAAAAGTAAAGAACGGCGAGAAGAGCCCCTGGGGACAATGTCTTACCAGACCAGTTCCAACGGTCGCCGCCGTTCTGGCTTCTGATTGGTGCCAGAAAAACACAAGTTTTCTGGCGCCAATCAGAAGCCAGAACGGCGGCGACCGTTGGAACTGGTCTGGTAAGACATTGTCCCCAGGGGCTCTTCTCGCCGTTCTTTACTTTTCTTCGTGTCATATTTTTCCGCCCGTTTAGACTTTCCCTCGTCCCCACTATCTGCCCCTGGGTCTCCGAGGATGAGCACTGACTGAATCAGGAATGGTTCCTGTACTTTTGAGTCTGCGCATGCATCCTAAACAGTAGCCTGTCATTTTGATAACAAATCGCTTCTTTGCGAAAACGCTATACTGTTTTTCTGTTGTGTCTCAGTGGATTCTGAAGTTTGACCGTTTCAGTGAAAGCTGACTGCGAGCAGTACTTTCCTGTGGTACTGTTTATTATGCTGTACAAGGTGATTCTAACTTTTGAGTCTGTGGATGAAATCCTAAAGTGTGACCAGTCAAATGAAAGCTACTGATCAGTACCTTCCCGTGGTACTGTTTATTATGCTCTACAAGGTGGTTCTAGCTTTTGAGTCTGTGGATGAAATCCTGAACTGTGACCAGTCAAATGAAAGCTACTGATCAGTACTTTCCCGTGGTACTGTTTATTATGCTCTACAAGGTGGTTCTAACTTTTGAGTCTGTGCCGGGATGGATGAAACTAGGCAGTACCAGTCCGGATCCAAAACTTTAGATAAGAGGTGGGGACGGTCATCTAAACCCTGAGATAAGGGGGGGGGGGGCGGTCTCAAAAAAAACTTTTTCGGCCCTTCGGGCCTCAGTTTGGTCTAAAAATAAGGGGGGGGGCTTCCCCTCGATCCGCCACTGAGTACTTTCCGGTAGCACTGTAGTTTATTATGCTGTACTAGGTGTTTCTAACTTTTGCCTGAGTCTGAGGATGAAAGTGTGACCATTCAAATGAAAGCTACTGAGCAGTACTTTTCTCATAATGTCTATACAAGATAGTTCTGAATTTTTAAGCCTGTGGATAAAATCCTAAAGTTCCTAAAGTGTGACCATTCAAATAAAAGCTACGGAGCCCTACTTTCCTGGGTACTGTTTATTATGCTGTTCAAGGTGGCTCCAGCTTTTGAGTCTGGGGATGAACTCCTAAAGCGTGAACATGTGTGAATCTCTTATAAAATCCTCTGAAAATGTGACTATTCATGACATTTCAATTGAGAGGAACTGAGGAGTACTTTACAAGATGGTACTATACTCTTTACTATGTGGTTGAAATCCTGGAGCTAAGTGTTTATGACCACTCAAACGAAAACCACTGAGCAGTACTTTCCTGTCATACTAATTGTTATGCTCTACAAGGTGGTTTTTACTTTAGTCTGTGAAAATCCATTGTTACGTTGATTTCCATCTAAAAGAAATACTCAGTTTCGTCTCGATTGTCACACTCGTGCCAAAACAGCGACGCTAGACGATCCAGACAACTATATGAAAACAAGGCTTACAAAAAAATCTCTAGATTCAGCAATACCTTAATTTAGATAGGTAGAGGCTTTCATTTCAAAAATAATTTTTTTTATCGGTCTATTTCACACGTTTACCTTTTTTTATGTAAAATAAGCCAACGTTTGGTTTCATGTAACAATAGGGCCATTTATACGAGGAAAAATAAGACGCGTCTTACATAAGACGCGAACTTTCCGTATAAACGGCACATTTCGTCTAAAATAAGACGCGGCTTAGCTAAGACGCGTCTTATTAGATAAGACATGCTCGTATAAATGATACAGTTCGCGTCTTATTTAAGACGCGTCTTATTTTTCCTCGTATAAATGGCCCTATCGTATCGGTTAACAACAGTATTTTACCCCTTCATTGTTTGATAGTAAATTTTGAACCCAGCTCTCGAATCTTTTTTTTTTCCTAGAAAAGGCGGAATCGGGATACTACAGAGAAATTACATTTATAGTAAACTTAAGTCTTTGTTCTTCCTTCCATTCAGTCCAAAAGCTAAACACTCTTTACAGAATTACTGTACTCAATACTTTCATTGTTTATTTTTATACGAAAGGAAACACACTTACTGCTGTAGAAAGCAAAGAAAGTTTTGATTGCTTCTCTTTGTATGTTTCTCCGAAATTTTGCAGGTGCAATTTGGCGGCTTCTTTGCATATAAAATGTTACGTTTTAAGGAACAATACGTATCGTCTTATAATGGCACCATTAGTCGAAAAGAAATACACCAGTTGAATACAGATCGATTGGAAGAGAGACTAATTTTGATGAGCTTGTTAGTTAAAACTGTTCGCTGTAGAGGTCTAAGGCTGGCGATATAGAAATTTACACCGAAACCCGGCATTTGATATTGAAAATATACAAATTTTTCAGGAAAAATCAGTTGAAGCTTTGTGACAGCTGGAGCTAGTGAAGTGAAAAATGAGGTCGAAACATGATAACAAGGAAAAAGAAACTAACAGTTAATTAATTGGGCATTACCTCGAATAAAATCAACCGCAATTTTAAAACATCAGAATAACAAGATTATACTCTCCAAGAAAACTTTCCTTATAATTGGAAGGATATCTCTGTGCAGTTTGATTTTGGTTTGTGAGTAGATAAAGTCCATTTGCTAGTGAAAGGATTGAAGAGGTTGCGTTTGGACTTTCGCCCAGGTTTTCATGCTAGTGCTTGAAACATCGGCTTTTTAATCTTTTTACGACGGTATAAAATTGATTGCTTTTATCAACTTAAATTATAAAACAAATTTATTGTGTCAACACCCCCACTCCCCTCCCCCACACTACTAACTCAGAATCGGAATAACCCCACAGTATATATTGTGACTGAATCAACCCTTCGAATATTTCTCCGACTGACTAGCTAGGCATAGACAAGACGGATCAAACAGAAAATTGTCGGTTGATTTAATTTTCATTGAAAACGGACTTATCTCCTTTGGGTCGTTAGACTTGTCTACTACGCTTCTCCTCCTTAAGCTTCGTAAACCTAAAACAGTCTTATATTTACAGTGGTTTTGATTACGTTTGTTTAATTCCTCAAATATTTCGAAATATTTGATCCGGCAATACTGAGAGATGTCACGGCTTTCACATCTTATACGATACTGGTTATTTTACGGATGTATACATTTTAATTAGTAGCTTCGTATACAACAGTCAATTTTTGCTATGTTTTAAGAGTAACAATTCAAACCTTTTGTGACAAGAAACAACTGACAGCTTCCTTTCACGTCAAAATTAATTCTAGACGGAAAAGGCACACAAAAAACTCGAGAGTTTGTTGAAAATGATATTTTATCGAGTCTTTTTTAGTATGATTGTCTAGAATTGGCGCTTTGTGGCGGGAGTTATGACTTTTTGAGTCCTTCAACATGAAAGCGATCACTCATGCTGATTTCCGAATAAGTTTTCTTTCGTGAATAGCACGAAGCATAAAACTGTCCCTATTTTTAAACGAACAAGGTTAAAAAGCAGGCTTCGTCATTGCCGCATTATTTTTTTTTTTCAAATTTACCCCTTCGTTTCTGGCGTTGAAATAGCTGAAAAAAAAATATTTAAACTGCAAGGCAAAAGTGATAAGGTTATCAAAGCATAAGTGATAATTATTTGGATCACTTCTCAAAAGTTTGGTGGGAAACATAGCTTGTAATAATTACCGGCGAAGCTGTGATTCAACTACAAAGGTTCCGAAAAAGTTCAACTCATGGAACATTAAAATGTCTTTTTTTGTTTCATTGAAAGGGCCGATCAACAAAAAGGGCAAGCCGGCATAATAACATGAAAATGGCTTTGTAGTTGTCTTAATAGTTGAGCTGGTAATGAATTTTTTATTTTTGTTTTAGGTGTTAGGAGCATGGGAATCAAATTCGTTTCCACGTATGGTAGATGGAGTCGTTAAAGCTGTCCCTTGTGTAACAATACACAATTATCGTTAAAAGACTGTTACATTTCATTTATATTGCTGTAATATTTACGAAAACGGCCTCTTTAAAAGCGAATTCAGATCTGTTACCTTTTCGTGTATTTCACTTAACGGAAAGTCAAGTTGAATGTATAAGATTTAACAAATTAACATGAACTCTGCACCAGGAGGGGCATATTATTGTTACAAGAAATGAAAATATATGTATTTTTCTAATTTCTTATTTTATTTATAGTAAAAGATTGTAAAGGTCATATATGTCTTTGAAGTAGTGGCCTGATGCAGCGATACCTATACTATTCATATCTATAATATTTCGGTTAACAGCAACAAAAATAATGCGAGACATATTTCTAGAGTTTGATACTAGGGGAGCCTAATCCGCAACGAATCATATATTTTATTTCCGCTTTTATTCAACGCAGGAAAATAGGAAATGATTTGCTCTTGCTTTGTTACTTTTAGGCCTTATACACAAGCTAAAAATGGGCGCGAAACTACAGTTCCAAAGGGATGAAGCCTTGAAAGCGCAACGAAAATAGATTATTATCAAAGTTTACTGCGAAAGATGTTACGTTTTTAAGAAGCGAACAGCATGAGATAAACTGAACTGGAACTGTAAAATTTGTCAAATAAAATCAAGAGAAAATAAAGTAATAGTTACTCACCGTTCAAATTCCAGATTAATAGCGGCTATACTGCTTCGTTGTCCTCAAAGTCGCCCGGTTCTTGTTGATGTGGAAAAACTCGAGGGGATTGCTATATCAATGTTTTACTCGCACTTAGTAGCTATTTTGATTTCAAGTAAGTCAACAAATTAGTGTTTTAAAATGAGTCAGCTGGCTATTTAAACCTACCTCTAATTGTGCGGCTTCCGCCGAAATTTAATGCACGAAACGCTGTGAAAATTTCGTTTCCTTGTTCAATTGTAAAGCCATTGTTCGAGGTTTTTACGCGCTAGGAAGTAAAGCCGGACAGAGGGAGTGTGTTTGTTTTTACTTTCGTTCGTACGGAATTTGCGTATTTGGTTTCGGGCTTTTAACGCATACACTGCACTTTAAGAACTTCATGGCTGTTAAAGTTGTTGAAAGTATCGTTTCAGACAGGCTATTGTTATTGATCAACAAAATGTAAGCTTATGCTAGAAGAAGTTTTATTTAATTGATTAAGTTTGAACGCGTTTTGTCGCCCGCGGTGAAAGCAATTCGTCCCACGTGTCAGTAACGAATGAAAACTCAGCGGAATTCTTCAAATACAAGGGAAATCAAATTGAAATTTTGCCATAAGCCTTCACCATAGTTCTAATGTCCGGGATAAGCCCCTTTTCACAAACTGTTACTAATTATAATTTGTAAATGTTTAAGACAGTCTGTAAAACTGATTTGTGTTGTTCAAACAAAAAGCATACTGCGTATAATATATTTGCAGTAAAATTCAAATTCGATGTAGCTCCATCAAATAATCAATGTTCATGAATCTATCAACAAAAAGTCGCCATCACCAGTCATTTTCACCCCGACAGACACAATTAAAGACACAACAAAACTTAAAATCAAACCATTTATTAATTCGTAGCACAACGAGCCACGTACGTAACTCATTTCATTTAAAAAACACAGTAAACGATGAAGCATTTGTCAAGCTTATCTTTCTTTTTGCAAAGAGGGAAGGAGACTGTCAGTGGTCTTTTCACTGGCCTTTTTTATTCTCTTAAACCAATCGCCTTTGAACTTTTTGTCGAAAAACACCGTTTGAGATTACGTGAGCCATTTTCTTATCACCATACTAACCTGAGATCAGGCCCAGTTTTAGCGGTTCTCATACATTCTCTCTAACGGCTACCGCTAAAACTGGTTTTCGTTTCGCCTTACCCGCCGGAATGTTATTACAAAGCGAAACGAAAATTGACCCTGATCTCAGGTTATCACCATACAGACAAAAAGGAAGAAAACTAGTCATGATTCGTTAAAGTGCTACTACGACGAAAATTTTTTTTTTTGTTTCCGAGTTTTTTTAACATAAATCTTTTGTATATGTTCAAAATTATACAAATAGCGAAAAATTGGAACGCTTTTCACGGTTCAAATCCACGTTTCGGGTACATAACTATTTTCAGTGTAAAAGAAAACCGTTGCACGAGGCAGTACTAGTTGTCATTAGACATTTGGGGAGCAACAACGATTTTGAGCAACGCACGTCAACCGGAAGTGGACTTTTTGCACCCTTCGGCAGTGATTTTCAACAAATTCTGAGCAAGTCGTCTCTATAAGAGTGAAGACACTGAGCAATATAAATTTGGTAGCGTCAATGAATATAGGCCCTGTTAGGAGTGTCTTGTTATTCATTTTCCCTGTGATTCTTAGAACAGATATCTCTTAGTAAGTAAAAGTTCCAAGAATGTTATACCTTAAAGTCAGGGAACGCGCTGCAGGAGCCTGGGCTTGGGGGAACTTGCCCTTCCCCCCGCACTTTTTTGCAAAATAAAAATGTTGTTGCATTCGTTGTGGAGAATAAAGAAGATATAACTGTAGCTGAAAAGATGCAATAACTATTACGGTTGTTACGCCAGAGGCGCTTTGTAAAGCCCGATTAATCCGTTCCCGGAGGCGACATTTTGCGCGTGTAAACCAGCGGCGACTCTGCGCGCAAGAGCGAACAAAGACAGAGCCAAGACTATGAGTTCGTTTATTACACACTCGGCCTACAGAAATCGCTGTATAACGATTACAAAAACTGCAACAAAATTTACAAAAAACTTGTTCATAAACTCGTCGCTACATTTTCCTTAAAACTGAAGCAGCAAAGGCGAGCGAAATTGCTCTTCACAGAGCCACTTAACTTTGGCTCGCCGAGCAGAGTTATTTTTTTCTCGATATGAATTGACTTTGTTCGCAGCGTATTTGACTAACGGACCTCATGTGGGAAATAGGTCTGTTCTGTTCTTAAAAACAGAATAAGTTTATTGATTTTTCAAACAGTTATCGAGTACATTTGCTGAAAGTAAGAGCCATAGCGAATTACGTATAACAATTTCACTCGCGGTATAGTTTGTACCTAATAGCACAACAAATCATGCTGTAACATAATCCAGCCCGCTATTCTACAGCCAATTAAATTGTTCTGAAATGATGAACAAAGAGTCGGCTATGACTTTATGACCTTGATTCATTTTCTTTCGCATACAGTATTTTTTTCAACTATTGGAAAGAAATAATATAATATATCCGGGTACCACAAATGTAGACCACAAACCGCCAACCTTCATATTCCTTTAAAGGCTTTGTTTCAAAAAGGCAACGTGTTCAAGACGCTAAATAGTATAAAACTGTATAACGTGTTAAGACTCAGAACCCTGATAACAATACCCTTTCCAGTGGAGAAGTGAATACCCCTTAGGACAAAAAAGGGAGTGCCCCTAGGGGGCATTACGAAGCTTAGAGGATTCTAAAATACCTGCTGGGAGTAAAAGGCATCGTTCATCGTTAACCTCGGCTTCTTAATAGATTTCTTTAAATCATCAAAGAAAGAGATAAAGACAGAAGTAATTAAATAGATCCTGTTCCAAGTAGATTTTATTCCGATACCTCGGACTCTCTTTTGGAGACGAACAAACTAAGCCAATTAAGTTACAAAGCTTCGTACTGCATATCGATCAAAAACGCTTAGCTAAGACTTGCAATGATTGAAACTGTTCAACAGTTGTCATGTGCTCGGGTACGTTTCTTTTCCAAGTAAATCCTGATACGGATACATAAATCCAAAAACGGCCTTTGTGCTTCGCTACTGAATAACCCCAAAATGGATTTTGAATCTGAAGAATCCATACTGGTCGAGTAGAGTCGACTCAAGGTCAAATCTAGAAATCCGACAGTTTAGGATTCCCACCTGGAAAGCGGGTTTTCTGTTAATATTTGAGGTCTGATGCCATATGTCCTCGCTGCTTTTTGTCATTAATACTGGTACGCTGAATAATTCATTTCCCGAATTTTTTTCATTTTTTGGATATAACCTATGTAAAACGTTACAGTTAAATAATTTGATCCTGCATGCATTCTCCCACAAGGAAACGTACTCTAAGGAACAGTAATCGTTAAGTTTGAAAACTTAAGTTGGCTCAGTTTACATTTAAATCTATAAATATCGTATTATGACGCTTGTAGTGTTCATTAAAAAGATGCACAGCATCAATAGAACTATGTAAGTGGTACAATCACACTATTACTCCTAACTCATAAAAAATATTTCTGAAGTATAATATACCCATCAAAGATGAATAAAATAATTATTACGCTACCCTAGAATATTCAAGGAAATATATCAGAATAAAACAAAGTTTACACAATGAAAACCCCATTGATAATCAATTCAATCTGGGGAAACGCTGCACTACATTCTATGTAAAGTCTATACGTCATTTTAGTTCGGCTCACTATCTTTTATAAGGGGTTATATCACAGCTCATTCATAAGTTGACTGGACCACGAATACAGTAAAAACCCGCAAGTAAGAACCTACATTTTCTGGAGTTAGCCTAAACAGGTTCTTATTTAAATGGCAGTCAACACAATTTTAGGCTATTTAGGTTCTTAAATAGGTTCTTATTTCTGTAAAAAAAAATTAAATAAAAAAACAAGTTACAAAGCAAGATGGTAATCAGCCTATTGGTCAATTTCAAAATGCGATACAACGATATTAACCTTTTGTACTTTATTTTTTTATTACATCAATAAATTAGCACTTCTATTTGTACAGTAATGCCAAGTTCCTAATTCTCCAAACAGGATTCTTGCACAGTTTTGCAGATGCATTTCAATAACATGATTTTAAAAAATAAGATCCTGTTTTTCATTTTCTAGGCTAAACAGGTTCTTGTTTATAGGGGATATAAATGGCAAATTTTAGGCTAACAGGTTCTTAATTTTCAGGTTCTTACTCGCGGGTTTTTACTGTAGTTCGTCCTTTCTAGGAAACATTTTCCACCAGCGAGCAAGCAACTCATTAGCCTGCGTGGCAAGCGTTTCCGTTTGGTTTCGGAGTAAAGAAAGAACGAGGGAGTTTCGGTTTCGGCCACGCGAAAAAATGGAACGAGAGCCAAAAAAAAAAAAATGAATTAAAAATTTCGCGCAGTCTTTGACTCTCTTTCCTCGTTCTTTGCTCCGAAACCGCACAGAAATGCTTGCTGTGCAGGCTAACAAAATCTCTCGTGTGAACACCCACTTAACTTTCGTTAACTTGAGATGTGTTTTAGCTTAACTTCTTGCTACGCGATAATAAGTAGAGGAAGGAATGTTTTGTTAGCTCCGGGACCCCTGGGGAACCAAGATTCGATGTCCATGGTGATTTGACTAGGGATGCTATAATCACAGTCATCATAAAAATTCTAAAATGCAAACAGAAAACTGAACTAAACTAAACAATGCCTACTGTTTCTAGGGTGAATTAAGAATGGGTCTCTTGACATTTTTAAGGGGATGATCTAGTTTAAGGGACCAGTCATAATTTAAGTTGGAGGGGGGGGGGGGGTGGAGGAGAAATAGGGGGGCCTTCAATTTTTTTTGGTTGGAACATGGGGGCCTTAAAATGCCAACAGATGACCTTGGGGTGGGGGGGGGGGGGGGTCTTCAAGTTTCCGTTAAGTAGCATCCCTACTGAGCAGCATGACGCTTGAGTATTAAAGGAATCATTATTTGTAGATGAGGTTGATGTGGACTCACTGTCTGTGTCACTGTCACGTTTTTTGCTATTACAGTCGACTCTCTCTTAACGGACACTTCTATAAGACGGACACCCATGTAAAACGGACACTTAGAGTTGGTCCCTGCCTTTCTGTACTCCTTTTATTTGACTCTCTATAAGACGGACACCTCTCTAAGACGGACACTTAGTGCTGGTCTCAAAGGTGTCCGTCTTAGAGAGAGTTGACTGTAGAGCATGTACTGCTCATATAAAAAGCAGAAAGCTTTGGCTGCTTACCTTCTTTCTTCCTTGAAGCGGTCCTGTCGGCCTCTAACCTTTCGATGTCTTGTCTTATCTCAATTATAACACAATCACTGATATATCCTTGCTCTATAAGCTATTTGAGAGGCTCTCAGAGGCAAACCGACAAAAGCAAACGAGACCTAAAAACATACAATGAGTATGACTGGCTAGACATGTCTCTAAAAGGAACATTGCATCAACTAACTGTCAAAGAACTTGAGAAATATCTAACTGCCCATGGACTTAGCAAGTATGGTAAAAAAAAGTGACAAAATAAAAACCATCAGCTGTCATTTAGCTGCCATGTACTGCGAAATAATGAGCAAGATGACGAATCACTCTCAGATGACGATTATGTAGCTGGCACATTCGGAAGTGACAGTGAGTAAGAACGTTAACGGTAAAGTAAAGAAAATGATATTTGTTACAGTCAACTCTCTCCAAGATGGACACCTTTGGGACCGGCACTAAGTGTCCGTCTTATAGAGAGTCAAATAAAAGGAGTAAAGAAAGGCGGGGACCAACTCTAAGGGTCCGTTTTACACAAAGGTGTCCGTCTCATAGAGGTGTCCGTTAAGAGAGAGTCGACTGTATTACCATTTGGGTCTTATGTAAGAAAGGGGGGGGGCCCTTAAATCATTTAACATGATTGAAGGGGGGGTACCTAAAAACATGGATGCTATTGAGTAGGGGACTAGAAATAATTTGGGATAAAAAACGATTTCTCCTCCACCCCAACCCCCCCCCCCCCCCCCCCCCCACCACCTCCAACTTAAACTATGCCCGGTCCCTTAGTTTGAGAGTGGGACTGGGTCGAGGAGTAAACATTTGATAATTGCATAAGACAGGAGCCCACCTCCTGATAAGAATAAAATATTTTGCGATTCCCCGTTTAATTTGACTCATTTGACTTTAAACTTAACACTATGGAAAATAAACGGGAGCTTCAACAGTCACTTTCATGGGGTAATCTGAAAATACTAAATTTTGCATAATTATAGGCGTGGCTGGTCACACGACCTTAAGAGGCACAGTGTGAGCTCCAAAAATGGTTCCAATATTAAGCACGCATGTTTAAGTAAAAATGAAAGGAGATGGCAAACAAAACAAAAAATGATGATAAAAGCGGAAAACGGTGCCAGGAGTTGGTAGGAACCTTTTCAGGAAGTTTATACTTTTTAATGGACATCAAATAGCTTTGTTCCCATGCGGAACGCTCGTTCAATCTAAATTTTCCATTGACACTAAGTTGACTCCCTGTCATGTTCCATTGGCTGACATTATTCCACCTGCCTGGTTCATTTGTATCTACATACTGACGACAAGCTTTTACCAATTCACTAGCAGCATCAGCAGTTTTGTCTATATTAACCCGAAACTTTCCACCATCTTCCACGTACTCAATACATCTACCGGGTGGTCTCTTGTGGTGTACGAGATTGATTCTTTGAACGTCATTGACATCTGTACTTCCTGCTTTGAAATGAACGTGTGCACAGACAGCAAAGCCAGGGTTGTGGGGATCATCCAGCAGGAACAGGCCTTTCGGAGATCCAGCGTTTTTGTCTGCTGGACCAGTTCCTGTGTATGTGTTGAGCTTGTAGTCAAGAACTTTAAAGCTTTTGGACTTCATAAATGCTTCTACTGTGGCACGGTATAGTGCTCTTTCTTTCACTAAAGGCTCTAACGCCTTGGCTTGTTGATATTGAAAGGCCTTAAGGGAACAGAACTTGAAGAATCCAGCATCTGGGAAGAGTGTCAACTTGAAATTCTGAACATTGATTTCCATTGTAACATTCTGAGGCTGAGGGTCCACTGTACCAACCTGAGCGGGGGGAGACTGAGGGTCCACTGTATCACCCTGAGCGGGAGGAGGCTGAGGGTTCACTGCACCACCCTGAGCGAAGGGAGGCTGAGGGTCCACTGTACCACCCTGAGCGGGGGGAGACTGAGGGTCCACTGTACCACCCTGAGTGGGGGGAGGCTGGGCTTGCTCTTCAGTGCCCTGAAGCGAAGCCCTCGTAGTTACCACCATTGGAGATGGGAGTTCAATCGATCTGTATTCATCTTTCTTTTCATCTGTCATTTGTTTCCAACTTTTCCTCAACTGTTCCAAAAGCTTCTTATTCTGTGGATCATTCAGGTAGAGAAAGGGAGGAGTGAAATAACCTCCGAACGTGCGCTCATTAGGGCCACAAGCAGCTTGAATGGTCACGCTATTTTCTTTCAAAAAAGATTCTTCTTTCTTTCGCACTTGCTTCTCAAACTCTTTCAACTCCTGTGCAATTATCCCTGAATGGCAGCTATCTAGGATTACGACAAGGTGCTTATTTTTCTTTTGACCTGGGGCATTTATTGACTCTGACTTCACAGCTGCAATCCATGGCTTCAACAAGCCATAAAGATCACAAAAGCCACCCATGTGTAGGCAGAGCTCCCCTCCTTGTACTTTCCTCTCTTTCTGTACAAAATCAAAAACGATTGCATCATCATGATAATTATGATTTAAATCAACATTGCTAAGGCAAGGGGTTGACAAATATTCCAGTGTTTTGGCGGTTTCCTTGCCAAGCCCATGACCTGTGTAAAACCAAAACACCAACTCCTCTAGATCAGGGTTTCTTGTGTTACGCATTGCTACAAATGCTGTGCTGAATGCGAGCTGGACAAGGCTTTTAAAACTAGACTTTTCAAGCTGTTTGTCTTGTCTTTCACGGTAATCAGAAAACCCCGTGTTCAGCAACTTATTCTCCTTTGCCCAGTTTTTAATCCGTTGAAAGTCCTCTAAAGTATCTGTAACATCTGAGCCTAGTGAGTTCATCGATGTATCCAGCTTCTCAGGTGAAGGAAGTAGGACACAGCAAGGATGATTTTCCCATTCCTTGAACTGCTGGTCTTCAGGGGCGTTTCTCTCTGCCTGCATTGCTTTAAATTTTGCAAATAACTCAGTACTCATATTTGCCAAGTCCTAGCCTGCCTCTGATATCGTTTGTTGTCGGTAATCTGTTTTAATCTTGTAAGATACTCATTGATCTCTCAGTCCTCCAATTTGTCACATGCTTGAAGCTTGGGCCGGCACAAATTACCTTTGGGCCAAAAAGGGGATAAAAGCTCATGTTACTGCATTTCAAATACAAAAAGCTATAACAACTGAAATATTTTAGGAAAGTTAGTTGGGAAACACGACGAATTACATCGAAAGTTAAGGACACACGGCGAGCATTGCAATTTAGTTTTGTCAAGCCTTATTGGCCTTTTCTGTGCAACACAATCACATTCCAGAAATATTTCTGACGATGACGGTTTTATGAGTTTCACCGTATTTAAGAAATTGAGGGGGTGAGGAAGAAGGGTAAGACGCTTATTCGAGAGGGGCGCTTGTCTGATATTTTGGCTTACGGCCTTCCCCTTATTCGGGGGAGGGTGCTTATTAACCTGTAAACAGACGTTTTATATTTTTCTTTTCGTTCTTTTCAAAAACATCGGCGAGTGCGCGGGAATAGACTGCGAGCAGTCCCTCCTCAGTCAGTAGAGTCTAAGCTCGGCAGGACTGGAGAGAGCGAATTGGCCGAGAGGGAAACTGGAGAGAGGCGGGAAGAATTTTCCCGTCCTCCTTTCCCGCCTCCTTTCCAGCTCTCCCTCAGCTTTCGCTCACTTCGCTTGATTTCCTCGCTCGCGTGACCATCCTGAGGGACTGCTCGCAGTCTAGCGCGGGAACGAGCGCGTCTATTTTCTTCTTCCCCCACACTACCCCCTTGCGCTGGCGGTCAATAAATCGCCTGCTGTTTATATTCTATCACCAGCTGTCTCGACCGACTTTGAAGAGGAAACAGAGGGTCTGTGAACAGGCAATTGTAGGTGCTTATCGGAACGAGGGCGCTCATTCGAGAAAATGCGGTGTATACAGTAATTCGAAATTGGCTTATTGCTTTCCTTCACGGATTTCACGCATCACTGCAAGAGAATAATAGATTCTTTCTTAGCCTGCGAGCAAGCTCTCCTATTTGGGCGAGCGAAGCGAGTCTCGCGAAAACGCGCGAGTGAGCGGCGAAGCCGCGAGGGGCAGAGGAAAGGAGAGCTTGCCACGATCTCTCATGAAATTTCATTTGTCCTTCGCTCAGACGAAAGGAAATACCATTGGCTGAAAAATGACGTTCGGGGAAACAAAGTTGATTGATAACAGGCCAAGCTGGCACCCGCTTCGTCTGTGTGACAAGTTTGGTTTCCGCGGCCCCTCGCTCGCGCATTCTCGCAAGGCTCGCTCAAATAGGAGAGCTTGCTCGAAGGCTAATTCTTTCTTGATCACTGTCAATTAAAACTGCGAGGATGATATATATGTTGTGGTTCAATTTCATTATTGGTTTAAATTTTATGTTCCTTGTTTCAAACTCATTATCATACATTAACATACCTCAAAATAAAAGAAAAGATAAAATTGAAACACAACGTACTGAACCACAAAGAAATTTATAGCCGTGACGAGGAGCGCATAATTAAAGTTAGCAAACCGCATCAAAGTTTTTTAGGCTGCAAAAAGATATGTTCTGCGACCTTTATTTCAGTGACGACTGACGAGGAAAGCATGAAAATCTGCGTGCCTCCTCGCTCCAGAAGCGGCTGTAGGAGTTGCGATATTACAAGATCAGCCTCGTACAAAATCGATCAAAGTTCAGTTGCGCATGCAGTTTTTGTTACCCTGGGGCCGGTTTCTCGAAAGTTCAGATAATTAACGGGCACGGAAACTCACGGAAAGCTGTTGTTGTATACACTCAAAATGGACGTTTCACTAGTTTGTAGATAATATGAAACAAAACAAAACGGACTGGTTCGTTGACCAGTAGTTTCTGGACGGGGGCATAGAAATGTCAGTTGTCAGTTAACATTTTGGCCATTGGTCAGTTTTCAGTTAAATTTTAGGCTTTTTGTCAGTTGTCATTTAAATTATTATTAATAATTAACTACGAAACTTATTTGCTTATCTTTGATCCAAAATTTAGCTAAAAAGGCACACATAATGGAAATTAAACATTAAATTCGAAAACTGATGCAATAGCACCATAATTTTTTTTTTTGTTTTTTTCTCCTCCACACAAACGTTTTTGCTGGCGAGGGTCCAACATTTCCAACCATTAAGCCAATCAAAATCTATACCTTCAGAATAGTTGGGACTAAATCGTAAGAAAGACTATGAAAGACCGTATCTAAATCATCTAAGCCTTAACAATAGGTTTTGTAGAAAACAAAGGACAATCAGGTCCTTGGTCAGTTGACAGTAAAACCCAAGGCAAATGTCAGTTGTCAGTTAAATTTTAGGGGACTTGTCAGTTATCAGTCAGTGAAGTTTTGGCCATTTGTCAGTTGTCAGTTCACCACATACAGACCCTCTTTAAACCGATCACTGGTAGCTCGAGACAGTGCGAACTATGAGTAACAATTACCGACACTTACCGAAATCTCTCTCATAATCTTAGGCCATCCATGTTGACTTGACAGGGGAACCCTGGGGCCTTATAATTTAGTCTCTCAAAGTTGTCCACAAATTCGATGATTTGCTTAGAATTAGGATAACATCTCTGCTCTTCCACCACCACGATTTATAATTAATTATAAGAGCAGGAGCCAGCGGGGATCCTGTCAAGAGCTAGTTCTTGATAACTCGGGAGGAAAACGGTGTCACGCGCCAGACAGAAGAAACTATCTTCGCTAAAACATGCCTGAATCACAACAGGCATGATTTAGAGAAATGACTTATATTCAGTGTATTTATGAGAAAGGGAGAAGAGGAGAGGATGCTTATCAGGGTTGTCAAAAGTAGCCGGCTACCGGCGAAAATCGCCGCCGGCTTGGTTAGTATCAGCCGGCTACTCTGCTTGGCATTTCTTTACGGGTGACGTTTTTAAAATAAAATATCCCTGGACTGGCTGCTTACTTTAACAACTCAGCCGTCTACTTCAAAACTTTCTGACAACCCTGAATGCTTGTTACAGGTGAGAAAGCGGAAGAAGCCAACCGTGGCGGTACTGACGTCCCTGATACTTCAATCTCTGATTTATTATATACCATTTAGATAAGACCTTCCATAACGCTTCTGAGAGTCAACGAAGGAATTAAACTTTCACCCACCTGGATAATTTCGCGAGGCGTGTTAGACTTCTTTTCGCGCCTAACAAAGCACGGCTCTAACAGAGGGAGCGTTCCACAGGTGGATCACAACGATTTCTGGGTAAATTCGGGGTACTGATTACCTGCAGTGATGTCCCAGGCCTCCACGGTCATGTATTAACCACCATCTTGGGGTGCCACTTTTACAAAGAATCAAGAAGTTTGGATTTAACTTTTTTCTTGCCTACCGACGAGAAAAATGAAAAAGGAGACCAAAACGCGTATCCAAAAAGTGTTGAAAATTAGTAAAACAGCATTTCATTGGGGTTTCATTCCACTTATAATCTATCTAGGTAGGAAAACTTTTCCTATCGCACGTGCTTGCTCGAAATGCGAATTTTTCGGTGGATGTGTCCAAACTGCATTTAAAATTTTAACGTTTATTTTTTGCTGCTACTTTTTTAGGATTAAAACAAGGAGGTGAACCCGGAATGCCCGAGCCAACATTGCTGAGGTAAGCCCTTTTTTTCGGAAGATTTGTGATGAGCGAGCGAGGAGATACACTATCGCGCGAGCGACTGTCTTGTAGGTCGAGTATTGCAATGGTATAGTTTATGAGAGACAAATCGACTAGCTCTGTTAATCGTTACCGGCCGCATCCAAAAAGAAAAAGGAATTTTTGTCGTGTGTTTACGCCTTACAAGAGACACTGCGTTCGGAAAATTCATGTTGTAGTTGCCAACGCATTTACATGTGAAGAGGAATACCACAGGCCTCTTCAAGACAGATAGAGCTACTCTGTAGTTCCATGAAGGTTTCTGTCTTGAAAACAGTAACAATAAATGCAATATATTACGATAATAATTCATTTCGTTTATTTTCTGCATTTTAAATTTTCAGTCTTCTTTGGGCTTGAAACTACTGACAATAGCTGCTGGCTACTTTGCTCTGGTATTCAAGGACCTCACAGGTTGAAGAAAAGATTTTTAGATGACATGTGATGTTGGATGTGACTGGCAGTCTATCAGAGAGCATACTGGAATAAAAGTTAACTGTATATATTTACTACATCTGTGACTAACCTTTTTGTTGCTCAATAGAAAAAGACTGAGAACTAAATAAAAAATTTATGTAATTTTTTATCTGGTTAATTTGTTTTATATGCCTGCATAGCAAGCATTTCCAGTGATTCAAGTTTTAGTGTGAAAGTTGGAGGGAGAGCGAAAAAACACTTTCTCGATGAGCACGCGGGAAACACTTGCAGCACAGGCTATGTTTTTACTGGCTTCAAATGTCATGAAGAACCTCGAAAGAGAAAATTTTTTACCGTGTTGTCAAGTGTATACCAAGCATGGGTGTTTATTTCATGCCAACTCACCCAGATTATACGGGAGTATTACAGATACAATCCTGGGGCCCATTTCTCGAAAGTCCTGAAAACTTTTCAGGTGCAGAAAGCCGTTTTGTGTTTGTCATGTTTGTATGCAAGGTTAAAGTTTCAAGAATTTCGAGGTATTCTGATACAATGAAACTATCAGTGAACAAAGAAAAGGTGACTGGTTTGTGAGCCAGGAACTATGCTACTATTCTACAGGTTTTGATTTTAAAATTTGCATTTGGGCCTGGAAAGTTTCCAGGACTTTCGAAAAACAGCTAACCCACCTGGAATTTTGCCCCTTTTCCTAAGAATTTGATTTTTTTGTTCATAGTATTGTTATCTGGGGCATTTTGCATGAATTTGATCACTGATAAGATTTTTTCATCATTACATCGATCAAGGTGAATTGCGGTAGTATGTACACTGTATCTCATGTAAGATTTCAGATTTGGGGACTGTGTCCATTTGTGCTTATTGGGGCAGGCAGGTTAATTTAAAAAAGGTCTCCAGATTTTAGATCTCTTGAGAGCTGATTGCTTTATCATCACATTGTAAATATTTGAGGCCTGCCGCACTAACAAGAGCAGGGGGTAGGGCGGGAAAGAAAGAGAGTCATCAGCCACTAGGATGCAGCTTTTCTGCAACCGCTTAATTTGAAAAAAGGCAAGTAGACTGCTGAATCTAATAAAGCCATCTTTTCACAAAAAAGTCAGCAGATTCAGTGCTGTATTTCGCACTCCCAAAATGACCGATTTACATTACCCTCTTTCTTTTCATATACCGGTAATTTTTTATCTATTCACTTTGTTGTCCCATTTAAAAGTTATACGTGAGAGCTAGTAACTTAAAAGGTTCATTCCCTTTTGAAATCAAAAACCCAACTTGTCGCACTCTCTTATTTTATCTAATTTTTGGCTAATGGCAAAGCAGTCATCAGCTGGCAATGCATGTTAAACGTATAGGTGGGACTGGAATATTATGGCCAGGAATGTCCTTTGAAGAACATGGTATAAAAGAAAATAAACAGGAAGGTTATAATAATACACCATTTTATTAATGATTACTCAATGTTAATAAAATAAAATGAACTTTCGGGTCAATCAACATGCAGACAAGTCTATTTTACACATGTACATTCACTTGGGAGTCATTTCAAACTTGTAGGAAGCCAAGATTTAGTAAGTATATATGATAAATTATCCTGATTTTTACTAAGCAGAAGGCATTCAGGTACAGCCACAATGCTTAAGACATGGGAAAATGAAAAGTTTCAAAATATAAGTAACACCTGAATACACCATAATTATTTCTGCTTATCGCAAGTAAACAACAAAAAAACAGAACTGTAACGAAATCAGAAAGTAAAAATAATGAACTTTCCAATTTCACAAAGTATCTCTCAAGAACCCTTATCCTCAAAGCTATATCTTAAGTACAAGCTATTGGGTATTGCAGCATTACAGTCAACTAATATTTTCGGTTTAGGACCACTAGCTTCAATTACACACAAGTTCAGGAATATTAATGTTAGTTTGTATAGTGTCCACTTAAATTGTCCTGCCATGAGCCAGATAAACAGCATCTCTAGGCTGACTAAAAGAAAATTTTTAGTGAGAAACGTGGAAAACCGTGACCACAAAAAATGTTTCTGGAAAGTTTTAAATAGTGTTGTGATGGAAAAGAGCTATCTGGCGTGAAATTGCAGGCAGCAACGTTCACTTAATTAGTTTTTGGTTTCACTGTATCTTCACCTTTACTGCGATTGGTCAGCACAATAAACACTCCTGAGATATTTCAGGTGTTACAATTTATTTAGTTTGATGGCAAGGAAGTTCTTTAAGTAATGATCCTGGTAAGAAGGGAAGCAATTTCTTTTGTTATGGGACAATATGCTTTTCTCACATAAGAATGTTCTTATTTCTACACAGAGAATGCATAAACCTACAAAATGGCAGTCTCCAAAGTAAAATATTTTCAAACTCCATTTTTCAAGGGTGTTTTTTTGTGTTAAAGATTTCAACCAATCATAAGAGTTGAAAACAATAGCCAAGAAAAGTTTACAATTTTACATGTTCCTCACGTAGGATTTCTGGGTTACTTTGACTCAGAAGAGATTTTGTTATAAGGAAGTTGGTTAGAAAACAAGGGATTAATATACATCTCCCAGCTGCTTGGCGAAGATTTCGTAAAATTTGATGTTTAAACCAATCAGAAGTGTAGTAGAGACAAAATTAAAGATAGCACCTTTTTGCATTCTGACGTGTTCATTGCATTTGGTTCTTTCCTTCTTATCTGGACCATTACTTAATAGGAAAGTGAATCACATGTACATGGAATATTTTTGCCAAACAAATTACACATGCAACCACTTGAGAGGCCATAATCAAAACTTCAGCCCATCAGTGTCAGTGTAGTTTATAAGACACCCCAAATAATGCTAAGGATTCTTTCTAGCAATCACACCTCACAGAGTCTGATAAAAAAATCTTTTGTTTTGGTTTATAAAGAAAATCCACTGATACAGCTGGAAATGACCCTTAATTTCTTGTCTAGAATTTAGACAGTGCTCTTTGCAGTGCGACCAGGAAAACTGTGAACACCCAAAATGTCAGGAATGTTTGTTTTTAAACCAATCAAGTTTGAAGACTTCACACACCAAAACTGCAAACTGAATAGTAGTAGTTATTCGTTGGGATTAATCAAAATCAACAGAATTGAAAAGGTCAAATTTTGCTTAAAATGATGTTGCAAGGTAAAAAGTAGATTTTTTTGGTTAAAAAAAAAATACGTTTTACCATACTTTTGTTGCAAGTTACTTATTTGAATTTCATTAGCTCAATTTTTGCTCATTTTTGCTCAATTTTACGCAAAAATTCTGAACTTCAGCACAAGATAACACTAAAAAAGATGGCAAGTCACGCAAATAACAGTAAACACTCTGGTTTGGCGGTGGGATTTCAGGTGCATAACTGGACAGAAATAACATTCCTGACGTATTTCAGGTGTTCATGGTTCCCAGTCACACTGTAATTAATTTTTGAAACACAAAATATTCATATTGTGTGTTCACTTAACAATGCACCTGAGTGTTAACGATATCACTACCTAAGAAATGATTATAACATCTAACATATCTACGGACCTTTTTCTTTTGCTAGCGAAATACAAAATGCAACACAAAAAAACTGCAAGACGATTCATCCAGCTGTGTCAGTGTAGTTTCTTTGTGAGCTGGCAATAAATGTCAGACACCATACTTCACATGAGCCCAATTATCAAATCACTGAATCAAGTTCATATTAGGTTTGGCATCTGAACCGGGCCTAAGTTAAAAGTTGAACATGACTAAAATGTTATAGAGTAGCCTTAAGAACTGCTGAGAATTATTCAATTCAAGTGATGTTCCAGCTCTTCTTTTGGAAGACATCATGTGTCGACCAAAATTTCAGGTACACATTTTATAATATGTTACTACTAACAAGTAGAAATATATTTATGCCAAACCATAAAAAAGCTAAGTCTGTTTCTGCATATAGTGCATTGATAAACATCAATTTGACTGAACCTTATTCTTCCTGGTAAAAACTTAAAATCAGTAGATACTAAGGCCGCCCCTAACAAAGTAGAAGTAGGGAGTAATGAGCCAAAGCAATGAATAATTATCACTGAGATGGTATGAAAAAGTTGGTAAGGAAAATATATTGAAGTTGTCCAACTAACCAGACTTTACGCTCATAAGAGGGCAGACACTAGCAGACATCTGTTTGACTTCAAACCGTGTCTTGATTTTCATTTCACTTTTAATTCTGACAGAAAGTCCTAAACATACTTATGAAGTCCAGGATGCCAAGCATTATATTTGTGTAAAACAATGATTTCTGTTGCCCGAGGACAAAAGCAGGTTGCCAGGGGGCACCGTTTACCTTCAGAACACATCACTGCCATGAAGAAGCTACATGTAACAATCGCTGTATACTGCAAAAACAACCATATCCCATCACTCCTCGCTGCTAGGGACATTTCACAAGGAGTCGTAAAACATCCCTAGTGGTGATGAGTGAGGAGAGATAGCTGTATTCCCACACTACAATCTCTGATGTGTATTTCAAAACTTGAACCCCTGCTGGTTAGGCACAATGAAGGTAGTGGTTAAAAAGCAATAAAACAAAACTGAGGGAAGACAGAAGGTAAGCAGTAAGTTGTTGCATGTGCCTGATACAGTGTGTACAGCTACATGTATTTTCAAGTGGTACTTCTTTACATGACAAGCTACATGCACTGACATGTAAAACATGTTTCCCAGACAATAGTTTTTTTTCCTCCCTCTCGAAACAGGCGTCACAAAGCAGAGTTAAAAGATGGTGAAACTTCCCTCAGCTGTCTCCATCATTGTCATTGTTCTGGGTCCATGTGACACGTTCTTCATAAAACTTGATAACTATTTGTGGCCACCTGACATTAGCTGTGGCGGAGGGGATTAAGTCTGCTCTATCTGTACCTTTCCTAAAAGAGAAAAATTAGGACAAGCATATAGATTTAGCCATAGCTAAAAGCGAAGCTCCCGTTAATGCACTTTAAATTTACTACAGACAATGGACTTTAAGGTATCCACCCTTAAGCACCCTCCCCGCGTTGATCGGCGCTAGTGCTTTTGCTTTTCATAAATACCCCCATAAACCGTACATTTTCTGAAAGCTTAATAGTTCCAGATTATTGCTTATTCCTTTTAAAAAATCAAAATATTAACGCGATTCAGAAATGAGAAGCTTTTTGTGAAAGTGGGTGTCGCTGTAAATTTAAGTCCAGGCCAGCCAAAAATAAACGGAAGAAGCCAATTAAGATCGCATTCGCTTCTTAACACGTTTGACTAAAAAACCGTGTCTCAGATTTTTGTCAAGTGGTTTTGTTCTTTTGTTATAAGCAGTTGAAGTTAGGGATAGCAAATCGTTAGCACTACCTGTGAAAAAAATACTCTTACTCGAAAACGAAAAAAGAAATCAAAATTCGCAGACACGGTTTTTTAGAAAAACTATCTGACAGTAAGTTGGCCAAATTTCAGCCAAATTGGTTCACGGGTCGCCAACTCGGAGTTTAAAACGTACCCTCAACTTGCTCTGATTTTCATTTCGAGAAAACAGGGGAAAAAGATTTTTGGCAGCGTATTGCCCGTGACGAGATTATAACCGATTATAACACCAAAGCTGTCAATGTTGATGCATACCAGAAAAGGGACAACAATAGTGACACAGCAGGAAAAGGTTACAAACGAAACCCAACAGCAGATGAACAATTTATTTCGAACGCTCTGCTCTGTTCGATCCTTCTGTTGTCGAGAAAGCATCTTTAGTTATTTGCGACGGGCAGTTTTCATTTTGAGCCAAGCCAACTTTTACTCGATACATTTTCTAAAAGTTTGACACTTCCCTGGAAAAATCGACAACAAACCGCTTCCTGGAGTTTTTCTTGAATCTGCTCTCCCGCTACAATAGACTTTCAAAAAAGTCCTTCGTCCGATTTTTATATGGCGCGGGACCGGTCGCGAATTTGTCGCTTGCTTGGCCGCTTCAAGACCTAAAAAGCTCGCTCCGCTCGCCAAGAAACTCGTGAAAGTCGATTTCGCGGTAGTTTCAATGGGTTTTTCAGAAGCTTTGTCATCTTTTAGCCATTTTTCTTGATTGTAGTAGGAGCCCTTGTCACTCTCTGTTAATTTTGAAACCCACGCTTTGCAAAACGATTTTGTCGTCTTCTTTCGTCTTGGAGTCAAGGACAAAAACGGACAAGCTCTTTTTTCTTCTTTGGAGACATTCACTTCCAAAATCCAGGGAAAAACAGTGAGCACTATACTTGTAGACCACGATTTCTGTCAAATTGTTTGATTAGCTTGGTTGAACAGCAGCATGCGTATCAAGTATGACAGGACTTGTCAACGATCAATTAAAATAATTAGCATAGAAAAAACTTTTGCGCTCCATAAGTCTGCACAGAAAAAACATTTTTTTCTGGAATTTTTTTTTAAAAGAAAGCTCTTGATGAGCTCTATTTAATCATCTAAAAATTAAAAATTTCGAAAAATGATGGGTTTTTACCCTGCATGATACCTTAAACTATTAAAAAGACCACAAATCTGTATTTCAACTTTATGGGAAAACCATATGACTGAAAAACAAACTTGAGGCCACAATCAATTAAAAGCTAAAAACTGGTCAGTGGAAAACTTCACGTGACCTCAATGAGTTGGCACCTAACCCCGCAATACGGTCATGTGACACTGGTCAGCGGATGCCATGTTGTGACACCTGTCAATTGACCATAATATGGATGTCTATTATCAAGTTAAACAGAGGTAACAGGCTCCCACACTAGCTAGAAAATTTGACATTTCACATTGGTTTCTCTGTGGTGCGGATGGGTGGACGGGTGTATGGTCACGTGATCACCAAAATTTCTTGGAGGGATAGATAACCAAATTTTCTTAGGTATGGGGCTCCACTCGTGCGTGGTTGTGTACGCGTGGAGCTCCACTATGAAAATGCAAGAAAGAACAAGGCCAATATCCAGCCATCTTGACTGAACAAGCTTGGTCAACAAAGGATTTATAATATGGCCAAAAAGATAACTTCTTTGTGGGACCAATGCAGGGAATCCCAAGTGGGTCAGATGGCACTTGGGTAGCCAATCAAGGGGCAGGATTCACTTCACCTTGCCTGCTCGAGGATTCAGCCATATACAATAAAAATGTCTATTTACCATTGTATGAGAAAATGAACTTGTCCTTCGACATCCGTCGCTCCGAGAATGGACGATGCTTCCCAACCTTCTTCAAGTGGGTTAACATCATCTTCTTTGCTGGGATCATCATCGTCGCCAGCTTCATTTGGAAGTGGAGGATCGATTGATGTTTCACTGTTGGTTGTGGAATCTGATACTTTTCTTTTCTTGGTTTTACTTTCACTTTTATCACTGAAAAAATCACACAGGTGTTTTGCATTAGCCTGCGAAAACATCTGTTTCTCCTCGCTCTTCTCCGCTGGGGACGTTTCGCGCAGAGGAACGTCCGCGACCCAGCGACAGAAATTCCATACTGATGACGCAAATCAATGTTTACATAATAAATCCTGTAGCTATGGGGTTCCAAACATAAATTTGTCCAATTTTACGTGTCTCCTGGTCAATTTTGGTAAAGTGTTCTGTTCATCTACCAACAAGCTCCAGCGAAACTCAAATGCTTCTTCTAGAGAAGACTATATACCACAAATATTGACTGCTTTGTTAGAGATTCTTCGCGTTTACATTTGACCTTTATGGCCTTTTGTCTCTTGTCTGTCATTCGTAAACAATAGCTAAAACAAAGTAACTACTCCGTCGACCAATCAGCGCTTCTGACCAGATTCCGGACAGATTTTACGTCATCAGTATGGAATTTCTGTTGCTGAGCCGCAGACGTTCCTCTGCGCGAAACGTCCCCAGTGGCGAAGAGCGAGGAGAAACGGATGTTTTCGCAGGCTAGTTTTGCATGAGCCTATTCAAAATGGCATCTTTGATCTCTTCCAGGTGTGGAGGTTCTTGTAGTGGCTTTATAGCCAGGTGAATACTTTCACTGTATAAGTGGCCACAAGAGATGTGTGGGTTACATGGCCACCTATGGGAGCTTGCCCAGCTACAGTCTATGGACTGTCAGTCCTAAGGACACTTCACCATTATGGACAGCTTGCTTTGTCCCTGGGGAAAGAAAGCCCTTGCATTTTCTCAAAATTTAACCTGCTTAATACGGACACCCATAGAGGATGGCTCCTTTTTTCTAGAAAGAAGAAGCAACTAGTTTGAATAATGTTGTAAACAAAAAATATATCCTAAAATCTGAATGAAAACGTAATCAATTATAATTTGTTTTCATAAACAACACTGTGTTTTTCGTTATGCTTTAGTCATGTGAACCCTATATTTCAGTCATTTTTCACAAGTTACTTTACACACAATTTGTTTACGTGCAAAAGTACATAATTTAATTTTCATCATTAATTTGTTTATTGCTTTTAGCAACTGATTGTGTGACTGATAAGTTGAAAGCTTCATAAAAACATGCTCTTTTGTCCTCAAACTTAGTCTCCAGAACACTGAAAATTAGGGCTTTAAACCCATCAACAATAGATGGGGGTGGGGAAGGTGCCTGAAGAAGCAGAAGGGGGCCACAAGCGATCTTAGAAGGTAACCCATGACAACCCTAAGAGCAGCACCCACCAGAGGGCTTTAAAACTTCAAAATTATCTTGGGCATAATGCACCCAAACCACTCCCTCCCCGCCTCCCACTTGAAAAAGGGGAACAACGGCCCCTTGCTGATAAAGTCAGTTATTATATTCAGACCTGCTGGCTACTTCAATTTTTGTTGAGACCCCTGTAAAAGAGGGGAAAAGGGGAAAAAGAGGATGTGAAAGTCTGAAATTGCCTACAGCACTCAAATATCACGCTGCCTACTTTTACCGCCTAGCTGTCTACTTTAAAATGCGTTTAACAATGCTATTTTTAAGTGGTTTTGAACTATATTCTCATTGGGTGCCCCTGACAGCTGACTGTGTGTGTCCCTTTAAAAAACAAAGCTACAAAAAACTAAAAAAAAAAAACAGGATAATGCAGAATGCAAATTAAATTTCAACAAATTTATTATCCTTGCATGCACTTGGCACTATGGGCCTTACTTCACAGGGCACCCAATACAGTAAGTGCGTGCAAAAATCAATGCTTGTACATGTACGTATTAAGTCCATTCAATTCAATTATACCAGTCCGGAATATCCCTAAATTTAAGGACAGGGCCAGCTGATCACGCGACACTTTTCAACCAATGAGAAAGCGCGCTTGTGTTTATCAACAAACAAATCAAAACATCGCCCCAGTGCTCAAAAATTTTCAAAACAACGGACGGAGTCGACAGACAGAATTAAAGATGAGCTTACAGTACTCGTCTAGGTTTCACGTACATTTAATATTTCAAAGAAAACATTTCATGTAAGAGAATAAGAGCATTATTCACTGCAAGGAATCATTGGGGTGTTCGAACTGACTCCGGACGGATCGCAGTGGTCGTGGCTTCACTGGCATGGCTTGCAAGATTTTTGATAGAAACAAACTGGTCCCGTGTAAAAATAGCCTTAGAGAGAGTGTGAAAATTTGTTGAGATCGTACAAAACAGGATTGGTACTACCTTTTAGCTTCTACAGGACAAGAATCAAAGAACCAGTCATTATAACAAAAATAAAAAGTAGTTCAAATTTATTAATTTTTCTTGTTTGTTTTTTGGTGTTGCTTCGTGTTGACATCACGCATCTGGTGCTTTCCTTGCTTGCTAGTACCTGCAATGTTTTAATTTGACCCCAGATTCAGAGCATGTTCAATGAGTAGCGAAATACATCATTTACACTTGACATTTGCCTTCTTTCTTTGATTGTTTTTTAACGGTGGATGAACATTTGGAGAATCCAGCAACATTAAATCTTTCCAGATTTGGTGAATTTCAGAAACAAAGCGGTTAGTATCTACCTTGCGTTTATGATCTTCAATTTCATCCCCACAAATTCGGCAAAGTGAGGCGAGATGTTGGACGTGAATATCCAGAAGACTAATAAAGTTGTTTTGGCCTTGAAAAGAAAAAAGGCAAAGGCTCGTAATAATGCGAAAAAAAGTAATAACACGGCTCTGTGAGAAACCCGGGAATAGAAAACGTACGTGTTTTGGACCTCGGAATTCAAAAAAACCAAAATTCTAGGTTGTCTGCCATCCCCACATTCAACATGATAAACGTTAATCGATATGACAATCAAGGAAAAATATCTAGAACTTCGTAAAAAAAATCTGTGAATCGAAAAAATAATAGATACTTGTTCACATACCTTGAAAACCGACCAAAATCCTGCCCATACATCGCGTTGTTTAAAAGAAGAAATAAGCCACAAAATGTGCTGAATATTTCACGAGACACTTCCAATATGGCTTCCGATACGCTATCCACTTGAAAAAATTGTGTATGCCTCATGAAAAGTCTTAAAAATATGCCTGAGTGCCTCGAAACGATGACTGATTCTGTCCGACTCCGTCCGCTGTTTTGAAAATATTTGATCACAGTGGCGATGTTTTGATTTGTTTGTTGATAAACACAAGCGCGCCTTCTCATTGGTTGAAAAGTGTCGCATGACCAGTTGGCCCTGTCCTTAAATTTAGGGATATTCCGGACTGTATACTAAAAGTGTAAAAATCTGAAAGGTTTGCAGCATTCTCGACTGCACCACGCATGAGCATAATGTGCATAATGCATTTAAATGCACAAGTATGAGTGCCAAAGCTTTCAGAATTTGTCCACTTTTATAATAAACATAGAATTCGATCACAAGACTCAAATCGTAGGATTGAGAATACGAGCCAACATGAACATACTGAACAGTTAAGCTTTAGCTTGATTCACTACCCTGTAACCATGCAAATTAGAAAATTTTAATTGCACTTGTGCACTCCTGATGGGGAATGATGAGCTAGGAAGAGAAACAGCCCAAACTGCACAATTTCTCGCAGACAATCAACTAAGTTAAGCTTCACCACAGTAAAGTAACAACCAACAAATCGAAAAACATCTCTGGGTCATCTCTACCCGAAAATGACCAAATACGTTAACATTACTATACCTCGGCTCCTTTCTCTTCTCCTTCTTTTCCTTTTTAACAGCAACGGGCTTCTTTTCCAGCCGTCTTCTCTCTTCGTAGTCTTGAACCAACTCTTGACAGTCGAGATTATCTTCAGACTCCCAAGTGTTGTCCGAGGATGGGTACCCCTTCCACTTGAGCAAGTACTCAACCTTTCCCTTATGGATTCGCTTGTCAACTACCTTTTCCACCTCATATTCTACAAATTCTTCTTCTTCTTCGGTAGTACCGTTCTCAGTGGCTGGCAAAGAGGGCTTTTCTTCTTCGATTGCATCCATACCAATTTTCCCTGGCTTTTTCTTACCCATTTTTCGAAAAACTGGATAGAAACTTTTACGATTAGTTCAGCCAACACGCCACCTCGATCAAGGGTTCCTTAATCTCTTCCCGCGCACACTCTGGTATTCTAACACGTGCTCTAATTGGCCAATTCCTGAAGGTCATTTTAGTAAAACGGCTGTGATTGGTCGTTTACTGCCGCCTTCATAATAATTTTTGGGCAAATCCAACATGGCGGACATTTTGAACTCAACGTACTGTTCTGGACTGTCTTATGAAACCATTTTTTAGTGGTTGAACAAGCGAAACTCCCGTCAAACTCAAGAATCGTTAGGAAAGGTCTATCAAGACAAACATGTTTTACAAGAGAAGGTTTCGTTTGCAAATTATCAATGAACTTCGGAGCCGAGCTTGTTGAAAATCTATATTTTAAAAGCTTAAGTTTATCGCTTATCGATGGATGTTGTGGATGGCGATGAGGAGACAGAACAAGCTCGCCAACGTGCTCTTCATCTCGCTGCTGAAGTAGCTGAAACTGATGACAGTAATGTACCCGTTCTTTTACTGCAGCTGAAAGGTACGTTGACCTTTTTTACTCGTCGTATCTAAACTGGGATTCAAGAATTGCCGAACATAGAGAATAATATTATATAAGACTTAATATGCAGTGGGACAAATTGCTTGAGATTTAGAAAACAAATCTTCTACTTTTTCTTTTGTTAATGACATTTTACTATAATTTTATGTTTACGTTTTTCAGATATCCTTGATCTCGGTCCACCGCGAAGCAGCCTGGGTACAATAATAAGGATTGACTTATGGACGTATGATGTTATCCATGTTTGCAACTTAGGTAATAATTAACAATTATTCCTCGAGTCCGAATGGGCTCTGAGTCCGGGGGGGGGGGGGGCACTCCCATACATTACCTATACGGGTATGTGCCGCCCAACGGGATCCTGATTTTGAAGCTCCTGATTATTTAGAACGGGGTATCCATTTCAGAGGCGTTTTCTAGAACGGGGTATAAAAAATTGTGGATTACGGCTTTATCTTCTGCTTAAAATTGTTGCTGATTATGAAGAAGCACTTATTTGATGTATAGGTCGAACAAAGAAACAAAAAACAGGGGTATTTCAATTTACAAACTTTCTAGAACGGATTATAAAAAATTGCCCCATTTCTAGAACGGGGTATCAGTTTTAGGGCGACTTCTAGAACGGGGTATAAAAAACTGGCCCATTTCTAGAACGGGGTATCAATTTTAGGGGAAATGTTTTTTAGAAGGGGTGCCAATTTGGAGTCCCGGCCGGCACATATCCACCCACAAAATACCCAAGTGCCCCCCCCCCCCAGGGCTCTGAGTCAATAGCCCATGAGGCCGAGGGCCAAATGGGTTATTGAATCAGAGGCCATAAGGGGGAGAGGAATAATAATTTATTGTTTTGGTAAAATCCAACTAGTTGGCCAAAAATATCGAGACCAATCATCTTTAGCTAGCAAAATGCGATTCAGCCGCCGTTGTTTTGGTTTTCAAATCCGGTGCTTTTTGCTAGTAGTGGGCTATAACATATAGCCTAGTATTAGCTCAACCAATCAGAATGCAGCATTTATAATAGACCACTAGTTGGATTTTACTAATATCAATTATTATATAAGCACCAATGAAGTACCCAGTGAGCTTTCGTGTGAGAACATGATACCCTCACACGTGAAAATAACGTGTTATTGTGGCTGTTGTTTAATGATGCAGATTTCTATTAGCCTTTGTTGTGCTTTAAAAAAGAAGGGCTACATGTATATTTTAATTTCAGTATACTGTAATACAGAGTTTGGAAGTCTGTCTTCAGATTAACTGTCTGGTTATACAAAGGCCCAAGCATTTTCAATTTCGTAGTCATTTTTTTTAAATGGGACACATTGGTTCTGGACTGGGACTCATGATTTTTCACAAGATGAGTCCCGGGACTCACCATAACTATGTGTAACAAAATGACTGTACAGGTGTAAATGTATACAACTTGGGGCTGTCAATCCCCCACGCCTTTAAATATTGAGAATTGGTAGGGAGGGGACAATAGATGACATGACTTCATCTGTGAAAAAAAAAAATGCACAAAAAAGATGTTGTTTGAATAATTACGTCAAATGTTACAGTTATTGTAACATTTGACCTAATTGGGTTACTTCCCACCAATTACATTATTGCTTACATTACAATGGCATTACCGGAGTTTGTGAGGAAACGTTCGATGTTAACAGTAAAATAACTCAAACAATGCAAAATATTTGACATTTCATTGTCAGAAAGTCGAATCTACAAGAAATGGCAAACTTCGCAGATTATCCGGGAGATTTCAGACGCTAATCTGCAGATCGGGAGAAATGGTTCAAAATCTAGAGTCTCCCAGCTTATCTGAGATAGTTGACAGCACTGATAACTTTATGGCCCATTCCTTTTTTAGGTTGACTTTCTGGTAAGCAACCACCTTCCGAAAGCTGCCTTTTTTTGCTGCACTAAAGGTGGCTGCTTAACTTTTTACTCCTTCACCATGTTAAGGCCAGATTATTTCTTACTGTCTCTAAGTTTTAAATCCGTGAATGAAATCCTTTGATGTTACCTTTGAAATAAAACCTCCGTGGTAGAACACTTGCATAGTACTATTTATTTCTTGGGAAATTTGAATGTTTTTGTTTGAGAATTGGCTATTATTAGGAGTGAAACCATTCAGAGAGAGCAAACTGTGCCCTTTTAGGAAGTACTGACGCATGTGATTATTTTTGTGGCAGCATTGACTAAAGAAGCAGAATGATATTTCCAACATAGCTTTGTCACTTGGCAAATAGTTGCTACAATTTGCTTCATCATTTTATGAATAATTACATTAATTTAATATTTATTTTTTGATGTTATTTTTCCTTTCCTCAGCTCTTAAACAGGATTTTGGAGGCATTTCTGGAGGATGGGAAACTGCTTCCCAGTTAGGTAACATTTTATGCCAGAGCTGTGTAGGGCTTACATTACCAGAAGTTAAAGAATATGAAGAAACGTTTCTTCCTGATGTGGTTGAGAACTTGCTAACATTGGCGGCCAAATTACTGGACTTCAGTGTTAAAGCAAAAGTGGTGAGTGTCAAAGATTAATATGTATCTGCAATCTAGTGGTACATTTTTTTTTGACCAGAATGTCAATATCGTTTTATATGGAACCTTGTGTCCTGTTACATAGTCAACTTTATTATATAAACACCAATGAAATACCAAGTGAGCTTTCGCTTGAAAACTTGATATCTTTACATGTGAAAATAACATGTTATCTTCACATGTGAAAATATCACCATTGCTATGGCTTCATAATAAACCACACCATTCAGACCAAAAAACTATTTAAGTAAAATGGTTTGGCATTTCATTGGTGTTTATATAATAAAATAATAGAATATTACATGGTCGCTTGGAGATACGAAATTTCTCTTCTCATGTTGAAAAAAATATTTCATGCATTCGCTGCACTCGCATGTGAAATGTTTTTCAACACTCGCAGAGAAATTTCGTATCTCTACGTGGCCATGTAATATCCTCTATGTCTTTAACCCTTTTAAGTCCAAAATAAGTGCCCAAAATATCAATGTTTCGCAAAAATATCAATAAACAATCAAGACAAAATGTTATGAGAATTTGTTTTAATAAAATGATCATCTACATGTAAGGGAAAATGTTTGATCTTTTACAGAGCTTTTAGAAAGATTTCAATGTGCAGTGTAGTACATGTAGTAGGCAGAGAATCAAACAGCTAGAGATTTCTTATGGTTCTTTTATTTTCTTGTATCTTCATATCAAATTAGTTGGGGGTCACATTCCTCGTAGCCAGGGGAAATCCCTGACCCCTTGCCCTTAACAGGGCTTCTGATATTTCCTGCGGTCGCAGGCCGCGAAATTTAGGTAAATCCACAAAATTCTGTGAAATTCACCAAAACACACAAAATGCCGCAAAATTGAGTAGAAATCTTACCAAATACATGTTTGTACAACATATTTGAAACTTATCTCAGCTATTGGGGCTATTTACTTGCCGTAAACTTGCAAATTTATCTTAAAACTTTGTCACTAAAATGTGCTTGCAAACAATATCCCAAAACTTCAGGCATAGATTACACTGCGAAAAACTGGGCACTAGCGATGATGTTAAAGGCTTTACCATTGGTTCATTTCTGGAGCATATTGTTGTTGAAAGTGCAAATGATGACCTCTGTTAGAAGAACATCAAAAACGCTGGTCTGATCAGTGCAAAACCGATCGATTTCAAGCGAAATTTGCCCTAAGAATAACCATAAAATGGGCTGGTTTTTACCGATTGCTTTTCTGCGAAGTTTGCCCCGAAAATTCCCACGAAATTCCCGTGAAATCGACTGATTTTTCTGCAAATTTGTCCCGAAAAATCCTGCGAAATTTGACTTTTTTTTCATGACCTATCAGAAGCCCTGCCTTAATGACAACCTTGGTTTTTCAAATTCTCTCTACAACAGTCGAACCTTCACTAATGGCCACCTCTCCACAACCGCCACCTCTCTACAACGGCCAGTTTTTTTGGCTGACAGTCCATACATTGACTCTTGTTTCAACCTCTCTACGATGGCTACTTTGTTCTGTCCCCAAGGTGGCCATTGGAGAGAGGTTCAACTGTATTCTTTATGGTATTGTACAGTGTATGGAGATCAGTCTTGAGAATGAAAAAACATTTACAGGGACAAACTGTAGGTGCCCGTTAAGAGTGAGTTGACTGCAATGCAGTGAAGGACTTGAAATGTACAGCTTGGGCTTTGTTTCCTCTACATTATCTTTACCTGTAATGCTTATATTGGGCAGGTGTTGGTTTAAGATTGACTCAAAACCTTCTAATACTTTTTGTTTACATGTATCTTTAGGAAAGGGAGAAGAACTCAAATTTCCAACAGTTCAGAAAGACGATGAATTCTTTGGAATGGCTGTACAGCTACCATGTTTTCCTTACTTCCAATGGTAAAATACTTTCTTAGTAACCACTGCTGCCAAAAGGTGGATTTATTTTTGAGACAGAAAACAGTCCTTGACCCCTTTTACATGGAGAGAACTTGTCCTAGGGAGAAGGGTCACTCACCTACCCAAGCCACCCTGAGTGAGCCAACTTTTTGTTCATTTTCTTATAAAACTTAGGACACTGCTTATGTGAGAAAAAAAAAAAGCTAGCACGGCTAGAACAGTGACTCTTTTGCATGATGGCAGGGTCACCCTCTTAGCCGGACAAACGTTTCTCCAACATACATTGTAAACACTAGCTTTGGCTGTCCAAGCTGGGTCAACTCGAGTGGACAAGATGAGATAATCAGAGCATTCACAAGCCCTGCTTTGGCTTGTGCAAAGGTGACAACTTTTTTCTCTTACATTGAAACGCTCGCCCAAGTTGACTCGGCTTAAAGGATGACCCTCATTCCCGGTAAAACATTTCTCCATACAAATTGAGTCTTAGATCATGGTAGTTTTGGCAACTTGTTAACAGGTGAATACTTGATCTCAATTTATTTTGACTTCATTTCTCGATTTGGCTGAAATTAACATACTTTCTCTCTTTTTACCAGCTTTTACTCGTTATAATTTGTTTTGGAAAAATACTTTTATGAAATAAAGGTCTGGGTTATATTTATCTAATGTTAATTAGATCTTATGTGCTTAACAGAAATAGCAGTATTAGTAGTTGATAATCATTTTAATAAAATTTCTTTTTTTTTTTCAGTTTTGCATTCCAAACGTTTTTTACACATTCTCATGACCGAAGACCTTGAAGCATCTTTATTTATTTTGTTGATCCTTGAAAATCTCTTTAAATCAAACAGGTGAAAAATTAATATGGTTACATATTTCCCTTTTTATGTCATACTCGCAAGACAGTGTATGAAAGGTTACAGTTATCCACCGGGGAAATACAGATGTTATGGAGTGTACAGAGGCATTTTTAGTAACAGTACAAATGTAGTCTGACAAGTATAGGGTCAGTTATTTAAACAAAGGTTGACTTAGGCCCTGGTTTAGAAAATATTTGGTCCTCCAATAATATCTTCCATAGTAAATGAAAATACCTTTCTAGTCTATTCTATTACGTGCTATCATGAAACTGTTCATGATGAATTAATGGTATTAAATAAAGTGTTAAGCAAAGTGAAAATGGCTTAGAATATGATTTTGTTAAAACTTTGGCTAAATTCTGTTTAAATAATGAGCCTGTAGTGTTGTTTTAGGGCCAAGTTTTCTAAAATAAACGACTTGTTTGTGGCTTGTTTGTTCCATCAGAAATGTTATGAAAAAGTTGCAGCCAAGCGTTCTTTACAGTATTTTGGATGAAATTGTTTTTAAGATATCGGCCTCAGAAGACTCTTCAGTTGCAAGGTACATGTAACAGCAGGGTGAATTTATGATAAATAACGAATACTTCATGGGAAGTTTGTGCATATGGTATGCACAAGTTGTTGACGTAATATGAGAAATAAAACAAGTGAGGCCAGCAAACAAGTAAGATTCCTGATACAAAAGCAAAGAGTGCATAAGTACCGTACAAGGCACTTTCCATGTGTTTTGTGTCTATATAGACATTCCTCCTTCGGTGAGCCTTATAATTTTTTATTTCAAATCTTTTAAAAATGCTAAAAATGACATGATGAAATCACAATGTGAAAAAAACATCATTTTGTGATTCTGAGTGGAGGTATCATTTATCTTGTGTGTGAGAAACGTCGTTCGCTCCTCAGATTGGCTGGGACTCACTTGCGTATTAAAATTTACAACATAGCTTTTCAATGCCAGAGTATATCTCTCAGACAGAATCCATCAGAAAATTGAGTAATTTTAATTTTCAGCAGACAAAAACCTTGCATCAGAATATTTTAAAGCGTAATTTATTACATTTTTCAAGGACTGTAGATGTAATTAGTTATCTGTAATAACGCCAAGTTAAGTGTCTCTACTTGTTTTCTTTTTTGTCACAGAGCTTCAATTCATCTCATCTTAACAGCTACTGATATTCATCCACCTCTTGTTGAAATACTGTTATCAAAGAGATACAGGTCAGTTGTTGATCAACTTTGTCTATATCATGCCATAAAAAATACACTGCTAATCAGGATGCAGTAAATCCCTTGTATTTTGACAGTATTACACCCAATCTTCTTCTGACGGATCAAGAAGTGGATATTTTCATTGAAGAACAAAGAAATGCAAGAACAGTAAAAAGGCTCATTTAGATGTTAACAAGTTTTTCAAGCCCATTCAGGAGCTGCCTGGTTCGGATATTTTTCTGAGTTCAGCGTGCAAAGAAAGTAGCCTCCGATAGCCCAGGGCTAGTGAATTTTGCTATCAGGCTAGTGAATTCTGTTTTTAACTTGCCCGACGGGCAAGTGATGTTTTTTTGAGGAATTCGAATAACAGAAGAACTGTGAAATCAATTCTGCTAGTCAAGACGTTTTTGGGGCTAGTTGAAATGACGTCTGGGCTAGTAGATGCGAGCTTCAGCTTGCCTGAATGGCAAGCTGTAAAAATGATTTTCTTTATACCCTGCAGTTGCAGTAGTGTTTAAAACTTAGTTAAATTAAGTATTATTTTTGGTTATACTGTGTGTTTCAGGGGCTTGAAAGCTTACCTCAGCAAATGGAAGTTTAAGGGATTTGACAATGATGTCAGGAGGCTGGTGGCATTATTAGAGGCTGGCTCCATTGCTCAGGCAGAACAACTGGTATAAATATCAACTCCCTCCACTCATTGCTGTTTATTAAGTTATGAACAAAGTACGTGCACATCATGTACTTCATTGGCAACCAAATTACTTGAGTCACTTTGCCCAAAAGGGGCTTTCTGTAGCCTGCGAATGGCAGACATTCTTCCTCGCTCATCACCGCTGAAGGATGTTTCACGAGGAGGAACGTCTGCAACTCAGTGACAAAAATTCCAAACTGAAGACGTCAATCAATGTTTACATAATAAATCCGGTAGTCATTGGGTTCCAAATTGAAATTTGTTCAATTTTTAGGTTTCTCCTGGTCGATTTTGGTAAAGTGTTGTATTTATCTGTTAATGAGCTACAGCAAAACTCAAATGCTTCTTCTAGAGAAGACTATATTCCACAAATATTGACTGTTTTGTTAGAGATTCATCACATTTACATTTGACCTTTGTGGCCTTTTGTCTGTTGTCTGTCATTCGTAAACAATAGCTAAAACAATGAAACTACTCCTTTGACTAATTAGCTCTTCTGACTGGAATCCGGACAGATTTTGCGTCATCAGTATGGAATTTCTGTTGCTGAGTCTCAGACATTCCTCCTCGCGAAACGTCCCTCAGCAGCGATGAGTGAGGAGAAACATCTGCCATTTGCAGGCTAGGCTTTTTGATGTTTTACTGACTTCAAAAGGGGAAAATAAAGTTTTTCCTCCCCCATTCCCTCCATGCCATGTTGTGCAGATGTTTCTAAGCTACCTACGGAAAACAACAAACACCCCAAGTTTGAATGGAGGGGAGAGGGGAGGGGTGTGGAATCTTTTGTTCTCTGAAGTTACCCTATTTGAGTACAATGTCTCAACAATTTTGTCGCCGGTTGTAGGCTCTGAGCTGGAGGATGCCTTTTCGCCCCCTACTTACAAGTGGATCCACAGCATAGCAAGTTCTGAAGTGGAATAGTAAAATCTCCTTTTGAATGTTGAAGTTTGTGGTTTTGAATGTATGGATTACCACCTGTGTTTCTAATAGGCTTGTTTTGGTAAATAAAATTCATCAAGTGTTAATAGCAAGGCTGAAGGGAAATGAGAAAGCAAGCCAGCGAATATTTTTGTTCAAATTCTTTGTTTGTGGCAATTTGACCTTGCTATCCAATTAAATTTTGATCTTGTCAACTGACCATACAAGATGTCTTTTAGTCTTAAAAACATGTACCAGAGATAAAAATAATCATGTTTGCTTTTTCTGTAGAGATTAAACCGAGCAGCTACTGTCATTCAAGCATTTTACCGTGGCTCAATGCAACGGAGGTCCCTCAAACATGCTGAATGGGGAATCATACTTCTTCAAAGAAAATTCAGACAAAGACGGCTGGACAAAGAGCAAAGGAGAGCCAAAGAAAAGCAACAGGAGCAAGACAAACTTGTGCTAGAACAGAAGAGAATCAGTGAATTTCGCTCATCCATGAAGAAGCAGTTGAAGATGTTAGAGAGTGTACCAGCCAGGGAAGTGAACTTATACATGGCTGACCAGCAAGTCCAGGCAGCAAGTAAGATTCAAGCAGCATTCCGTGGAATGGTGGCAAGGAAAAGGCTCAATGAACGAAGAAACAAAGTTATGCGGGATAGAGCTGCAGTTACAATACAACGACAGGTAACTGTTACATGAGAAAGATGTCTTTGATTCAGTGACACAAGTGACTCAGAAAAAAATCTGAATACTCCCAACAACCTAAGACCTTCTGGTCACTAGTTCAGGTGCTCTACCACTGGGCTACAGGAGACTTGCAGGAGCTAAGGCCACTAAACTAGGTTCATGTGACAAACATCCTGCACACACTGCTAGGTCTGGAATGTCTATAATATGTGTTGGGCTTGATGAACTGCGAGCCATGCAAGTCACATGAACCATTGGTAGAAATAAAGTAAAAACTGCAAATTTACAGATTAGGAGTTGAGCACTCATTATACTGTTTAGGGTTAAAGGGACACAGTCAGCTATAGAACCACGCTGACCTGGACACTAGTTTTGCCAGTTTGAAAAGCGCTTACCTCAACCAGAAATCAAATGTACGTGTCGGATACATCTAGAAATCCGCATCAGTCTTGCCTAGTGTTTCATTTGATCCTTGATCTTTAATTGAAGACCTCTTTATCAGCAAACTTTTACTCATTCTTTGACATTATTTTATATTTGGTTAAAAACAGTATCCAAAGGAACATGAAGAGAAGAGGTGAGAAACACGTAGGCACCGGGTGGGAAAAATTGCATTCGATTACGAAAATATATATATTTGGAAAATCGACGGAGAAAGAATATTTATATTTACTATAGAAAATGGAGCTTTCTCAACCTTCAACCTTCAACAATAATTCAGACTTCGTGTCATTTCTCACCTCTATTTATAAAGTACTGATTCTTCGAATTCGAAAGCATTCATTGATGTCTGGCTTTCCCTGGACAAATCCATCGGTAAATTCTCTATGGTATACAAAAAAATGAGTGCTCCAATATGGCTGAGGGTCTATAATTATGACTTTGGCTTGTAATATTATTAGTTCAACTCCACAAGGTTCGTTTAGAGTATTCCAGATGCGTTTCTCACTTTCTGTTTCAAGCACGTGTCTTGTGATATGCAAGTCAACTAAGAAATGGTATCTAATGCGCATGTGCACCAGCTGACTGTGTCCCTTTAAGGACTCATTGTACTGATTAGGGTTAAGCTTTCATTTTACAGATTAGGGTTAAGCACTCATTTTAGGGCTAGGGTTAAGTGGGTAAACACTTATTTGCAACGGTTAGCTTTCAGTCAATGTTTTCCATAATTATTACTGTTTTTGATGTTTTTTGTATAATTTTCTTATAATGAGTCTGCAATGGACTGCATGGCTCGCATGGCTCACATTTTATCCAAACTCATATGTGCTGATGCACAATGATTGAAATGTGATGGTGAATTTTAAGCCTTGTTAACGCACAAAAAAGATGTTTTTCCTGTCAGAGACACAGGTGCCTCTGAAGAAAACATCGGAGCACTCCTAAGAGTGCTAATAACCTGATGTATGAGTTGTTTCATGTGTGAGGAAACAGCCTTCATCTTAAATTATTTATTTTTGTTTTACTTCTTTGTTGAACAAGGAGATGGCAGAGGGGTCTTTGTTCTCTGTTATAAATTGTAATGGCAATACTTGGGCATTACAATAAAGAGTACGCAAAATGTAACTGGCACAAAAAACCCCTGGTCATTTTGTCTAACATTTTTGAAATTCTTTTTTTCATTTTCCATGTTTCTTTAGTTTCGCCGTTATCAGAAACGCTTGGCAGATAGTAAAGCGCCATACCCTGTTGTTCCTGGGTTGACTGATTCAAGAAGGGCTGAACTCCAGAATGCAATTGCTGACCGCCGTCAAAAGTATCCGGTATGTGTTCAATCCCAGTCAGTAAACTGTAGAGAAGTGATAGTGTCAAAAAACTAAAATTATCTATCAATTAAAAATTGTTGGATTGGGTGGGCTAATCAGAGAGAGTAATATGAAAGAACACTTTCAAAAATCAGTTTGCTTTTTAAAAATATCCACAGACTCAAAAGTTAGAACCACCTTATACAACATAATAAGCAGTCCCACAGAAAAGTACTGCTTAGTAGCTTTTATTTGAATGGTGACACCAGGATTTCATCCACAGACTCAAAAGTTCTATAGGACCTTTTTGTATAATAAACTGCACCACAGTTAACTACTGCTCAGTAGCTTTTATGGCCACACTTACATGTACAGATTTTATCTAAAATAGTCTGTGAAGTGTTGTGTCATTTACTTTTAAGAGGCCATTTCTCTAAATAACTGTTACAACAGTTTCAAGGCTTGAAACATTTTCGTTTTTGCTCTTGTTTGTAGCCAAAGCACAGAACCCAAGATGAGCTCCAAGAGCTTCATGATAAGGTACTACTACATAAGCTGTATTCATCCTCCATTAAGCAGTCATCCTCAGGGTACTGGCAAGTGGCCCCTAAATGAAGACTGGCTGCTCAACAGAGGTTCATTTGTTAAAGCCTGGTTCTCATATACCACCAATGTACCTGTGACATAGCCGCCGGTACTGCCTGGGCTACATCTCAGACGAATGAGAACATGCACCGCCAACAACCTGAGCCACCACAGAGTTTTACCGCCGGCATGCCTGCTTAGTTGAACTCGCGTCAACTTCGCAGTCATGCCGGCGGTACAGACTGGAATGATCAATGTTGCCCGCCACTTCTGTTCTCATATCGGAACAGTATCCCAGGCACTAACGGCGGCCATGTCGCAGGCGCATCGGCGGCATATGAGAACCAGGCTCAAGCAGAATCATCACTTTTGTAATTTGAAACAAACACGTGGCAGTAGTGCATGACTGGTCCACAATCAGCTGTCACCTTGTATCTCAAACTGTATTTTCCTTCATAAAGTCAAACTAAGTGTATCAAGTGCTTGATGGCCACTTACATGTAATGGAGGTGACAGCAAAAGGAGAACTCTTGACAGGATGGCCAAAAAGGTGGCCCTGGCCACTTTGTAGAGATTTAACTTACAATAATTTATTTAATTTCTGCAATCAGGACTTTGATTACTGGTTTATGCTTAACAGGGGCCTGCTGAGGATGGCTGCTTTTGAAATAGTTAGCAGCTAAATGGAGGTTCAACTGTTATTTGACTTGTTGGCCTTAACACTGTCAAAGAAAATGTATAATAAGACTGTGGCTTGTGGAGCGATAAGTACTGTAGTGTTGATCTCTTCATTTGCCCATTAATTTGATTTTTTTCTCTGAAAGGCTTTTTCCTTACTTGCCAATCATATGTTGTCTAACATGAAGATACGAAAGACAGAGCAAAGGAGAGAAGGACTGCTGGCCAGACTGAATGTGGATGCAGATCAGCTGCTTGGTGAGCAAAATTATTAAATTCTTATGTGCTTTGCATTAAGTGTAATTTAAGGCTTACATTTTGTTATCCTGTGTTTATGACCCCACTCCCTCTCTGATTTTTTCCTGAGGGGAGGGGGGTTCTGTACAGAAGCTAACATTTTGTAAACTTGAGCATCACAAAGATCAGTGTTCTATTCCCGTTCAAGCCGGAATTTTTTCAGACTCTATTTCAGTCGTCTATAGGTTGTTCAAGTCATTGCAAAGATCTTGTTCACTTTCTCATCTTCATCCACAGTTCAAGTATGATTCATTTCATATATTTCAAATCAATATGTAGACTCTTGTTACAAACTGAAGATAAATATTTGAATTCAACTCCTTTTTAGCTGCTCCAAAGCTTCATCAGGTTTCTCCAGACAGTCTTGATGCCTTTACATCAAGATCAGCACCTGTGATAACTAGAGCACAGCAATGTCACAATGAAGATATGCGTAGACTTAAACTTCCATGGTGGAAAAAGTTATGGGATGAAGACGATGCTGAGAGGAATGATGACAAGGAAAAAGCTGAAGACATTGAACAATTGAACTTCTAAATTTTTATCATGACAGTCGTGGCTTTTATAATTATTCTCAACACCTAAAGCTTTCGAAATCTTTACGACCTTTACTGTGATGGTTAAAAACTCAAATATTCATGGGTATATCAGAAGACTCAGAAGGCAACTGAATTTTTAGGCACTCACTGCTTTACATAAAAACATGTAATGCATTGAGTGCATAAAAAACAAAATTTAAATTTTCATAACTCTCTCTTGTGGTTAGTCAGCTGCCATTTGAATCTTTTATTCCAATCTCAACGGTGAAAGGACTGAAAATCGTTCAATTTTCAGGGAAGAATTGGTTAATATTTTATGGGAGAAGAGGTTCCTATTTATAAATGGGGCAGTGTAGAATGCATACTGAGGATTATAATTTTCAGGGTTAAAAAAAGTGGGACTAGTATTGTTGTCACGTTCTCATTTGCATGGTGAAAACGATATTCCGCAGTCTGCGTATTACACTGACCGATTTATAAATTCCACTAGAACAAGCCACACAGTTGTGGAAAGCTCATGTTAAGCATCATGACATTATCAAGAACTACTTTTCCTGTTTATACCTAAAATTGTTCATTCACAACAAATAGAGTCACTAAAGACATCACTTTACTAGTATTGTATGAAAGCTACCTTCCTTTTTGGTAGCCATTAAACCTTAGGATTTAAATTTTATTGTATTCTTACGGAATTCTCATAACCCCGCTGGCTGGTTCAAACTATCAAGAGGACTGTATCTTTCGATGTATGTACAACACGATTCCAATCCCCAATCCAACAATCTACTGCGCGATACAATTCTCACACATTCAACAATCAAGACAAGAAGTAGAACTTGAACGTGACTCAACCGTTACTTAACGAAACTCAACGATCACCCAACACATTCTAAGTGTACAGTGATTTTTCTACTATTCTTGCGTAAGGCATTATTTTTACATTTTATCATATGTACAGCAAACGTTCCCAATGTAATGTATTTAAATTAAGTGACTATTAGAAAATCGTACGTTCTTTCACTTTATTCTGCTTATTTAGCCTAAGAAAGTGCATGCAGTTACATTATTTTATTGTGACGAAATCTAACTTCTTTGCGCTACAAATGTCAATTCCTAATTAATGTTTAAACACAAACTAATAAAGTTAAGCTTCAGCTAGTTCTTTCCCGACATGTACTGGCTGTATGCAATCGAATGTCAGTGGTAGTTCATGCAAGTGGCTTGTGTAGTGTCCACACATTGTAGGCCACAGAAAGACTAGAAGTCGTACCAGGACGCTGAGAGTTTGCTGCTACAACTTTGTATCCGAGATACTCCAGCTTGTTGAGTACTAGATGCGGTGGACGGTCGGAGACACAGTACGTTTGTGATTGATTCTGCCCGTGTGTGAATTGTGAAGGGCTTTCCAGCAGCCCCGTACCCATGGGGTTTGTAATGACCATATGAGATCCCAAATACGCTGAGAGGATTGTACCCAGAGCTTGGCCGTTTTCAGTTGCAACGTTTTCAAAATCAATAAACGTTTGATTGGAAAATAATCCATTCTCATTCATTGAGCTGCGAACGAAGATATACGGCATTGTAAATTTTATCACTTGAAATCACCTTCGGAAGCATCAACAAAGCCGGAAGCGCTTCTTTTTCCCTTTCTTATTGGTCTGCCACACAACTTCGTCCCCAGGATCTTCTCGTTTTCTTATTTCCACTATCATTTGACTTTTGAGGGGATGGGGCTGGTCAGAAAAAAGGGGAACCATAATTGCCACCAATATGAATAAAAATGTAACCAAGCAAGGTACCCTTTCGAAAAGAGAAAAGATATGTATGATTTTTATCTGGGACATCTTCACAATAGACCCCCGCGCCCAAATCGTAGTCCCTCTGTCCCCAAAATATAACGTTACTCCCACTGCTAGACCTTTGTCACGGCGTTTTTACGGACCAGCTTATATTTAAACGTAATTTAGGGCATCTTTTCCCGCGAAAATAGAATCTCCACCATGTCTAGATCGATCTATGAGCGCATTCGAAGTATAAGAAATCAAAAAGGAAAACTGGACGTTATTAAAAGGCAAAAAAATATCATTTTTAGGTCTGTAGGTTTTGCTGAATAGTTTGTGGAATTTAGAAGATATTCAAAATTCGAGCCAAAACTGTTCTAAAAACTAACTGGTCCATAAAAACGCCGTGACACGAGCGTATGGAAGCTGCTTGCTCCGGATTATTCGAAATTTTAGCCTGCGAAAACATCCGTTTCTCCTCGCTCTTCGCCGCTGGAGTATCGAAATTTCAAATTCCGAAAATTGTGGGTATCGTCATACGCTTAAAAACGCGACAGGGTAAACTGGTGTTTTAAAATACCACTGTAAAGCGGTAATTTTCTGTTTCTTAAAACTCGCAAAGCAAAGCAAAGTTAGTTTTAGTTTTGCTTTTTTCTGACATGTCTTCTATCCGGCCAGGTGAATATGTTTCTGTTCGACGGGGCAGCAGCTAGCCTGCGAACGGCAGACGTTTCTCCTCGCACACCCTCAGCGGCGATGAGCGAGGAGAAACGTCTGCCGTTTGCAGGCTAGCCTGTTCCAGGCGTTCAGATAGTGAGAGCGGTGCGAAGTAAAAAGGAGAGCGAAAAAATAAAAGTGAGGGAGGAGGAGCGCCCTCTCTCCCCAGTAACAATAGCGTCTCTGCACAGTCTCGCTCTCTGTTTTCAGCCTCGTTCCAGACCTTTTGTTTGACTGTTCGCGCGTACTTGAATACGCAAAAATACTAGTCTATACGGACTGTTTTGCATTCTACTTCAGCAACTACTGCATCATACTCCAGGCGCAGTCTCCATGACGTTTCTTTCGTTTCCTGGTTTGTTTTAACAGAACTTTACATGTCCATTCAATCCTGCGCCATCGACTGCATCTTGCGTTTCTTTCCTTGCAATCTCGGTGACACTGGAATCCAATTCAATTCGGTACATATGTTGTCTTGTCATTCAAATTTATCCTTGGGTTAAATTTTCTTTTCTTTTCTTTTGTTTTTGGTCATGCATGGAAATGTATGATAATGATTTGAAACAAAACAAAACAAAATTAAACCACAACATAAACACGAGTCAGGAGGTGTCCGTTTAGCCATCAGGAATACCTTGCATGATAAATTCTTTTGAATGTATAATAAATGATCGATTGTTTTCTGAACACTTCTTATAGAACCCTTAAAAGGGTTTGTGATATGTAATGATGACCTCTATCGCTCTCTACGAAACATTATCACTTCACGTTAGTTTCCCCTCGAAGTCATCCATCCAGGTAAACCAATAGAAAATGCGGTCTGTTGCTTTTATAAAATAACTTGAATATTGCACTTCGAGTGGAACTGAATAAATGGCAGATTTTGGACACAATGCATCAGCAACTGTGCCAGTCGAGGTTTTCCACCCGTCGGGACAAGGTGCAACGATCCGAGGAAAAGAACTTAATTAACACATTCTCATCTAACCGTGTGGACGTAGTTTTTTAGAGAATATTTTATTTCAGATACTTTAATTTGGGAATGGAACTCTGGGGCCAAGGTGTTAAGGTGGTATAAAAAACTGAAGGAGTGAAATATAAACTTTCACAAATTCAATTTTCACAAAGCGTTATATTAAGCGATGCGAGAAGAATGTTAAAAATCATTGATTGCGCTGTCTATTAGCGTTACTTTTTGCTTTTATTGTGCACTAACGTTCTAGAACGTTGAAAAACCCTGAGGGGTAAATATACCAAAAAAGAAAATGAATCTGGGTGTGACTCTACAGTTATGATATTACGTGGCGTCTTCTTTTGATGAGCCCGAGAGCCCTATACATGAGTGTGGCCATTGAGCTTCCTTCTTCTTAGCTCACCTGGCTCTTGGCTGTCTGCTGTCTGTACATTCGCACTATTTGCTTCGTTACAAAAAGTGACATTACACCATGCCTTATACTTCGTTCGTTGTGACGTATCCCATCTGGATGACTGTAATGCTTTTGACGCCACAAGATGGGGACATGACAAAACGACATACATTGATTTCCAACTTGTTAAAGACGGAAACGACAGGACCCTGAGCGAACTTATGGGCAGTAACTTGTCTGGAAGTCGCCTTGATCGCAACGAGCGCGAGTATGATCAGAAAAAGCCTTACTACCAAACGTACTGGTGTCAGTATCCACTACATGTAGTGTTCAACGAGCCGGAAATCCTCGCTGGTTACAAAGTCATTGCAGCAAACACCACCAAGGAGATATTTGTGTGGACACTGCATAAGCCATAAAGTCACATTACCGCCGAGCGACAACAATATGCAATGGTTACATGAGGAATCGATAGGGAAACTGCAAACTCTTGAAACTGAACGAAACCTCCGCTGAAACGTTTGTTCCTAATCATCCTATTTTGGTCTGTAATATGTTAATATAAGGTGTAACTTTTCTGCTTTTCTAAATTAAACTACACGCTTATGGTATGTGATATGGAAGTGCAAAAGCGCTCTTAGGTAGGAAGAAACTGGACTATAGAAATCTGTAATCTGTAATGATAAGGTATTGGCACAATTAAGGTAAAGTGTTACGTATTGAAAATTTTAGCGAGTATTTCTCTTCTTGAATCTATAATTCCCTGAATTTTTTTTCCCTGGGGGTGGGGGACGGGAGCACTCAAGGGAAGTTTAGGCAAAAGAGGTGTGCCGCTGAGATCTTCAAACTCTGACTCTTTTTAGGACAAAAACTGCTCACTTCGCTCGACTTCAATCAGCTTATTGGATGCCTTCAAACGAGTACGAGATGTTTCATACGGCGGAAAATAAGTAGCCAACATGCCGAATCATGTGTATTCACAATAACTGATTTTAGGACCGAGGCAAGAAAACAAAATCATATCTTACAGGACTTCTGAACAGCTGCTTATTGGACGAGGTTGAGTAAAATATCGTGATTTGTCAGCTGTAAAGCAAAAAATTCATCAGCGAGACAAAGACAAATCACGATATTTTGTGATAACCGAGTTCAATAATTGTTTTATCATTCGATCATTGAGTTTGTTTTTCAATAAATATCTTCTTCTATAGTTTCTGAAAGGCCAACAAAGCGATCTGCCACTTTTACGCGAGAGACATCGCAAGAAGGAGAATTTACGCATTAGCAAAATATTATTTGCAGCCAAAAAAGGGACGACATTACGCATGAGCAGACAATTATTTGTAGGCATTTATTTGCAGGTCACGTAGTGGGCCATCCCCCAAGGAAAAGGAAGAAAAATTTGCATCGAATGATAATAAGTGATATTTGATGCCAAGGATGCAATCAGTCAAAGTTAGTATGGCACTTTCCGAGTGACGTGAACTTTGCACTGCTCCTCTCCACTGCCAGAAAAGTAGTCACGATTTTATTGCGATTTTAGGAAGGATATACGTGAAATAATCTGCTGCAATTGATTTTGCGAACTTGTTCTAAATCCCAGCCGTAAGACGCTAATATCACTACTAATTTTACATTCAACTGCCCAACTGTTCAATTTTCATCTTCGACACTAGCGTTAAGACCTAAAATGGTTAGGACTAAACTAAGACAAATAAAATTTGTTTTCTCTTACCATTTTAGTTGTAAAAACGTAACAAGAGAACACTTTCAAGAACACTTCTAGATTAGGCTTTCCAAATTTTCATCACATCTTGCTTCGGTTATGATTAAAACTTTTTGTCACAACGACGTTCGAGTAACGTAAAATGTACGCAGTTGTGATAACACCCCCTCCCCACCAGGGAGGGTACAGTAGCAGAAATGCATGACTAACTATTATCACATAATATATTAATCGATTTCACGTGAAATAAAATCACTAAAATATTCTGAATGTTTGGACGCTAACAAGGTATAAATAAAATCGCAAACAAATCCTCTGTTGAATGATTAAAACAAAGATCGATACTTAATATTTTCTTTCAATTTCATCATTAAAATTGTCTCGTGTTCTCTGAACCTGCTAAAAAACACTAAACTATTTGTTGACCACAACAGGAACTTTGATTGGTTTCTTCCACTCGATGTCGACGTCAAACATCTCTGAATTTTGGCACTTTTCGCCGTAACCGCACTGAACTGGGCAATCAGTTCTTTCAGAACGCTGGATTCATACCAGTGAGACCACTTGTTTTCGCGATTACAACGGTTTCACCATTTCGTCTGAAAAAAAAAAGAAATAGAATTTTGTTTGCGAGTAAAGGAATAGTGGATTACCTTAACGCGCAGTTTTCAAAAACAATTGCTACCCGCCCTGGAGTGTTCTTGTGAGACATAGCTAATCATCATCATCATCATTATCACCATCATCATCGTCTTAGTCGTCGTCGTCGTCATCGTCGTCGCGTCGTCGTCAGTCGTCGTCGTCGTCGTCGTCGTCGTCGTCGTCGTCGTCGTCGTCATCATCACCACCACCACCTCTAGCACGGAGGTTAAGCAACCGCGACGAAGATGACGATGGCAATGAGAACGGCAAAAAAACAGTTGGATTAGATTGGGAAAACAAAAACTCTGCACGTGCAGCACACTTGTTTGTACATTTCTTTGCCGTCGTTGCACGACTATGACGTGAAACCTCCTAATTTCACGTTTTGCTGGGGACGTGAACACAAGGCAACGATTTTCTTTTAAGTCTTGTTTTAAACCGTTAGATACAGTCCTTTAGAATTCAACTCCAGAAAAGTTCACCAACATTTGACAAATTGAACGTCATTGAATAAGAGCGATGAACTTTGAAAAGTGGCGAGTCACATATCGAATAGGTGTTCACATTATAACAGATAGCTTTTCTTGACGGCACGAAAGGCTATCCGCTATGGCGTGAACACTGCTTTTTTTCTCAAAGCTTTTTCGACTTACCATCATATGCTCTCAACAAAGCTTCCAGGATAAATATAAACTGACCCTACATAAATAATTATAAAAAAAGAAAAATGAATTTGAATTTGAATTTTAAAAGTGAATGAGAAGAGACAATGAAAAAAAAAGTAAGTGCTTTATTTTATTTTTTATTTTATTTATTTATTTAGTCACTCACAAAACCTTATACAACATGAACAAAAGTTGTTAATTAAACTATAAAATTAATGTGACAAGGAAGCCTAACGAAGCTTAAAACTTACCGGAGTTTGTATGAGCGAGCACCGTTGATCCCTCATTCGCCGAACGATTTCCAAAGGGAAAATAGGTTCTGCTGCCTCGATCATGTTAAACACTGTCTCCATAAAAATCAGCACACCTGTGCGGCCAACACCGGCACTAGAACGAAAGAAAACGAAGCAAAGAGAAGTGAAACGAATGAATTAAGAAAAGTAACCAAAGATCTCTAGAGACTTGACGCAGAGACGTGATAGATCTATGTGCGTGCGGGTTTGTTTGTGGTGAGTTATATGCATGCTGGGAAGAGTCTGGATTAGGCTGCGTTCTTAATACGGCGAATTTTCGACAGGCTGAATAATTTGACCGGACAAATCGTTTACACGGAACCATTCGAAATTTTCGCTCTGTTCATACGAATTTTGAACGCCACAGCGAGGCGTCTAAATTTTCGTACGGTTAGGTTGGTTCCGTATGAACGAAACACTTTACGCACGAATTTTCTACCGGTCGAACATTTTTCCGTTGCCGTGAGAATGTTGCCTTATACAAGAACGTATAAGGTACATCATGATACTGTAAATCTCAGCCCATTACCTCTTTGAAAATAAAGTCCCTCGAGCAGTCATAATACCTTCGAAAATCTTTCTGCTCTTTCTACCCTGTCGTTAGAGCATTAATGTTTTTGTTAAATTACTCCCTTAATGTTAATGTGTTATTAACTGATGTCACTAAACAAGCAAGTAAAATGTAAATAGACTGATATGAGAGAGTACAAGGGTAAATTTTTTAAAAGCGATTCAGAGCTCTTCAATCAAGCTAATGCCCATTCACACCACCTAAACATGTTTAATTAAACCAGGTTTCAACAAAAAAAAAATGGAAATAACTCGGTAATGGAAAACTCAAACTCAGACCTTTACACAAGATTCAATCAACTTTAACATGCTCTGTAATTTGCACATAATTTGCAATAGCCAAAAGTCACTAAGCAGCTTTTGCGGAGAAAACAATTTTGAACCATATTTTACTACACGGTGTTTTCTAAAATTTTAAACATGTTTAATCCTTTGTGTCAATGAGGCGATAAGAAACACGCAAGCGGAAAATTGTTACTCAAGGCTGATAAGTCTGGGTATAAAGGGAGTGGTTGTAAGCTTGGAAGTGCGTTACCTTTCGAAAAATTTTGAATTCTTCACGGGATAATCTTAGAAACATAACAACTGATTCTGATTTTTCGGACAAGTTTCGAAAGTTGCACCTGTCATCGATTTGAAATCACTGATGCATTATTTTATATTGGGCGAGAAAAATTAGATTGTCACATTGCGAGAAAAATTGGACCATTACATTAGTTTACAATATCGCGTACTAAAAAGTTACAATATATGGCGTGGAAGAGAGAACCAGGTTTATACGATTCAACGGTAAGTTCAAAAGTTTCACTGCTGTCGACGGATGTGCCGTATAAACATGTGTAAAAATTTAAGAAAAGGTTTTATTGTTTTTAATTCCAAACCATATGTCTGCTTATCAAAATCGCAAAATGTGATTTTTTTATTGCCCTTTTTGGGCCTTTTGTTTATGAAATGGCAGCATTCGTTCTAAGAGGAAGTGAGTCTCTAGGAAACCAATGTTGGCCCTCAAATGAATCTAAGCAGGGTCTTGAATACTTTTCTTGACATGGCGACTACACGAATTAATTAATGAGCTGATTATAATTTATTGAAATAAACTGAACCTTGTTCGCGCGCGTTGATTGGTCGTCGGCTATTTCTAACCAGGGTGTTAACATCCTGACTGGATCGGCTCATAATTACCTTGAGGAAATTTGGTGCCATTAAAGGATATATTGGCCCGAGAGAACAAGCTTGGAGAGCTTTTAAGCCTTACTTATATGCTATTTACTAAGCATGTACACTTGAAAATCGGCGGTTAGCAAAATTTATAGTGCCGGGTGAAATGACAATCATCTGAGATAAACTGAATCTTATTTCAGTGTCTTATTTTGGGGCAACTGTAACCTGAATTACAGGTAAGTTTCGAAACATTTTTTCTTGTACATACTCATTTTCCTCTTTAAACTTTCAATTGACGAGACTGTGTGATTATCCAAGACTTAACGGTAAAAATTTTCTGAAGACTGGACAAGTTATTATTGCTTTCTAAAGTCGGTTTTCAATGGAAAGAACCGTTGATCTAGAAAACATATGTCACATGCACTTTCGTAACTTCAGTCAGTGTAGTCAGAGAATGGTTACGTTATGACTCGATATCCCGGTTTATTTGATAAATTTTGTTTGTCGTGTTTAAAGTTTGTCGGTTATGGGCGGTGAAAAACGTGTCGAGCTTTGTCGAGACACTCGGCCCATAACATCTGTTATTAGAGACCTCAACATCCGCCGACGGCTACACGGCACAACCAGAACTTCAAAAAAGGTTTGATTAGCAAAACAACAACTCTGTACGTGCAAGGAACTTTTTGGTACATTCCTTTGCCGTCACTGCACAACGTCGACGTAAAATTACTTAATTTCACGTTTTATGGAGGACGTAAAATAGCGTCCACGAAACTTTCTTTCTCAATCTGATTTTGAATATCGTTTTTAGGAACTCAACTCCAGGAGAGTTCGCCTACACGTGACAAAGCAAGTGAGCTGAAACAAGAGATCATAATATCATGATCTCTTACTTGAAATAATAGCGATGAAGATTGAAAGAACGCGAATTCAATTCTTAAGCGACGTTTTCTCCGCTGTCGACGTCCTCGGATCTAAGGGACGTTTCAGGGACTTAAGATCCGGGGACGAATGCCGCGGCGAAAATGTCGCTTAAAAACTACATTCGCATTCTTTTAATCTTCATCACTATTATTCCAATTCACTTACTCTGAAATGTAGACGAACACGCCTGGAGTTGACTGAATTCCTAAGAACCACATTCAGGTTCAGAAAGAGAAAGAAAATTTCGTCATGATGGAAAGTTAATGCTCTGTTAATTAAACCTGTTGCTTTTTTCACGTTCTCGTTGTCGTGGCTGTCATCGAATCTTAAGGTCTATATTAAAGTGCTGAAGAAGCGCTCTCGGCTAAAAATGTTTTAAGAAATACGAGCTTTCGACCGGCTGCTCTGCGGTCTTCAACGGGCGAAATGATTTAAAACTGAAAACAATTCTAACATAATACAATAGAATAAAAATTTAATTAACAATATACAAGGAAAATTAAGAAAGAATATATTGAGAAATTTTTTGCTAAAAAGAATGCTATATTGCCGTGGGGAAAGGCAAGAGTTAATATTGTCGCCAATACGGGTGAGCATGGTCTGCCAGGATTCCAGAAACATTCTAACGGGATAATTACCATTGTCTATAAGCTTCAAAGATCGAGGTGTTGTTTAAATCAATATCCGATGGTTATGAGACAAAGCATGATTAGCGAATTCTGGAGCCTTTAACCCGCTGTTTTCACACTGCTCGTTTGTAGCGAAAGATCTGCCCGTTTCTCTAATATAACTCCATGAAAAATTGCAGCACGGAATTTTGTAGACATAAGAGAGATTTAGAGTAATGTCATTTACGGCAAACGGCAACTAACAACGTGAATTTGTACCACGTGGCCAAGTTTTCCCTTGGCTTATCTTTTACTGTTCATTACGTCTACACAAAAATTAGTAATTTCACGCCATTGTCACCCATAAGAATTGTTTTATTTTCTATTTTGAGAAATTCTCAACTTGAAACTGACTTTGCAGTTTACCGTAAACGTGGCTGTAAGTCAGAGAGATAAGTACGTTTTATAGCTTTTAGTTACACTTAACTGATTCTTAGGGCCTGTTTACATGGAGGTGGGTAACCCCAGGTAGGTGAGGTAACCTGCTTATGTGGGGTAAAAAAATAACCCTCCTTTATATGCAATCTTACAACCCCACCATCCTGGGGTGCACTTTCTCAAGATTATTGAATGGTCGCTAAGCACGTAAACAAGAAAAATGCTGGCAAACCACGTGTTTTGGCGATTAATGCACTTCTACACTCCCTTGTTGCTCTTGCTGTAACCTTCAGTACAATGGCTTTCTATTGTTAACTTTAATAATGATGCAAAGCCACCGCCAAAGTGAAATTTGCAAGAATTTCATGTATCACGAATCCGACCCCGGCCAGGCGGGTTATCCCACCTTGAAACGTTTACATGGCAAAATTTGACCCCGGCTGAGAGGGTAACCCGGTCTGGTAGACCGGGCTACCCGCCTTGGCGGGTCACCCCACCTATCATGTAAACGTGATCAAATTAAAATGAGAGATTATATGGACAGGCGGGTTACCCCACCTAAGCGAGTTACCTCACCTACCTGGGGTCCCTCACCTCCATGTAAACAGGCCCTAAGCTTTATATGTGTCCCAATCAGTTGCAAGAGGCGATAGAACGTTTAGAAACCCTAATAAGTATTATGTAGGCACAGTTTACAAGGTGGCGACATTATAAATATTTTTTTCCGCGATCGAAAAGGCCTTACCATAAATAGGTGTATACCTTTAAGAGAAGGAACTATAACAAACGAAAAGTTTTTAGGCCTTGTCCACACTGATGAGTTTTCAAAAACTTCCGTTTTCTTGCTAATTTTGCACGTACAGAAGCACGCATTTGCTGTCCCGCACGAACACGACGTGAAATTTCACTATGCGACACGAAACTATGATGCGCTACCCAGCACTTTAACGCCTGGGAAATTCATCTACATGTGACCGGCATTTTATGCGAGCTCATTCTGGAATAAACACGATAATGTTTGAAAAAAACGTGAATTCGTCGCCATCGTCGTTGCTAAAGCTCCCTTTTAAAACTGAAAACAAGGTAGGAAATGCTCCGCGTCCATATTAGACAAAGACAATACATACTTCGGCCGCTGCACATACGTGCACTGCTAAATAATATACTCAAGCGCTCTAGCTTTGCTTTCAGATTCTTACGGGCAGTTTGCCAGTTGGGGATGGAAATCTATTTTCCGATTAAAATAATGGTGTTACAGAACATTTCGATCACAATACTCATCATCCCCAAGTGACGCACTGCCCGAAATCCCGTAAAAACAAACCCAAAGATCGTGAAAATATTATCAAGCATAAAGGTCTTCTTTGCAGTGGAAAGGTGGATTGTTAGCGGTACTCGAATTGGGAGCTGTATTTCTCCTTGATCTTAGGAAGCTCGGCTTTTACTGTGCTACCTAACTACTACAGGTAAGTGTTTTTCGCAGTTTGTATAGTTTGTTTTGTTACCATTTGTTTCGATTACGATTATGGACCAAATACGCAGTCAGATAAAAACAAGATAGAACTTCATATCACCGCCCTTCAAGTAGCATAAGTTCTTGTCATAGTGCTTACTTGACGTAGCAAAGAAAGAAACCGCCTTTCGAGGGATCTCAAAATAGTTGGCATCTGTTGTAAAAATGAAAGTTCAAATACACGCTGACTCTTAAAGATTTCTATACCTACAGGGAAACATCGTAGCAATCGTTTAAATCTTTCCTGCCATTCAAAAAATAAAAAATAGAAAAAGAAAACAAAACAAAACAAAACAAAACCAGCACGCTAATACATAGGTTCGAACCACCTTACAAGTTAAGGACGGTGTTATTTTCGGATACTATTTTTGTTCGAAGGCAAACTGGTTCGAAATGTTTTTTTAACGTAAATATTTAGAAACCACTCAAGAGACGGGAAAGGACGAGAAAACAAGCCTGTAAGTTCACAGATGCACCTGTTATCGTTGCCTTGAGATGATAAACAAAACATGAACAAATTAATTTGTCCGTCTACGACAAGCCATTAAGAAGAGCACTGATTTTATGCTCAATTTAAAACTGCTTTTAAGTAATTATATCTTTGACGCTTTGCTACTGCTATCAAACTGATTAACTGTCGTAAATTTTTCGTTAATATCGTTAGTAACAAAAATGAATCGTTAGCAACAAAAATGAAGGTCCAGTTGCTTTTTTCATTTCCACAAAAATCAGCTTTTTGTATTTTCCAGCTGTTCATACACGTTTTCAATAAAGCTTTCAGGATGCACAAAATAACTTTCTACTTAGACTAAAATAATAAATAATTCAGACTTAGTTTGACAAATGGTTCGTCAAAGTTATAGACAAGGTGTAAAGGAAATGAGATTAAGTTTTTATGTTGTGATTTGATCGACAATATGATGATATTGGTAATTCAGTCTTTTAACTGATATACAACTCGGTTCCCCTACTTTATTTCAGACTGAACATTTAAAATAACATTTCAAAAGCCTTCAAGGCTCATTTAGAAAGATTAAATAGACTAGTTGCGTGCTCGGAAAAAGGAAGTTTGGTCAAGAGTAGAAAAGACGAAAAAGAAAGTTGTGTGCAAAGGTAACATATATCAAAGCAAGATTAGCATCAAAAATTCAGGACGGTGCAAACAATCCAGGGCAGTGGCAGTTTGTCGATGCAAATTGAAAACCAATTTTGCGAAAGAAAACAGATTAGGGTGTATTTAATTTTCTGGTTAGAAAACTGGTCACTTTTTCGTTACTATTCAGCACTGATTTTACGCTTTGTTTCAGGACAACACTGTCAAGGACCAGCAAGTTTTAAGTATTCTACATAGCGAAGGCTGGATAATATGACAAACTACACCGACGAAGGCAAGAAGGCAGCCAATAACCACGAAATAATCGTCATTGTGAACTTTGTACTCAACGTTCCGCTAATTCTCATATCAATCACCGGGAACTCTTTGGTGTTAGCAGCCATCTTGAAAACTCCTTCCATTCGAACGCCTTCTATGATCATGATTTCCAGTCTCGCTGTTTCCGATTTGCTGGTGGGAATCATGGCTCAACCCCTGTTTCTTGTTAACGAGTTCAAGAACTTAACAGAAAGAAACCTGTTATTACACTCGCTGACTTCTTTAGCAGGTTTTTTTGTCTGCGGAGTCTCTCTCGGCACGACCACATTGATTTGCGTTGATAGGTTCATGGCCGTGCAATATCACATGCGATATTCCTCAATCGTGACTAAACCTCGCGTACTGTATACGGTGGTTGTAACTTGGTTGTTCACTTTCTTATGTCTGGGACTTTACTTTTGGAACAAGCCTTTGTATCACTTGCTGGCAGGAATTTACACTGCTATATGTCTAATTATTTGCACATATCTTTACATCAAAATATACGGAATTGTTCGCCACCATCAACTGCAGATTCGCGTCCAGGAACAAGCCGTACACAGCTCAAACGTTGGAAGCCAGCACCTAATGTTGCGTCTGAAAAAAAGCGCTTTCAGCACTTTCTTGTTTTACATTTGCATGGTCATTTGTTTTTTTCCAAATGTTATTTTAATGGCCTTGTTTGGTACGGTATACGCAACATGGCGACCTGAATGGGACTTAGCCACGACTGTGGTATTCATGAATTCGTCGATCAATCCAATTTTGTACTGTTGGAGACTGCGTGAACTCAGAGCCGCGGTGACGAAGATTGGAAACAAGATGTTACATAAAAAAACAGATGAAGATATCGTGACAACCACATACGCGGTCTGAAGGCAGACACAGGAAAGGTTCAAAGAGATTATATATGTATATCATAGAACCTAGAACAAGTGATATTCATTATCAAGTTGGTAAACCTGTTTTACCGTATTGCAAGCAGGCAATAGGGAGTTTTAGCATCGACGACGGCTACGACAGCGAAATCGTCACTTTTAAAATGACTTAGCGTTTTCCAAACTTTATTGCGTTAATTCCAATTCACTAAAAATGTCTAAATACTATTAAATCATATTTAATGTAGTTAACGACCAGGAGCTATGGTCCCGGGTGTTTTTGGCATTCTTTGGTAGCGCGTTGGTCATCTGTAGCGTTGTGCGTGACTATGTTTGCGTTTGTAGCGTTTACCATTGTTCGTGAGCTGGAGGGCAGATTCCTGTCCAGCGGTATGTCGCTTTGGCGCATGCGGAGGCCACGTGCCTACGTTGGGTTTGCGTTGTACTCGAAGCTTTGTTAGCGTGGCGTGGCGTTCCAGTAGCGTAGCGTTTCTCTTGGTTCTGCCCTAGTTTTGGTTAGCTTGGTTTCCCAGTTCGAGTAGCATAGCCTTTTCTCGTGGTTCTGTCAAAGTTTTTTCCGGTCGTAGTGGTTTTTCGTTGCCGTTGTTCGTCTTTTTTCCTGTTGTGGTTCGTCCTCTGCTGGAGAGTTTTTGGTTGTCCTCTGTTATGCCGCGCCCATCTCGCTCGACCAACAACAGCTTATCGGCGGGCCTTCCTACCGAAGACCCCCTTCCATCTACGGCAACGTCTGGAAGTCCTGTGTCGAGTACGGCTTCTAGTTCTTGGTCGCCTCAGTTGGCTGACTCCCTCACCGAGGCTGTGGTTCGGGCAATCGGAAACTCCATTCCCGCCATTATTTCATCGATCCAGAGAAACGCCTCCTCGCAGGCTTCTTCTTCCGTTCCAGGCGTTTCTGCTAGCGGGGCTCCACAACCTTTATTTTCTTCAGCGTCCACTTCGAGTGGGAGTACAAGTGATGGTGTTTCTTCGGTGGCTTCAGGTACGTTTACCCTTCCCGCGTTTGTTCCTACGTTTACGCCAGTGCCGGCCATTACCGTCTCGAGCTCGGCCCGCCCCGTGGCTCCTACTCCCTCCACTTTCGTATCGCCCGGCGTTACTAGCGGTCTTCCAAGCCTTGAGTCTTCGTTGGCATCTCCCAAGTCTGAGAAGGCTTTTATCGTTGGTCCGGGGCATGCCCCTATTCCCTCAAAACTAGTGTCAAAAATTGTAGGTGGCCAGTTTGTCGAGTTGGCAGATTTGTTGTCCGTGAACCTTCGCGCCGTGGAGCAGGAGCCGCAAACGTTCCTCGATGGTAAGCTTTTGGTGTCCTCGTCAAAACGCAGGCAAGTGGAAATAAAAGACATTTTGACTTGGACGGAAGCCTTTACTATTTTTCAGATGGTGCTGTGCGCAGCTCACCCTCATCGTTGGCCCGATCTCTCCAAGTATAAGCTGCTTATCATTCAAACGGCTCGTCATTTTTCTAGTTCAGCCTGGTTAGAGTATGACCTGGCGTTCAGAAAGGATGCGGCTGCCTCTGGCCTCAGTGACTGGTCAAGGATGAACTTAGACCTATACAACTTTCACTTAAGGTCTCCAACCATGGCCTCACCCCCGCCACCTCGGTCGTCTTCTTCCACGGCATCAGCCTCACTTCCTGCCGCCTCCCGTGATACCAGCCTGGTCCCTCCTTTTTGCCATTCATGGAATGACGGGCAGTGCCGCTGGCCCTTTGGTAGGTGCAAATATCGACACCGCTGCAGTAACTGTGAGGGCGAACACACCCAGATCAATTGTCCATTTCCCAACTCCTCTGGCGCACGATCCCGATCTCCCCAACCCGGGGGGAGAGGGGGACGGTACTGAATGGGCAGTTTTGCCCGGTGAGGCTTGTGTACATAGTGTAAATAGTTTTGTTGCGTCATCAGAGGGGCAGCGTGATCTGCGTTCCTCGGTGAAGCCGTCTTGTTCTGTTACAGTTCCAGTTAGTATACCCAGCGTTGCAGTTTCTGTTCATTCTTTCTCGCCGTTAGCCCCAGCCTCCCAGGTCTCTCCACTACGGCCGGCTCAATTTCAGATAGAACTTCAGCATCATCCAGACCAGGCGGCAGTGGCCTATGTGTTGTCAGGATTACGTGAGGGTTTTCGTATTGGCTTTGAGGCGTCCATGGTCAATCTTAAGTCCGCTTCTTCGAACATGCGTTCCTCCTTCGAGCACCCATTTGTGATAGACTCCTACTTGCAGACCGAAGTTTCCTCCGGCAGGGTGGCTGGCCCCTTTTCAGCCCCTCCTTTTCCTTCTCTACACATCAGCCGCTTTGGGGTCATTCCCAAGAACAATCAACCAGGCAAATGGCGTCTCATCCTTGACCTCTCCTCTCCTGTTGGGCACAGCGTGAACGATGGCATTCCCAAGCCTCCCTTCACAGTGCAGTACGTTTCAGTCGATGCAGTTATTGAGGGCATCATGGCGTGGGGTCGCGGAACACTAATGGCTAAGTTCGATGTGGCCAGTGCATACCGGAATGTGGCTATCCATCCCGACGATCGCCCCTTGCTGGGGATGCAGTGGCGTGGGAAGTACTTTGTCGATCTGGTTCTCCCGTTTGGGTTACGTTCAGCGCCATTTATTTTCACTTCCATTGCGGACCTGGTTGAATGGATCTTGGTTCATAATTATGGCGTGGACTTCTTACGCCACTACCTGGATGACTTTTTTACCCTTGGTCCACCGTCATCCCCGCTCTGCCACTTCTACTTACTTACCTGTGTTCGCCTTTGCGAAAGGCTTGGTCTCCCCCTTCATCCTGACAAGGTAGAGGGACCGACGACTTGCTTAACTATCCTCGGGATTGAACTCGACTCCGATAGGCTTGAGGCTCGCCTGCCCACTGAGAAAAGAGACCGGATTGTTGCCTTACTTGAAGATTGGTCCACCAAGCGTTTCTGTAAGAGGCGGGAGTTGGAATCCTTGATTGGCCACCTCCATCACGCCTGCAAGGTTGCCCCACAGGGGCGGACTTTTCTTCGTCGGATGATTGACTTGCTTTGTGCCTTCCGCCTGGACGATCATCCCATCAGGCTAAACCAAGAATTCCGTCGGGACCTTACCTGGTGGCGGGAGCTTTTTCAAACCTGGGATGGCCTCAGTTTCTTTTGCATGCCCACGTGGGCGCCCGTCCCGGATTTCCAAGTCTCGTCGGATGCTGCAGGGTCACTGGGCTATGGGGCTATTTTTAACACCAAGTGGTTTTGCGGCGCTTGGTCTATGGAGCAACGGTCGTTATCGATTGCGTACAAGGAGCTCTTCCCCATCGTTGTAGCCGCCGCCTTATGGGGTTCTCAGTGGGGCTCTCGGCGGGTCGAGTTCCTGTGCGACAATGAGTCAGTGGTGGCTGTACTTAAGTCTGGCACTTGACGGGACCACCACTTGATGGGGCTGCTGCGCCATTTATCCTTGCTGGCTATACGCCACTCATTTATGTTTACGGCGTCTTCAGTTCGCGGCTTGGCCAATCCAGTAGCTGACTCCCTCTCACGTTTTCAATTTCAGCGTTTTCGTCGTCTGGCACCTCAAGCCGACCTGACTCCCTGTGTGATTCCCGAGTCGCTGCTGGCCGCACTCCAGACGTGTTGACCCAGAGGTGTCAGTTTCTGCTCTCCCAGGGACTCGCGCCCTCCACTCGGCGTGTTTATCTCTCTGCTCAGCGTCGATATATTGATTTTTGCCGCCGGGATGGTCGCCTTAACAGCGATGGCTCCTTCCCTCCTGCCGATGAGGAGACTCTCATGCGCTTTGCTTCACTCTTGGCTGACAACTTGACCCACGCATCTATAAAAGTATACCTGTCAGCAGTACGTTCCCTTCACATCGACCATGGCTTGTCAGACCCTTTCGTCAACTGCCTTCGTTTGCAGCGTTTACTCAGGGGAATTAAGCGGGTTCAAGGTCCAGTATCACCCCGGCGCCTGTCTATCACCCTGGATCATCTGCGGGCGATTCAACATCGTCTGGACTTCTCCAGGAGAGACCATGTGATGCTGTGGGCGGCATGCTGTTTGGGTTTCTTCGGTTTCTTACGAGCTGGGGAGTTCACAGTGAATTCTGCATTTCAGCCTAGTATCCATATGACTGTTGCTGACCTGCAAGCTGATTCCCTGGTGAATCCGTCCTGTTTTAAAGTTCATATCAAGTGCTCTAAGACTGATCCGTTTCGCATGGGCTGTGATATATATGTGGGGCGTGGTGAGGGCCCGGTGTGTCCCATCCGTGCCTTGGGCAACTTCTTGGCTCTGCGTGGCTCTTCTGAGGGTCCTCTCTTTACTTTTAGTGACGGTCGCCCTCTTACTCGGCAACAATTGTCATCCACAGTTCAGTCTATCTTGCACTCAGCTGGCTATACTGGCTCTTATTCAGGCCATAGCTTCCGTATTGGGGCGGCAACTACAGCTGCTGCTCGGGGAGTTCCGGATCATCTGATCAAGACCCTAGGCCGGTGGTCTAGTGATGCCTACCAGATTTATATTCGCACTCCAGTTAGCTCCATCATCCACGTATCCAGACAGCTGGCTGCATAGCAGGTATCTGTACTACCTTTGGGGCTGCCGTGGGGGTGGGTGCCTCAGGTTTGGGCCCTCGGGGCCTGGGGCTCTGCAGCCCCGAGCCCCCTTGCTCCGGGTTTCCGACCCGGAGGTTCCTTCGGCTTGGCGCGGGGGGGCTCGTGGCTGGGTTGCGGGTTGGTAGGCCTGTGGGTGTTCTTCCGCCTTGGGGTGTATTGCGGTTGCAGCCCCCTGGCCCATGGGCACCCAACCTCCACTTGCGACGCAGGCGTTAAATACTATTAAATCATATTTAATGTAGTTAACGACCAGGAGCTATGGTCCCGGGTGTTTTTGGCATTCTTTGGTAGCGCGTTGGTCATCTGTAGCGTTGTGCGTGACTATGTTTGCGTTTGTAGCGTTTACCATTGTTCGTGAGCTGGAGGGCAGATTCCTGTCCAGCGGTATGTCGCTTTGGCGCATGCGGAGGCCACGTGCCTACGTTGGGTTTGCGTTGTACTCGAAGCTTTGTTAGCGTGGCGTGGCGTTCCAGTAGCGTAGCGTTTCTCTTGGTTCCCCTCCCTCCCTCCGCTTTCTTTCTTATTTATTTAGTTATTTATTTTTTTTCAGGGGTTGGTTCATTTTACTTCCACTGGGCTTCTGGCCTCAGTGTGACGGGTGCTATAATGGGGGGCTGGGCGCGGGGGGGCTCGTGGCTGGGTTGCGGGTTGGTAGGCCTGTGGGTGTTCTTCCGCCTTGGGGTGTATTGCGGTTGCAGCCCCCTGGCCCATGGGCACCCAACCTCCACTTGCGACGCAGGCGTTAATGTAGGCAGATTTCCCTGGGGTTCATTTCTTCGGGACCCACTTAAGTTTAGAAAGAGAAAGAAAATTTCCCTGTCGCTTGTTTACGTCCTCCATAAAACGTGAAATTAAGCTGAAATACCACTGCTCTAAGCCAATCAAATTGCAGAAATTTCTCATGTAGTAGTATAAGGCGTGACATTAGGCATTTTCACGTCGTAGTCGTGGAGCAACGGCAAAGAAATATACAAACAAGACGCTACGGAGCGTACACTTCGGCGTCGTGGTTGTGGAACTAATTAATTGTAAATGCGGAGGAATAGTAAGAAATTAAATATGGTAAGAGTAAGGTGTTAATTTGTGAAATTATGGGATTTGTCAGGATATTCTGAAAAGAGCAACATCCAAGAGGCCTACTTGCCAAAAATTAGCATTTCGGGACAAATTGTCTCCGAGATATTAGCCCAGTTATGCTCTGATGACTCTATACAAATCCTTCTAAAAAAACAATTCTCTATTTTTCTTAGTCACATCAGGCTTCAAAAACAGCATAGCAGTCTCATGTACTGATTAAAGATATTTAAGGCATGGGTAAGGAGTCAATTACGTTGAGCATGGAATTGGCTAAAACTCAATGTTACGATTTCGAATGTTTTGAGGATAATTATTCACTGACTATCAGCACGCAGGAATGTCGGATTAACACAAGGAAGTTTAACACCAAAGGAACATAGCCTTTACAGAGCTTTAAAACACAGCATCCACCAACACAAACTTGACTTGAACTTTGAGTAAAACTAAACAGCCTCTACCAATAATAACAAACTCTCACTTGAACTTCAGATATCTTACGGCTTCCGCGAACTTGTAAACACAATACCTGAAAATCGACCTTCGTCACACTTGACTAAACACAGCAGTCCAGCTCGTGGGAAAAACTTTGTTCTTCAAAAGAACTCGCTTGGAACTTGTATACCGTTTGACATAAGGTTCTAGAAAATACTAAACAGCAGGCGAATAGTAGTAGCTTTTCGACATATTTTATGATTTCAGTAACTGATGCAAATCTGCTGACTCATGCTGAAATGTAAACATGCCCTAATTAATTATTCAAAAACGTAGAGAACGTTCGAGAAAGTCACGCAACGCATGAAAGCAATTTTACTACGTAACACTCAACAAAGACAAAATGTCTTTTTGCAGCATTTTGTAACTTTAAATTCATCATAAAACAGTTCGAAACGAGGGCTCACTCGTGAAATGTTTTTCAACACTCGAAGAGAAAATTCGTGTCTCTGCGCGACCACGAAATATCCTCTATTTATTCCTCGAGTAATTAAAGACTAAACTCGAAGTGATCTCAAGATATCACGAAGTAGTCCGGTCTCATTTCGTGAAATAGTTGAAAAAAGCCGAAAAGTCACGAACTTGCACGCCCAATCTTGTCCCGAAACTAGTGCATCATTTCATAACTATTTTTCACATCTCGAACTACCTTGGGTCGCAGTAGCGCAATCGGCTAATCCCTCAACTTAGAGTCTCCTCTGATCTGACGGGTCACACAGGTGAGTCGGTTCAAACCCCGGGAAAGCCAAAATAAAAATTCTTTCTTCCTCGAAAAAGTTAAAGAATAAATCAAAGAAATCGAAGTGATCTCGAGATATCTCGAATTAATTCGGCTCTCACTTCGTCAAATAGCCGAATAAAACCGAAAAACTACAGACTTTGCATGCCCAATCTTGTCAAAAAATTGTAACTTTGATACATTCCTGAGCGTCGCGAAACCTTTACTTCGCGCTCCGCCGAAGTAAAAAGCGTGATGCACGTGCAAACTTGACGTTTCGTTTAATAAACCTGTTGCTGTTTTGACGTTCTCGTAGCCGTCGCCGTCGTCGTTGCTAAAATTTCCTAATTTAGGACCCTTCTCGCCGTTACTTTTGTCTACCACAACGCAGTACAAACTGCGCAATGGAGGAAAAAAACACGAAATACTATATTGCGTTTTAATCTTTTAGCCTTGATGTGGCTATGGTAATGTATGATAATGAGCTTAAGAGAAAATAAAATCAAATAAAAAAAATCTTCAAATAAAATTTAAGCCAAGGATGATCTTGAACCACAACACATATTCAATAAAAGCAATTCAAAAACATCCCGCACTTCCGTCTTTAAAACTTTTATTAGCCAACCAAGTAATCAAAAGAGTATAATTTAAAATGTATATGGACACCCTCTAAAGGTGGCTCAACACTGTTTTGGCAGTTTGTGAGTATATGTCAGTTGCCAAATCATAACAAGAGAAAGGTTGCAGCTCATAAGCTGAAACTTGGCGAGTGAAAAACCCGCAAGTGAAAAATATACTGATGAAATATTTTGATTGACAGGTAAAATTTAACGTTTCGTAGTTTCCATGGCAACATGAACGATTGAATACAACATTAAAATAGGCTTTCGCTCAGTTTACATAAAATTCGCTCATTAGAGTTTCCTATAAACTTGCACACAGCTTACTATAATTAATAATTACCATTTAAAACTTATTTGACCAAATATTAACAGGCGGGTTTTTAGATAATCAATAATATAATTGTTCTGTATTTATTAAATGTGTCACCAAATTCGTCCTTTCAACTTCCACTTTAAAGTGCTCATTACTTCAAATAAGATAAAAGTAAAAATTTTGCCAATTATATAGAGAATACGTATCAGAAATCGAACGAGTGAGCGCAGCGAACGAGTAAGATTTCTGATACAAAAACAACGAGTGCGTAAATACCGTACAAAGCACTTTCCATGTGGTATTGTGTTTATTATATACATACTGAGTCATTCATCATTTTGCGGCCCTTTTTATTTTAAATCTTTCAAAAATGCTAAAATTTGCCGCTACACACTTACCGCAAAAATGACAACGAAAACGAAGTATCAGCTTTTTAGTAAAAACGTTTGTTAAAAACATAAATGACGGTGAGGATATGAGGTTTAATCCAAGAACTATAAGTAATCTTAACTGTTTGATCTCAATGCACAATTGAAAATGAGTGAATTTAAGTAAAATGGCCGGTTTCAATATAAGCTTAAGCTTAAATGAAAGGCAAAGTAGCTCCGACAAAAAGCACAACAAAAGCTTACGTCTCGTTCTGTTTATCCCTTTCCGCTGTTGTTTCACCGGCTCTCTACCGTATTTTTTTATCGACAGTGAAACAAACGAAACTATTCCACTCCATTTCCGAAATGTTTTTCACTTTTTTAGCGAGAAAAACTCCTTGAGTAAAACTTTTCTCGTTGATAAATGTGTGCGAAGCGGCGCTGCAAGCTGCAATAAAAGGCGGGAATTTTGGCGCGAAACTCCCACACCTCTGTGGCTTCTGATTGGACGTATCATTTTTCTCACACGTGAAAAAACATCGTTCGCGATTCTGATTGGACGTATCGTTTTTTTCACGTGTGAAAACCATCGTTCGCTCCTCTGATTGGCTATAACTAATTTGCGTACGAAAATTTACGACATAGCTTTTTGGTGAGTATTTCTCAGTATGTATATAATAACACAAAATATTCATGAGTAGATTTTGAGAAATCGTCTTCTGTGTACCATTGCTCTTTTCGTCGCCATGTTTGTTTGTATAATTTAAAACACACGCTACCGCTGACCGCCCGCAAAACGGTGTTCAGCCACCTTAAGCGCGCTGAGCGCCATTAGTTTTTACATAACTTATTTCTCTTCTTTCAAGTGTTCCTTGATGTTTGCGTAAAAAATCTGAAAGTCTTTACCTGTCATCTGTTACAAAGTCAAATATTTGATGAGTAGCAGGCACTTTGACGCTAGTAATCTCTTGTATTCATTTGCAAATCAACGATACATTGATATTCCATTTTGATCTGAATAACAATTTTAATCAGTTAACCTGTAGTATTAAAATCACCTCCGCCTACTTGTTTTCGTAAAATAATTTTCAGGTTTAGACAAACCTCAAGCAATGATCTGAGAAAAAAAAACACTTGCTAGCAACATTCACATCACAAGAGAGCTTGTTTTACCTATCTCGCATAATCAAAACATCATAATGCAAGTCCTGATCAAAGTCTAGACAACAGTCATCGATCGTTGTTTTAAAATTCGGATTCTTTTGTTTGTGCAATTTGTCTCTATCGTGACCCCCAGGTTAAAGAACAAGGGGCATGCAAGTCGAAATCGAAAATTTTAAATTGGTATTTGCGTGGAGCAGTGAAGATATTGCTGACAAAACACTGCGTTGAATATCAAGACGTGAGAACTAGAACGTCGCTTCGACTGATCCCTTTCTCGGATAAAAAGAAAGCGCAGGTCGGAGCAGCTGCTTTCAAAAATCAACTTAATTTAGCGCGTATTATCAACTCCAATGAGCTTCACTTCCGCCCTTCGCCGTTGACGAGCAACGGGATACAGTACTGAGGAAATAAAAGTGGAGATCTAAGTTTTCAACTGGAACAGAGGCTGGGTGAAAAGATGGACGACAACGATGGAGACAAAAACATATCTGCTACTCAAAAAAACATAGCCGTCATCAACTCTGTGATCAATACCCCTCTGATTCTCATCTCAATCATTGGGAACTCATTGGTGTTAGCAGCCATCTTGAAAACTCCCTCCATTCGAACGCCTTCAATGATCATGATTTCCAGTCTCGCTGTTTCGGATCTTCTGGTTGGAGTCATGGCTCAACCGCTTTTCATTGCGAACAAGTTCAAAAGCATAACAGAAAAAGACTTGTTTTTGCAACATGTAACAGTAATGACAGGTTTCCTTCTCTGTGGAGTCTCTCTTGGTACGACAACAGTGATCTCCGTGGACCGGTTCATGGCCTTTCATTACCACATGCGATATTCCACAATCGTGACCAAATCTCGCGTGCTGTGCACCGTAACAATGATTTGGTTGTTCACTTTCTTATGCCTGGGGCTTTACTTTTGGAATCATCCTTTGTATCATTTGCTGGCAGGAATTTACCCTGCTATATGTCTCATTATCTGCACATATCTTTACATAAAAATGTACGGAATCGTTCGACATCACGACTTACAGATTCGCGTTCAGAAGCACGCAGTAGAAATCTCAAGTTGTGCAAATAACACGCACATGCTTCGTTTGATAAAAAGTGCTGTTAATACGTTCGTGTTTTACATCTGTCTCGTCATATGTTATTTTCCGAACGTTGTTTTTATGACTTTGTATGGGACAGTACACAGAGAGTGGAAAACCGAATGGGATTTGTCGACGACTGTGGTATTTATGAATTCTTCGATAAACCCGATTTTGTATTGCTGGCGACTTCGAGAGCTTAGAAAAGCGATGGTGAAGATTGGAAGAGCCCTCTTAAATAAACAAACCAATGACTGATATGGAGGCAGTAACACATATAGCTGAAAACAGATGAAAAGTTACCTACCGATGCTCTTTTAGATATGACAGCGACTTTGATCTACAGTCAAATCCCGTTAACAAGGACACTGAGGGGGCCACAGAAAGCGCCCGTATTAAGGTGGCTCGATGAGATTTTTCAGGGTTAATAACTCCCGAGTTTGAGCATAAACTGCGTCGCCATTCACAAAGATTTGGAAAAATTACCATCAAGTGGACCAAGACGTTTACAAAACCGCTAACAAGACCGCCTCGATACATACTTATCACATCCTTCTTTCTAGCCATTGGTTAAAGCTACTGTCACCATGATCTTTCACATGTTTTAAAATGATTGAAACTACTATGGGGTGAAATTGCATTTCAAAAACGCTTCGTTTTCTACAGATAGCAGCCGAAGATCAAGATTGTCCAGTTTTATCCAGTTCACTTTAACTACTAAAAAAACTAAATTCTTGTCAAACAACATGAATATCGACCAGGTCCATTTGTAAGATTTGTATAGTTTAAAGTGCATAATTGAGATGCCGTCGATTCTGAAAGGCTAAACTAGGTGTAGATAACGAAAAAAACTGGACAATTTACGGACTAAAAGCTTAGTGGCCACTCAATTAAAGCTGAATTTAGTCCCCGAAATGTCCTCAGACTTTTAATGAAGCGCAATGAGGCACGGGTGATACGCATTCAGTGAATGAACCGTAAAATATGCTTTTTTCTTAAAATAGCTTTTAAATTAAGATGAATGAAAATGTAATGCTAAAGAATATATTAATCTTTCAATAGATAAAATATTGGAAAGACCGGTAGGAAACGGGAATTCAGTAATGAACAGAAGTATACATAAATACGTTAGAGGCACAATAATTAGTAATTTTGGAATGACGATGGTGTAAACCGCAGAAATACAAATTTTAAATAAAGATACGATCGTCGCAGTGGTAACTGCAATTTAAGCAATTGCAAATGAACTCAAAAAAATTTCGGGACTTCAACGGGGTTCGAGCCCATGGCCTCTGCTTAAGCCCTGCAGTGCTCTACCAACTAAGCTATGAAGACTCATATATGACAAAACCTCTTTGATACCAGTTTCACGCTTTTGCGGCCGACTGATTTTTGCAAGTGGTTTTACCAGTCCTGAGTTTACTGACCAATTGCCCACACCGTAAACCAACTGGTTTGCCCATGTAGATTAAATGGTAAACAACTTAGGCTTTTAAATGTTTAAGCTTCCTAGAGACCGCAACGACTAGCTTGACTTCACCTGAACTACTACCAATTACTACCAATTCGGTACATACCTGCAGTGCAATACAGTTGGAGTGTTTGTTCCTTCGCGGTAATGGCGAACGATATGAATAAATTCTAAGAAGTCCGTCGAATCGTCAGGGACATCTATGGATAATTAAAACAGAAAACATATTTTTATACTGCTGTGAAGGTTTAGCAAAGTACCCCCCGTCAGCGTGTTACAAATCTAAGAAAACAAGGTAAAATAATCGAGAAACTCGAACATTTACTTCCAACGACCTTTCCCTACAAACGGTCTTATGAAGTGGGAGATAGGCCGTACAATATACAAAAATCACTGAACAACCGTTTCCAAGAGGCGTTACGATCCGGAGAGTGAATGTTTAACAGATATCACTTTTCAGTTAAATCAGGTTCAAATTTCTACTTTAAAAAATACGAGGTAAGAAAAAACATAAGGCGTACGCAACAGCAAAAGCTCGACTTTCGGGCGACGTTTAATAACATTTAAGCCAAAGGTAAATCTAACAAGAAAATTACTGTAAAGTATCATGTTCAGATTTCATTAGCAACGAGTTAACAAGTTCAGAAAAAAAGGTGCGTCCTGTTCTATTTATAAACTGACACTTTATTTTTCAGAAAAAGCTAAACATTATCCTAACGGAAGTTTTCCCCTCTAAGTGTCAACACCTTTTAAGACCAAAGAAATGTAATATAAATTGCCTAGTATCAACTACTATTGTAATCTCGGTAATTGTTGGCGGGGCTTAACTCAGTACAACGAGCAGAAAGAAATAGTATTTCACATTCCCATAACTTTCAATGATACGATTTTTCTTTTTTTTTTTTTTAATCATAAAACCCAGAATAATTTATCTCTCCGGGACTATAAACGTCAAAACTTTGTGAAGCGGCTTAAGAACAAGACAAAACTAATGACCGGTAAAAACATGTCAGAAATCTTTCTGGGAATAAATGAACATATCAAGTTCTTTTGGAGTAACGACTTTAACGCTTCAAAATTAATCAATTAATTTTGTCATAACATGTATCACCAGCTCAATCGCCAAACGGTTCAGTTGTCAAAAGAAATGATAGCAGCTCTTTCCACAACAATTGCCGGTCGAGGCAGCGAAGACAAGCTTATGATAACCATCGCTCAAGCTGAGATAAAACTTCCGCGACATATTTGTTCAGGTGGCCAACAGCTAAATGCCTTTTTAAATAAAACGACATTAAGCCAGATCTTGATAATTACACTAGGAAAGAGCATACACGAAAACAACAAAGTTCTTTAAAAAAAAAATCCAGTTCATATGTCGAATCTAATTTTCTCTTCAAACATTTCAAGGGCGATTTGACACGCAAGGCGAAAGACGGCTTCGTGTTGGTTAAATTTTCCCGCCAAAACACGTAACTGCAACAAAGAAGCGACCAACTATTTGCACGCCATTCCAGGTTCGTTCCATATTTTTCACGTTTTGAAGCGAAGAACGAATTTGGTTTAACAAATTTCTCGCCAGGATTTATAAACAATGAGTACCTTAAAAGTTTTCATCGAAAAAGTCGGCCAAGCACCTGCACCAAGCAAAGATTTTCACCAACTTGTTGTGAATGAAAGAGAAGCGATTTGGCGAACATGGCGGATTGCAATCCGAAGAGACCAGCGAGGATTACCTCCAAGTCAAAAGAAAGTCTCATGGGATGAGTTTGACGATGATGCTCTTCTTCAAAGCGACATTAGCCGTGTATTTGGCGAAGAAACGCTTAAACACGTTCACGCTATTGTTTGTGGTGACTGGCTTATTCGACTTCCACCTCGAGTTCTCGTTCACATTGCCTCGTTTCTTGATCTGATCGATGTAGTTCATTTGGGAGCTGTTTGCAAGTTTACGAAGAAAATTTGTGCGAATGATTTGCTGTGGGAAAAGATATTTATGACTTATTGCGACAAGGTTACTGACGAAATGAAGATCCTGGCCAAGGAAATTGGTTGGAGAAAAGTTTTCTTTGCGAATAAACTGGAACTACGCGTGAAATTGCGGCGATTAAAAAAGAAATGAAAACAAAGTAAGCTTTCAAGTTAAAACACAAGTGTTCGTCTCCCGAAAGTAATTGATGTTGTTGTCGGTAAGACAAATATGTTTTTCTGATATGAGATCAGCAAAATCTGGCGTAAGTTTAGGATATAAGCTTAATTTTGCAACGAATCTTGAGCTCACTGAAAAGTCTTATCCTCTGATTGAAAATAAGTAAATGTGGTCTCGAATAACATTTATTCTGATAATTACTCACAAGAAGTCCTGTAAAAAGATCTTGCCTTTATACATACTATCAATATTTTTGCAAAATTAAGACGTTTTCAGTCACTATAGCTTTGTAAAGGTTTGGCGGACTTGAATCTGTTTGGAACATTTTGTCAACGGTTTGGAAAAAGACGGTTTTTTGATAAGAGTTGAAATAAAAATACACAAAATACCTTGTGGTGAATCTATTATTTTAAATCATCCAAAAAGCAAAACTTCAAAAAATTGAGTATTTTAAGCTTCAAAATATAGTCATTAATCTTACTAATTTGAACATAAAGCTTATAAATACTAAAACTGTGACATTTTCATAATTTAGCTAAGTGAATACTTGTATCAAAACCTAAAACGTTAAATCACTCTGTGCTGGGAAGTGGGTTTTAAAAGTGCTAAAATCGATTTTTTGCCTTATTTTACTGGTATTTTTTTCCATTCAGGTTTTTCAGAATTCATGTCAAAAGCATCTTACTTTACTGGAAAAGTCAGTGTTATTAAATCCTGACCTTTCAACCATACCAAAGGTCAGCAACTGAGTTCTACTTCAAAGGAAAAAATAGTGCTCATGTTTACAGAGCTTTTTTTTTTCTGGGGGGGGAGGGGGGGGGGGGTGGGGGCTCTTTCCAGTTGAAAGAGCGGGTTTTGAATGTGAAGCTGGTCAAGCTGCAAACTGGTGAAGCTGCAAACTCCTATAAGAATTCGGTTCGATTTTCAGAACTTAGCTAATATATTACCGATGAAAAATTGCTCTGCAAAGATAATTTCCTAAATTCCGTAAATCCAGTGAGTTTTTTGGGGGTTTAAAATGAACTTGATTCTGTAGTCGGGCTAAGTCATTGCAGAACGAACACAAAGTGTCCCGCGGCTTCGAGCATGCGTTATCTCGTGTAAAATGGCACAAACTGTCCCACTACAATTCATGTTCATATGAAGGAAAAGGGTTAGGATGGGGTATAGCGGAAGATTGGACTATATACTTACCGTGATCCGGCCACGCAATGTACTGCAACTGAACAACAACTCTGCTTCGCAAGCTCTGGAACAGAAACACGAAAGACGAGAAGACATAAATGAGTTGTTATAAAGATCAATTAAAAGCGACTCAGATAGCGACATCTCTGTTCCCACTTCAAGAGCGAGGAAGGCAAGAAAACGGACACACAATAATTGCAGTACCTTTGAGTCAGTGACGTACATTTCGCGGTAAACGTACGATGGTGAGAAGTCACGGATTTTCGTGCAGATGACTTCCAGGTTTTTAAACGTAAGTGTTTCTTCTCCTTCTGGCCAGTACTGATGGCATTTTACCTAAAGACAGAAAAAGATGTACTCATCAAATTTAACCCTACCTTATCTGGGCTTCGTCAAGCGTTCTCTCCATACACGCTTGTTGTGTGTGGATACAGGAACTAGGCAAGTCAGACATTACGATGTTAAGGCGTCTTCCCAGGACTACCCGGTCAATGCATTTCGGTGACGTATCCAAGACGAACGGCAAAGAGAAACTCGCTATGACCACGTGACATGAAAACCGTTGGCCGCGTGTGACCATTCAAATGAAAACTACGGAGCAGTACTTTCCTGTTGTACTGTTTACTATGCCGTACAAGGTGGTTCTAACTTTTGGGTCTGTGGATGAAATCCTTAAGTGTGATCATTCAAATGAATGCTCCCGAGCAGTACTTTCCCGTGATACTGTTTGTTATATTGTATTAGCTCGCTTTAATTTAACTTAGTCCGCGAAGAAAGCCCTAAAGTGTAACCATTCAAACCACAATACACAATTAATATATTTACCCTTCCTCTTTCTACTGTTGTTGTAAGCATGATAATAAGAGAAGCCTCTTGTTCCCAAACCATCTGGAACGGAACAAAACACAAGTCATCTCAATGTTCTGATTGTGTAAACAGCCGCTTTGCAACTTGGGGTCAAATTACCTATCTCATGCTGAAATTATGGGATACAAACCTACCAATACCAGAGGAGGAGAGACCATTAAAAAAATAAAGTGTCTGCCTGTTTTCAGGTTTCAAACACCTCAAATTGGCTTCTTAACTAATTTTCCATACTCTTTCCCTATCTCTGGTATTGTTGAGGTTGCTTCACATGATGATTTACATTACGTACGTCACGTGACTGCGCGACTAAAGGGCCCAAAGAACAGCGATGGAACAGCGTCGTCCCAACCAAGTCAGCCACTCTGAGCTACTCTGTGGCACTCAACTGACATAAAACGCGCCGAAACACTTAAAACCGACTCCTGGTTTTGCTTATGTTGTAAGTCAGAATGAAATTCAGGTTAAAATGAATTAAATCTACTTTGATTCTAACTTTGCTTTGTCTGGGATCCCTAATTATTCATGATCGTACAACAGGGCACATTCTACCTGCCAGAAGTCTCCACACGTCTTTTCTAATGGTCCTTGGGCAGCTATGTATCTGTTGACCACTCCTCTAGAGGGGACCTTCATCTGTGAAAAAGTTTGCAAACTATTATTGCGGGCGAGAAGAGGAGCCCGCAATCTTAATCCTCAGGTTGTTATTACGCACGCGTCACATGTATGTAGCCAGCGTTCGTTTGGACTGCCATTAAGAATGAACGGAATTTGATCACTTGCGTTTGGACCTTCTATCACGTGCAATCTGATGAAGAGTGTTTTGACCATTTGTCGCGTGAAACTTGCGCAAAGCACAGCGTCGGAGTAAAAGCGTTTTAACCTTCGGTCGTTGTCGCCCGCACCCCGTAACCTTGGTTATTACTAGTTGGTAAAAACTAAGGACATAAGCTCATTTCTACTTCCAGCGTCTTACTTTGCAACTACTTTTCTATTCAACACGAATTCACTTCCCTTCTCACCCCCTAACTGGGATGTTGCTTCGCCAACAAGGCAGCACACAAATAAAGGAATGGCACCGACTGATGAAGAGCAAAGGAATATCGTCGGAGATGGGTGAGAAAGCTTCGGGAAAGGGGATCCCCTCACTTTAGGCCCATTTTCCGCGCTATGTTTGACCTCTCTTGAGTCTTGAATCGTTTCAAAACGTGATGAATACACCTCTTAAGCTTGTATGTTTTGTTTTCTCAATAGAGGTCTCAGGGGAACTGGACCCTTTGTCTTTTCATAAATTATGCCTACATATGCAAGTGAACAAGACGACATTTGAAAGAAACGGTTCTCTAGAGTATTATCACATGACCTGTATTGGGAAAACAAAACATACAGGGTAAAGAGGTCTATTGCGTGTATCCCTATTATCTGAAGGCCTACAACACGCAGACTTATTTATGGTAATTTCATTAATGAAGTGACATGTTAACTTACAGAGACATAATTGGCGTTAACGTAATCATTTTTTCCTTTGCACAACGTAACCCTTGTGTCGTCATCTGCAGAAACAAACAATGTATTTGCAAAAAAGGAGTTACTCTCTGAGCGTTCAGACTAAATCCGTCCATTTTGACTCTTTCACGCTAAGAGCAGTAAATAAGGGAGACATAATCTGATTTGGGCCCACGGTCATGAAGGTATTTTCGCTTGGCGGAAGCGCGCAACTTTTTGAACAGCAAAGTGTACAAGTTTTTGTTTTAGCGCGGGTAAAAAATTCGACGGGGTAAAAGCTGTTCACACTCGACACTAATAACCCAATAAAAAACAATTAAAATAACCAGATTTGAAAGTGACTCATAAACTTTCAAAATATGCATGTCACTTACACGGTAGAATGTCTCTATATCTGTTTTTCGGGAGGTTTTCTGGTTTTCTGGCTTCTTCCATAGACATACCAGGTTTTTTTCTGTACAACTCCTGTAAAAAGACAAGGCGGTTAGTTATACAAGGTTAAGTCCACTGGCAAAGTTCTGTAAGTGTCCTCACAGCTATGACAATCAAAATTACCTGAAAGTACACAAGCAGATCGCCGCTTTCAAGATTCTGCAAACACAAAAAGGAAACAGGACAATACAGAAATGAGTATTTAAGTGGGAATGATTACCTAGTTATACTCAGTCAGTAAGACTCAAGTCAAGGACGAAGAAACACTACTGAGACAAAAATTCAATTTCACATTAAAAGAAAAAAGGATTTGTTGCCAACAGCGAACCATGCAATTGTATATAACAACCTTGGAGCCATTTTTTCGGACTGAATGTTTCGTTTTTCTAACGTTAATATGGTAAAATTGATCCAGTGTGCGCGCGAGCTCTCCATTTGGGTAATATGAAAGAAGACATGCGCGCTGCACGCGAAAGGAGTCACCCAGGCGATCACAGCCCCTCGCGCCTTTACCGTTCGCTCGCGGGTTCTCCCGCGGCTCGCTTCCCCCGCCACTCAAAATAGAGAGCTGCCTTGAAGGCTTCATTAATCATGCAAGTTCCAAGTTTGCGAGTCACGAGTTGCGAGTTGCGAGATGCGAGTTACGAGTTGCGAGTTGCTAATTGCTTGTTTGAGATTTGCGAGGTGCAAGTCTCGTACATTAAAAGCGACAGAAGAAATCGTATGTATAAGAAAACAGAAGGTTCACAGCAATCTGTGATTTATCTTTTTCAAGGAAATGAAAAGTATACCAACAAAGACAATACCTCTCGGAGTTGATCCATTGAAACTCGAAGCGCTTCGGTATCCTTTGGTGGAGCCTTTTCTTTCTCTTGCTTGGCGATATTTCGCTCTTGTTCATGTTTGTGTTCAGCAGCAGTAAACTGCTCTGGACTGACTATGTGAACTGGTGAACCATCCCGAGGCGAATGTGTGAAAACTAAGACAAGAATTATAATGGTCAACGGAAATCACAATCGGTCTCATAGCACGAGAGTTAAGACGAATAATCAGTTCGCATTAAAAGGATACAGTCATCACCCGCTTATAAGAACAAGTGGATTAAGAACATGAGGCTGAAAGTTGGCCAATAAAGCAGCATATATACAAGAACCACTTCAGCCTGGTATTTAAAAAAATGTTCTCATACAATAAAGAGAATACGAGAAAAGGAAACCAATACAGTAACTCATATAAAAGGACTATGGTGTGGTGGACCATCTAAACTATAGCGCCATACATGCAGTACATAATAGTACATAATAATAAATTACAGTAACCCTTTAAAACATTGCATGTTAATTAAAACACTAGTCATGTATAATGTACAGTATTTCTGAAAAAAAAAATCAAGAACATTTTCAGGCTGATTTCTTACTGAGCACCCGGTAAATAAGAACTTGGTCAGTGTGAAACCCGAAATATTAGGTTCTTATGTGCGGGTGTTGACTGTATTTGTTCAAAGCAGAAAGATAACTGACGTATTTACCGTTAGGTCGTATCGTCATGATAAGAAGTCTTCGGTTTGATTTGCTAATGGTTCGTATAAGCTCCACAATCTTAAAACAAAGGCAAAGTGAAGAGTTAAATGAACGACACACCGAGATACACAACAAACCATTTTTTCTTACTTACTTTCCTTACACCTCCCGTGGGTGATACCACCCCCCCCCCCGCCCCCGGGGGAACTCTAATAAAAAAGTGACCGGAAAGCTCGTCGTCCGGGTTAGGGGTGTAAATTTTGGATTTTCTGTCTCATTTAGTGTGTAAGACTCATTAGGGTCTACAAGCGAAGAAATCTACTTTGAGTATTTTGGTATCTATCATGGGTTAAATGAAGTAAGCCTGAGCCATACACTCAGACTGGTCTCCTTTAGGGGTTTAGTTCAAAATTTCCGATATCACTCCGTCTGTTTTATATGGGAGTCTCCCTTCCCCCGAACCTCCGAATAGCCATCTAAGTACTGTAGTTTTAACGTCCTTAGACTCTTCACAGTCCTCTATTTTTTCGTAAGATCCCCAGGATTGAGCGCTTACAAGTAGGGGCGGCCATCTTGGTTTCATATGTACTGAGGGGGCGGGAGTCAGGATTTATAGCGATCGGGGGAGGGATATATTTTTCTCGTCTCCTCTCCATCCGATTTGACTACACTCATCCAAGATTTCCGCCTGTAACGCAACGCGACGATCTAACGGAAAAATAGGGGATTCTGAACAGTCTATAACGTCCCTTACTTGAGGTTGGGCTGTATCTATAGATTACCCATCAAAATGAGTGTTTAAAAGAAGAAATAAAATAAAAACAGGAGAAAAGAAAAGATACTGTAGTTACTTCGTGATGTGGCAGGTCTTTCACTATCCGCCCATTGATGTGAACAATCTCGTCTCCTTCTTGTAGCTGCGGCATGCACATGTCGGCCTAAACATACAAAATGTACGTTTTCATTAGCGATAAACAGCCCATTTCTGAGGTTGCCCCAAGCCTCTGTTTCAAAGCGAGGCTAAAAGCGAAACCATTGATCTGAAGATGAATTTTTATTCTAATGCAAATAAAACTCATTTTCACAAGAACGGTTTTGCACTTACCCTTATTTTGAAAGAGATACTTTTGCACTCGGAAATGACCTATTCAAAGTATGAGCTGAGCTGCAAAGGCGTGACATACCGATTAACAAACTGCATAGGGACAATGTTTCTGCAAAACCAATTTTTTACATAAGGATAGCAGAATTTCTCAAGCCGTTTGCCTGAAAGGTCTCCCAGAATTTTGTTAACAAGAAAGTTGTTGATCAATCAGGGTGAATTTCCCTGTAAATTTTGAGCGCAATCGACTCCGGCAAGGTAGCTAGCAAGGATAAACACCATCAAAATTTGGCTTCCAGGTATCATCCGTAACCTTCAAAGTTAATGAATCGTTATATGAATTCATCACATTCAATACAATCACAGCTTGTCACTTGGCCTGTCTTCGTAATGCTGTCTTTAGAAAAGCAAAACTAATATCTCACCGGCATTCCTCGAGCGATCTTCGACACAATTACTGGCAAGTTTATGTCCGCACCTCCCTAAAATAGTAAAAAAAATCACAATTTTTTTACAGCAGCGGCGTAAGTTGTATTAAACCTTCAATCTCCCCTTGAAAAAAAAGGATACATAAGCTATTATTTTCGTACCTGGACATTGAATCCAAACCTTCCTTGATCATCAGGTTCCATTCTACGATAAAATAAAAAACGGCAATTACATTGTAAATATCCGGAAAACTAATACCAAAAACTTCGAAATAGCCCGGTTATAAAAAAGCTTGTAAGAAACTGTAATTGAAAAGCTCTTGCTTACGTGAGAAGCGTGAATGGAATTAAACGTTCCCTGGTGACTAAACCGGTAGGTTAATGAAGGAATTTGCGTGTTCAATAATTAATTTAGTACGCCAGAACACGCAAGGACACGAAAAATCTAAAAAGAAGCAACTAGATTGAGAGAGAGACAATCGCACGCAGACCGCCTGCCAACCTTGAAATTCTCTTGATCTCTGTAAGAGTTATTCGAAAGCCTTCAAAGCTTGGTTTAATCTTTCTACTACTGGCGAACAAACCAAATTGCCAAAACAGTACGTTTCCAAGTGAACAAAAATTTTTGAACGACATTTTACGGCGCAAGTAATGATCTTAAAGTTCTTTGTTTTACCTGACAGTCATAAGACCTTCTTGACTGGCAGAACCATTTCTCTAAAGGGAAAATAAAAAGAAAAAAAGATAAGAAAATCAAGACCTCTCAGAGCATCACCAAACGGAAAAAAAGTCGGAAAAGGTGTTTAAAATCTACGGATAAATCACCATTCAACCAATCAATGAAACAATCAATCAATCGATCGATCAATCAATCAATCAATGAGACAATCAATCAATCGATCAATGGATCAATCAATCAATCCATCCATCAATCAATTATTCAACGATCAATCGATCAATCAATCAATGAAACAATCGATCAATCGTTTAATCAAAATAAGGCGAGATGCGTCAGCAAAGCTATTGTAGCCTCCCTAACAGACGAGGTTTGTCAAGCGTTTTCCTGTGGGGTAGGAAAGCGTAAAGAAGCCCTTAAAACGTCTGGAAGAGAGGCTGCAGCTAAGCCAGTCATGTAACCTTTTGAAAAGAGATTTGCCCAATTGATAAAGCCATCCCTATTCTAAGCAACCGCGGCGAGATGTGAAAATTTCCAGTCATTGCTTCCAATTACGTCGCATACGACTGGCAATACTATTGCAGTGCAACGATTGCAATGTAATATCTGCAAACCCCGACAAATATACCACACTTAAACGTACGTATGTAGCCTATATGAGCTTCAAGATTATGCAACAATCTTTCCGATAGCCTGTTCAGGGCCTTCAGATAGTAAGGAAAGCGCAAAGAGGGAAACGGGGAAGAGAAAGGGAAAGAGCCCTTCGGTCTATCTCGCTGCACTGAATTTTTTTCCCACTACGTCAAAAAATAAAGTTATCAAGTGTTGTTTCATAATAGATATTAGCAATTAGGTGTAGCAAAGCAAGAAGTGGAGAGAATGGAAGAGTAGAAGCGACATGTTAAGGTACACGTAACCGAAAAGTGAGAGTGGTGTGTGAGAGTGTCACATTT
>OZ037777.1:51620997-51640997 GCA_964035525.1 Porites cylindrica | reverse complement strand
GGGCATCACGCTTTTTTGTACATTTCTTAGCCGTTGTTGCACGACTGCGACATGAAACTTCCTAATTTCACGCACCCGCTTTATCGAGTAGGTGAGCAAAGCACAAACATTATCACTTTCTTTTTCTAAACTTAGATACGGTCCCCTCCGATTCAACCCAGAAAATTTCGCCAGCATTTGACAAATTAAATGAAATAAAATAAGATCAATAAAGTTTGAATCAGTGCGCATTTTGATTTGTTGTCATCCAAAAATTTTGCTACTATGGCAATGTGACGTGACGATTTCTCCTCTCTATTAAAATAAAATTAAAATTTCTATGTTCTGTTTAATCCTTTTTTACATCATCAAAAGAAAAGTTTATGAGAAATTGTAAAATGATAACCTGGAAGAAAATCCTTTGGCCTTTAAACAAATTCTCTCAATCAATTCTTCAAGGAAATGTATGATGGTCAGTGTGGAGAATTTGTAGGTTGATATCGAGGCTTTAAGGGTTGAACAAAATCATGGAAGTGAGGTGAAAGGAGTAAGATTAAAAGTTCAATTCACGACTGACGTTCACATATCCACACTACTGTACTTTGATTTGTAGCCTTCCGCATGGTTAATCTTTTTCTGATGGTTGCTCGTTTTTATATCTATTATGCAACTAAAGAGGCTTCAGTTGAATTTGAATGGTAGCAAAATGGCGTTTCATCCACGAATTTAACAGTTATAGAGAGAAATCATACTGCCATATCTTGGTGTAAGACTGAAACAGAGGGAACTATGAAATTTTCAGGGAGAGAAGACCAAACTCAAAGTTGAGACAAACAACTTTAAAAGCTCTCCACAAAGATTAATCACATAACCATTTTAAGCTTGATACGAACCTATAAAAGGTGTGATACTCAACACATGTTTTCCATAGATTTTTGCATGCTCTATAAGTAGGCATGTGAAAACCTATCACATTATCAGTCCATTCATTCTGCAAAGAAAAGGAACAAGTGAACATTAACTGAAAAGGACTGACAGTAAAAGATGATGCCGCAAGACATAGGATCTATAGAGGACCTGTACCAAGTCAACACATTGAAATCTGCGAACCCGATGGTACTTTGTAAAAGTTATCTTTACGAGACATAAAAACAAGGCGCTGATAGAACATAAACAGGGTTAAGTTTGTAGCTAGGTAGATAGATAGATAGCTTTATTAAAAATCCATTGCAGCCCAAGGGCTGGATTACGGACTGTACAATACGTTGAATACTAAGACTAACTATTATAAATACTGAATAACAGTAAATAAATAAATAAAACAAAAGAACAAAGATACTACGTCATAAAATTTAAGAAAATAGCCGCGAATTTACAATAAAACCATTAGAAAATAGCCGCGTTATGCATGATAAAACTATTCATTAGTCTATTTGTTCTAAAAAGAGGCACGTTAAAAGCGCACTTTCTCCTTAAGGCTACAGTACTAAGATTACGTGGCGGCAAAAGGCCATGGAATTTGTGGAGGCTGTTGTCCTTAATCTCATTGAATAGGCGCTCTGTCAGCCATTGGCGCCGTTGATGGAGGGTGGCAATATTGCACTCTTTGAGAGCCTCTTGATAGCCTAAATCTGGGAAAATAATTCTAAGTGCACGGCGCTGAATTTTCTCTAGCTCTTCAGAGAGATACTCAGGCAGACCATTGTGGAAAACTTGGCAGGCATATTCAGACATGGGCCGGATACACGTAGTATAGAAACAAAGTAGCTGCGCAGGATCTCCTTTTGCACGCTTAAGCTGCCTTAATAGATATAGCCTAGAGGCTCCTTTTTTGATAACATTCTCTATGTGAGCGTTCCACTTTAGATTGTTTGAAATTGTGAGACCAAGAAGTTTTGCGCTAGTTACAACCTCAATTGGTTTGTTGTTAATAGTAACTGCTTCAAAAGGATCTGCAGACCTTGAGAGACTTATGGCAGCTGTTAACAGCTGTATGCAAAGAGATCACAACATTTTTCTTCTCCACCCCTACCATCACCATAATCGTCATCATCATCGTCATCATCACCATCAACCCTATCATAGCAAACATCACACTGACAGGACACCTTAGCTTAAGTGCCTTTATGCATCATTTGATAATTGTTGTATTCCTCCCCAACAAGGACTAACAAGGACTTAGCACAATGATTAAACCAGTTTGGTTTGCACAGTCAAAAAAGACAGCCTATCGCAGAGAAGCCACAGTAGACAGAGTCAGGTAATGATCCCTTAAAAGGCCTCAAGCACCAGACAGCTGTTTGAAACAGTCATCAAGGTTTGGAAACTGCATGCATTAGCAAAATTAGTAGAAGGTGCTAACACATTGTATACATATGAAAAACACTATTATTTTTACCCAGTCAGGCCTGATCTGCACAAAGAATCGTTTCCTTTTGAAGCAAACTTTGACAACTTTTGACCTGCCAAGAAAACAGATTCAAAGACAAATATCTAATGGATCACAAAGTTCCTGAAATAAAACCTTAACTTCCTCACTATTATAGAAAACAGCTTTAAAAAAATAGAAGTTTGTGTAGTGCAATTAAGAATGTTCGCCTGTGTTGAGGAACAATAAGTAACTGGATTATTCTCTGCAGAGCCAAAACGATTTCTGTCAAACACAAATCTCTGAAATATCTAAAAAAAATGTTAAATACATCATGACCAGTCACATTGGAGATCAAAACACCGCTGCAGGTTATCAGACTATGGCTTTCAGGCTAGCTTTACATACATATACATATTCACTTATGATTGGTTGTTTCCCCATGGCAGAGTACTATTGCCAAAACCAGCAAAAACAATTCTGATAACAAGATGATAGTTTTGTAGTCCAAAAGTAAACCCTACGTACCATGGAAAGAAATTTATTTTACATCTGTTGTGGTAAACAGTCAAGCCAAGGGGAGAAATTCCAATGTGAAGGTCAAGGCCGTCGTGATCCTAAAAAAGAAGGCCCATCAAGGGAGAGAACTTTGGTTTAACAGGTGAGTCATGAGTCTACATGTTTGTATGATTTACCAAGCTTCAGCAAAAACAGTCAGGAGAGATTACATGCAGCAAGTGATTTAGGGTGTTCAACAAAGAACTCAACCCTTCATTAAGGATCCACAGCAGCATTCAGCATACCCTGCGAGCAGAGGCTACATTTTAGCTGTGTGAGCTGTTGTGCAAAAAGTAGCCTCTGCTGACAACCATTCAATTTCCATGTGCATGCGCAAAATTCATCACGTGATTTGCAAGCAAAATTAATCTTCAGGTCTGTTGCCAAATGGCGTGAGTTTCACGGGAATAAAAAAATTGCGACAGCTCTGATCTGCTACACAAGACTCATGCAAGACTTGCGGAATGCTCTAAATCAGTCAAGAACAGGAAAAACCCTGTTTTTTCATTTATTTGTCCAGATTTCTGGATGGATTTGAATGGTTGTCAGCAGAGGCTATTTTTCGCACACCAGCTCACACAGCAAAAATGTAGCCTCTGCTCCCAGGGTACATTCAACAGCATAAAGTATAAGAAATGAATTATTAAGTCTATCCTCTTTATTGAAACGCTGTTTTCACTAGATCGGATTGTAAAGTTCTACACTTCTGATTACAACTCCGACTCTGACTCCATTGCTAGTGAAAACCAGCTTTAACGGTTAAAGAGGTGTCAATAACTATTGGTAGGTTTGGTGTCTCATTTATCAACATGATAAAAAAATGCACTTATGTACCTTAGCAAAGTGTAGATCAACTCCATACAAATCCAAGTTTTTTGCAACCTCAAGAAAATTGAACTCAGCATCAGCTGGGCTTTGGCCCCTAAAGAAATAAATTATATTTATCAGTTTTTCACACAGACAGCTGCACCTAAGGCCCCAATAGTGGTACAATAGAGGTAACAAGGCCTGGACAAAATAATCTGCATGCCTTTCTTTTGGCAGGGAGCGGGGGAGGCTAAAAGGTTTGATTATGGTTATAAACCTATCAACATTTCAGTCCCAACAGCATTTAGGATGTTTGTCACATGACCCTAATTTAATAACCTCTAATTGACTCCCAAGAGTCTTCTGTAGCTCAGCGTGATGGAGCATCTACAAACGTAGCCAGAAAGTCATGCTAATTACAGGTCACTAACATTAAGAAATATCACTCATAAGATCAACCATGTTTAAAAATTTTACACGAAAATAATTAATAATCAATAATGACAATCATAAGATAATAGAATGGTAAACTTGTTAATTAACAAAATGTAAATTAGCTGTCTGGTTAATTACCCATGATGCTTGTGAAATTCGGCTGCTCTTTCCTCAAAATCTTCAGACTAAAACAAGAAAAAACATGACAACATACATGAACATTCATTCCAAACAATCTATAGGTGCCAATTAGTGGTTGAAAAATTTAATAAATGTGTCAATCAGGGTCTTGTTACTCAGATCTAGTTCGATAAAGGTCAATAAAAAAGTTTGATATTTAGCAACCCAGTCAAATGTTTAGCAGTAGATATGATAACCAAGGTACATAGCAGGCAGAAAAGGCCTACAGCTGTAACCTTAGTTTTTACTAACTATTATTAAACCTACTGTAACTGTTAAGAAAGCAGCAAATATTCCACTGGGAGAGGTGAAACTGCCAGCTGCAAATCATGTTGACTGGGCTAATTTGGACAAATAAACTCCAGGAACTTGTAATTAATTGTTAATTATCACTGCTGTCATCACCACTCTAAATAGATGTTGTCAACACCTACAAGGGACACCTACATCCAATCACCATCCACTTTCTTAATTATCACCACAACTTCCCATAACCACTTCTTATGTTGACAAGGTTTAACCCTTTAAGCCCTAAGAGTGATCAGCATCAAATTTCTCCTTGTAATATCAATGCTTTGTAAAACAGAGTGGTAATGAGAATTACAGACATGATCACACAAGATGAATTTGCTTGACATTTCATCAACTTCTCCCCACTACTTCTGCAGGAAATGAATAGGGGCAACAAATGAGAATTCAAATTTTGATCTTAGGATTTAAAGAGTTAAAAGAAACTTTTCACTTGTGTGACCACATAAAATACTTGGATGAGTCAACCATACAAACCTGATCAGGAATAAATCTGAACTCAGATACGTAAGAACAATCATGCATAATCCTAGCATCATAATCACCAAGTTCTCCTGTAATAGTATGCAATCGAAAATGATATTAACATTTATTTACATGTATTTATTATTATTATTTTGATTTTCTTGTTAAATCAAGGTCTGGCAAATGATCTTAGGAGAAAGTTAAGTGTCAGAATTACATTCTGGGCTTTCAATAAGCACCGACAGCCAACGAAATGCATCGGCTACTTTGCTCAGAGAATTGATCGAAGTTAACTACTTTTTTCTAGAAAGAACTGAGAGGCACCTAGTTTCAACAACCTTCACAAAAATCTGAATGAACTGGTTTCACGTTTTGCTTTAGTCATGTGAAGGCTAAATTATTTCAGTCAATTTTTCACAAGTTTATAGTTTTATGCAGAATTTGTTTACATGAAAAGTACGTAATTTACAAATGAAACGAAATGCTTAATTTGAATGTCCAGGATACTCTAGACATTAAAAAGAAACATTTCACCACAAATATACCTAATAACAGAAAAGTTTTTAAGTACTCAATAAAATTAATTTACCCTGAAGCACGTAAGAAGCCAGTTCAGCTGCTGTATCATACAAACATGGTAACCTGCAACAAGAGAAACCAATCCTGTCATTCAACTGTGGCCAATAATCTCAATGACCTGCCAGGACTTCTGACAGGTCGCGGAAGAAAAAGTCAAATTTCCTGGGATTTTCTAACAGAGGTCATCATTTGCTCTTTCAACAACAATACGCTCCAGAAATGAACCAATGGTAAAGCCTTTAACATCATGGCTAGTGCCCAGTTTTTCGCAACACAATCTGATGTTGTTTGCACATTTCAGTGACAAAGTCAGCCTAAGATAAATTTGCAAGTTTATGGCAAGTAAATAGCCCCAATAGCTGAAATAAGTTTCAAATAAGTTGTACAGACATGTATCTGATAAGATTTCTTCCAAATTTCGCGGATTTACCTGAATTTCGCGGCTCCGCGACTGCGCGAAATATTAGAAGCCCTGACCCGCCTAGTACATAGAAATGAACAGACAAATCCCACCACCCCTTGGGAAGCAAAGTTCAGCAAAGTAGTTTGTCACATATATACTTTCCTCTAAATATTATCGGAGGGAGACATACTGTAAAAGGAACCATGATTGTTTGACAAAAATTAATGCAGTATATGTAGACCCTGGTCTCATTGTCTACATGTATGAAATATGCAAACCATTGTTCTGAGGAGGACAAGGATGCATGTGTGAGATCCCAGGTTGACAGCAGCAGCTGAAAACCTCTTGTAAGCTCATGAGGTGACAGTTTTATAATTTTTCCATTGTTTTCAACCTCTTCTAAACAACCACTAGACACATGGTATGATTTTTGTGTTCACTGTATGTACCACATTACTCAGAGTATTTGAAGAACTTTTAGGAAAGACATGGAACTTCACATGTCAAAACTTAGAAATTGCAGGCAATAATTCTCTTCAAAAAAGTAAATGAGTAGATCAGACCAGGTTCTGTTTGATTCTTGCAAGCAACTGCTACGTAAATCTTCCCATATTGGGTGATCACTTTTGGAAGGTTTGACTGGGTGACCTGTGCATATCACTACAGAGGTTTGCACTTTTATTGCTTGAATGCTATTTTCTCAAAACATGTGCCCTATTTTTAGCCTTTTATCAGGGAATAATGAGGAGTAGAAGAAACCAAATGCAACTTCAGAAAATTACACTCACCTTCCGGTCAGGAGGTCTCGTTTTATTTGAAGGTAGAATTGATATCTATAAATTCATTACAACAAAAAATGATTGGTTACTGGAAATAATTCACTCAGTGCGTGATGAACATAACTAGACTGAGGAAATGATCAGAAAGTGGGAAATAATACAAAAAAAATAGGGATGTACAAAACCTGTGCTATTTAGTAAACACATAATATGCATATGTATGTTACCGGTTAAAATAATAAAATCCAGGCTAAAAAATTTTAACCTGGATTTGATAAAATTATTATGTCCTAACCCTAATTATTCATGAGTTAGGGCTAGAAAACAAAGAAAATTGAGAATCAGCCCAGGTTAAAAAATTTTAACCTGTAACATGTACATGTACAGTGACACTTTCAAAAACAGAAACATGAGTAATTTGTGGAGAAAAAAAGATGATCTTTATAATTTATTCAAAAACTGCAATTTATTATTGCACCAAAAATTAATTGCAATAGCTCATATGTACGCTTACCTGGTGATATCCTCAGATAGTTTAGAAGGATCTGACGCAAAAAATCTCACTCTAAAGTAAAAAATGTATGGTGGACCACCTAAAAGACAATTCCATGCCAGACATGTATCAGTAACAAATCATATTATAAATTTAAGGTAGTATTATAATTCAACAAAACTATGATGATATTATTATAATTATTATAGTATTAATAATGATAAAAATAATAACAATAATAATAAGAAGAAATAATGTTAAGAAGAATTGTACAGTAGCTAAAAAATAATGATAAAAACATGACTTACGTTTCAGTTGTTTCCTAATCTGCTTATCAGAATTCAGCCATTGCTATTTCAAAGGAATAATAATGACAAAAATAATATTGTTATTGATAATTATTATTAAGATGTTTCCGACAGTTAGCCTCTTTGTTAGTACCTTAGTACATTCTGTATTTTAATGTTAGCAAAATTAATTTAAACCAATAAACTTAAAAACAACATAAAAATAACGAACAGTCTAAACTGACCCCCCCCCCCCTCCCAAACCCCCTTGCTTCTCTAGCCACAGGTTTTAAAAAAAGTTCTCTCTTTACTGAGGTTAACTACACCCTCTCATGATACGTTAGGCAATTGCAGACATGCAAGTCAATTTTTGCTAATTTGGCAACTAATGTTTGGCAGTCGCCAAGACGTACGGAATGTTATCAATTCGTACTTGTTGTCTCTCTTTAGTTATAATAAAATCATTAAAACAGAACTCTTTCATCCTGGCTGTTCAGTGATCGATTAAGCTTTGAGATGTCACATATTCCTCCAAATTTGATTTTAGATTGAATTTGCTGCCTAACTTCGAAATGAATCCTACAGATGCTCCAAAACTTTTTTTGGAATGTGACTTTTTGAGAAAGCATGACAAATCAGATGCCTTTAACTGGGAGAGTGTCAGAAAGGTCGTGAAATGGTGAGACTCATGACAAAGTTGTGTGAGATTAGGCAAGTCTGTCATTACCAATATTCAATAAAATAATATTTGAGACCTCACTTACCAAGTTATCTGGTGAATCAGCAACATACTGCAGACCAAAAAAATGTCTTTCCAGGAGATCAAGATGCTTGAAAACAGCTTCTAACAATGTTTGACCTCTAGAGGGTTTCTAAAACAGATATAAAATAAACATATATTTTACAGACCTTGCGTCACTTGTCGCAAAACAAGTTTGCCTTGGGTTGGTAAATGAACAACAGACAAATCTGTTGCATAAAGTAAAACCATTCTCTACGTTCTACAACAACATTTCACAACAACCTGATTTGTTGATTTGTGGCTGGTAAAATCCACAACATTGCTATTCTTTGAAAGGATGAATAAAATAATATGAATTTCATAAACTTGAAATGTGGGATGAAGAATTAGATGTAGAGAAGATCATCACAGTTAAAAACACAACTTATGCAATTGCAATAAAAAGGCCTGAACTTTTCAGGCTTGCCAAGGTAATTCCTGACCTCTGCAATACTAGCCTGCAACACCAACGTAATTACATGTAAGTTTACCATGGGCAGTAACATCTGTGAAATAGCGTCGATATCCCTGTTCTGGCCCCCCAATGAACTCAATGAATTATAAAATATCGGAACTGCATTCAGGGCTCAAAGTTAGCGACTAACTGGTCGCATATGCGACTGGATTTTTGGCTGTGCGCCTAAACATTCATGTGTAATCGCACCTGTGCGCCGTAAAACCCAAAGCACAGTGCGACTGACTGACTTCCGACTATACTTACGAACTCGAACTAGAAAGACGGTGTATGTTTAATTGGTCTTTTCTCCCAATGGATTCTACAAACTCGAATGTTCTTATTCGTTTCGATGTTTTACTCCATCCCAGACTCTTCTGTTTTGTAATAAACACCGCTGACACATGCAAATATATGCTACGAACGAAACACGTACTTTTTGCGCAACGGACGATCATGTCAAACGCTAAGTTTTAACGTCAATCAAAACAGAAACAGTTCAGATTAAGAGTCTTTTTTTCCAGGTAAGAAAGTTTTTTAAGTCATAATTTCCAGTTACATGTAAGTCATTGCATATTTAACAGATCCATTAAAGAAAAATTTTCATTCGCGTTCGACACACTCATTGTTACATCAGTTTTGAATTGTTCTTCAAGTGTATGTTTTCTTTAGTCACAACTGTACTGTCAAAAAGAGAAATTAGTTTTAAAAATCACAACGGTATTACTGCGTAGCAAATTGGCTTTATCAATCACAGGACTGAAGTAAAAGTTACAAACTGAAGATGACAAATAAATGAGGCACTGTTAAGCTTTTTACTTTTTCTTTTGGAATAGATCCTCCCAACATTATAAGCTGTGGTCCTAAAATTTTCAGCTGTGCACCTAAAAATTTACATCTCATTTCGAATTTCCTTTCATCTGATTTGCAAATGGACCACGGCTTTTTAACAGGCCAATCATGGTGCGTGCACAAAACCTGCAACATAGCTGCAGGGTTTTCAACAAGCGCACGGTGGCCAGCAAAATTCGCTGGCTATTTCACATCAACTTGCCACCTACTTTTCTTTGGAAATTAACCCAGTTTTTACAAATGAAATGAGAAATGTTTCCCACAGAACACAAACTTTGGTGAAAAAACCAAAGTCTTGCCTAAATTATGAGTTGCTTTCATTGTTCAATCATCAAAGCCAAACACTCTACTGAGCAGCTTTGCACCCAAAACCACGGGGTCTGGGTGCCAAAGCAGCCAAACTTGTGCGCAAATTTCCATGCGTTCTTTGGTGCTAGTTTTTTCTTTCCCCCCCTACTCCAAAGCTTTTGCCACCTATTTAAAACCTTGTTGAAAACCCTGCAGCTAGGGACCCAGTCAAGGATTTTGGAGGTGTTTCGCAGACGGCCTCAACCAGAGTTTAGTTTTTGTCTGTGATGCAGGCTATGTGATACCTTTGCAGTGCTCTAACCTTTGAGCTGGCAAGCCAACTGGCAGATGGTCATCAAGGCGGTTGCAAGTTTGCAATGTTGCTAAACAAGTTGCACAGTTTTATTGTCTGTTTTACCATAACTTCAACCAGCTTATAACCATTTTCCTTTTGCTAAAAATGTCTCTTCGGATTAAATGCTCACCTTTTACTGAATTGTGGCATGCAAACTGTTTACATTGCTAAAAAAATAAAACTTTTCCAGCCGTCGCTGATGACCCAAATCAATCTTCCAAATTCATTATAGATGGCCAGAGTTAAAGTTTTAAGAATGCCATTGAAGAAAATATGTAAAATACATTTTACTTGTAACTCTAAACTGTAAACACTTTTACTACAATAAAGTCAAAAATAATATTCTAGGAGAAAGGAATCCAGGGTGTTCATTAGGCATTGGAGAACAGAGAATTCTCTGTTAACTAGCTATGAAAAATTCTCCAGCAAATATTCAGTAGCCTATGACTATCTTTCATTCAGACATGGAGCCTATTTCAAAATATTCTCCTGTAACGTTACACCTTTCTCCTGCTATTAGAATTCTTAGTGAAGACCCTGGGAACCACATCCTGTAAGTATCCATGCCTCAAAAAATTATCAGATCATCATGTGCAATGAAACCTACAAGCATTTCCGAATTGTTGGGGCGCTTAGTAATGCAAACACATGCTGCTTACAAATTGTTGCAATTCAGAGTAGTGTCGACTTCCTTTCACCAATAATAAACAGGAAAACTCTGTTAGCAGGGAAAGTTACATTGTGTATGTATGAGGAAAAAATAAATGTGCAGAGCAAAAATAAAACTGACAGGCAATTGATTTAATGCATTAATTAACCTTTAAATAGAACAATTTTAATCAGTATTATAATTTTATTAAATAATAATATCCATAACTGATTAGTAAGTAAAAAATTGGCCCAATATTGATCATTGAGCTATATTTTTAACACAGAAACAAAGATGGTGAGTTAAGTAGTGCACATAGAACAAAGTAAAATTTATTTACAAGTACAGTTTAGTTGACGTGAAAATAAAGTGACATATGGTTAAAAGACAAACCCAGAATTATGCTGATAAAATTATATCGCAAAAATTGATTTGACTTGCTCATTTAATAACGAGATAATGCAACGTTAACAAAAAATATAAATTTAATGATCAAGAATGAATTTCGCATAGTCATCCTCAAAATAAAATTACCTATGTGCAATGTTACTTGTCAATACGAAAGAAAATTCTCACTTGATATTTTAAATATTTATGATCTGACAAATTTGTTTCAAATTAACATACATCTTCTAATTCAAGAAATGATGTAACTACAAATAAAAGAATCACATGCATGTAGAAAAACTTCCCTTATTATGTCTCATTTAAAACCAAATTTTCTTTGAATGAGTATAACATCCCACAGTAATCAAAGGATAAATCGGCCATGTTACGTCAAACATTTCTAAAAAAAAGGCACATTCAAATACAGGGCTAAAACGTCTGATGCAAAAAAATACGTTATTATTTATGATAGCCGTCTTAAGAAGATTAACTTGGAAAGCAATTTAGTCGATTGACGACCCAGGTTTACGCAATGTTTTTAAAGGAAGAAATTCAGCTGAGGTACAAAAATGCCAAACCTTTCGTGACACGTTAAACGTTGCTGTCAAAAAATGCCAGCTTTTCCTTCACCTTCACTGTTCAAGATTTTTGAAAAGATAAGTCAGCCAATATCGATCGAGTCTAGAGAGATCTAAGCCCTAGTATTAAAAGCCAGTAATTTGAATTTAAGTTATTTTCAAGAGATGTGGAACTGTTTGCTAATTTTTGTGTTTGTTTCTTTAAACAAAGAGAAATTGGTTGTTTTTACTTCAAATCTCATGGGATGATGTTTGACCTTACTAGGACTGCATGCATTTCTGCTCATAGAAAATTAAGTCATAGGTACAACTACACAGATGTTAAAGATGACCAGGTACAAAAAGGCGAAGCCATGAAATAGGAAATTCATAAAACTTTAGGAAATAATGGAATGCAATTTAAAAATGTCACTTTGTGATTCGTGCTCATCAATCGTTCATTTTTCATCACGCTGGGTTTAATTTTCAATTCCAAAATGCAAACGCTGATGTCCTTCTAAATAAATAACGAATAATGTGAACGTTAATTGAGTTAATCTTCACTGTAAAATTGTGCAAGAGATATATATAAAAAGGAACCTCTCCCCAAATGACAGCCTCTTCACTTTATGCAAGTAAAACGTACTAGCGATCAAGAACGTTTTCCACGAGAGTAACAGATCTTTCACATGCTAAACATTTCTTAGCGGGGCTTATGTTGTTGTAAAAGGTTTTCAAAGCACCCGCCTATAATCTGACAGAGTTTTACTACCAAACATGCAGCTACCTAACAGAAATCTCATTTACTTACGTCAATATCGATGACAAATTCGGAATCATCCAATAATTCCACAACACAGCGTATCTGGTTCGGTGTAGTTTTCCCGGACCGTGCTAATTCGGAACCTCGCACACTGTAGATCCCACTCTGCGAACCCAGAGATGTCGGTCGAAATTTCCTCGACATTGAGGCGTGCAATGAACCCAAAACCTCTCACATACGTCACGGTGGTTTGAACTTTAAAATAATGGCAGTCGATCCTAAAACTATAAACAAACTCACTGATATTTTCGTGGTAGAAATTTGTAAGTGATTAGTAAACTGACCCAAATCACGTGGTACCAGTGGTACTGAAAAAGTGATGATTGCAGGCTCGCGTGTGGAGCACTGATTTTCAAAATGGCGGCGATCGCTCGAGATTCCTCAAGATTTGCCGGCATAAAAACCGTTAGTGAAAAGTTTTCACAGCCTGAAGTAGATGCCGAAGGAAGAGTTAGAAAGGTTTGTGATCAGTTTCTCAAGTTAAAAGATCTAAAAGGCTTCCTTTAGGTATGGGGTTCCTTGGTTTTTTCCCTTCCTGTGCATAAAAGGAGTTGGTTGATTTGCGTTGGAAGGCATTTCCGGTTGATAAGAAAGAAACTCGCCGACCTGTAAACTTAAAAACTTCCGCTCTAGGCCTAGCAAATGGATGCTACAATTGTATTTTACAGGTTTTTCTTGCGATGTCAGATTTCTACGTGAGCGGAATAGACCTCTTTAGCTCGTATGTTTTGTTTTCCCGTCACAGGTCATGTGATAATGCTCTAGAAATTAAGTGAACTGTTTTTTCAATTTCGTGTTATTCACGTGCGTATGTACGAATGATTTATAAAAAGACAAAGGGTCACGTTCCCCTGGGACCTCTATTGTGAAAACAAAACATACAAGCTTAAGTTTTTAACAGAGGTGTTGCTCTTATCTCATGGATGCATGTCAGTCTTGATTATTTTTTATTAATTTTTCTTTATTTCCCCCTTTGTCTGCTAACAACAGTAAACGATGATATTAAAAAGCTTAATCTTAAGCCTCAAAACACCCCCATTCTAGTTGTTTTTCACAAAGGAAACCGGCATAGGCTCAGGCCTGATGGGGGCCTGGCTTAAATACAGATTTTACTGTATCTCAAGTCATAAGCATCAAATAGTCCACTAAGAAGTTAAGTCCTCAGAATTCAAGATCATCATGAATACTTATTCATAAATTTATTTACCTAAAGGGTTTGTTATTTGCTCTGGCAACGACATTTACCAAACAGATTCTAAAACTCATGGCAACAATTTCATACTAATTGAATATTTCGCTCAAATCGCTCAAACAGCCATGTGATTCCTCTCCTGGGAATATGTTTACTGCTTTTTTGTTACATATTAAAAAACTGAAATTCATTTTATATTGCTGATGAAGTTCGAGCTATTCAGAAAAAATATATCATTAGTCTGAAATTATTGGTGCTCTGAGTTTTGGAAACTTTGCAAAACTAATTTTGTAATGAAGTATGATAATGTATGCATTTAATGATTTAAGTGATGCGAAAGTGAAAAATGCTGACCATAGAGTCAGTGACCTATTATAATGAAGAGAAGCACTACAGGGTGCAAAGAAAGTCAGTTTTACAGCCTGCCATTCGGGCAAGCTGTAGCTAGTATGTACTAGCCCACAAGTCATTTTAACTAGGCCCCAAACCCTTTTTGATTAGCAGGATTGATTACAATCCTTTGTAATTTGAATTTCCAAAAAAAAAACAGCACTTGCCCATTAGGCAAGTTAAGAACAAGAATCACTAGCTCGATAGTAAAATCCACTAGACCCAGGCTATCGGACACATCTTTCTTTGCACGCTGCACTATTGTTCTTTACACCAGAGATGTAGCTAAGGAAAAGCTAAGCATGCTTCTTTATTTGTCGAGCCAGCTTTTTTTACTCAATTGCACTTACATGTACAAAAATCATTGTTTTCCAGAGTAATGTGAGCCAGTGTTAAGGTTTTTTTCAGCCAGTGAAATTAGCCAGCAGTCAGCTTTTAGCGACATCTGTGCATGACTGCCATAGAGTACTAAATTGATGACATCATAAAAATGAAATTTCTGAAATTATGGGATTTGTCAGGATTAGCCTGAGATCATGCCCTCTCCCTATTATCCCTTTATGTCTCTCACGGGAAGAGGGCATGATACATTTCTTTGTCGGATCACATGTAAAAAAGCCAGAATCTGGACTTTTTTCTGATTGGATAGGAAACAATACATATGATTTGCACTGTTCCAATTGGCCAAAATGCCGCCATCCGTTAGTTGTTGTTGATTTCGGTCTGCATTTTTGCTTGCGTCATGAGCAGTGAATACACATGCGAGTTCGTTATAAAATTTCTGCCGGCTCAGTTTTCTTGAATTTGAAGAATGCCTAAATAGAAATTTCATCCATTGAAATATTTTCCATCTCATCGTATCCTAAAAAGTTGCAGTCAAAAATTCACCGATCATTTGAATGCAATTTGATACCGGCTACAAGTTACAGAAGCGACAAATGGGTTCACTTTTCAAATAATCAATTCATGAATGGAATCTTGACCTGGTTTGACTGTAATTCCTCCTTCAGAAACCTGCGAATTATTCTGAGCGATCTTCGCTTTCACAACACCTTTTCAGTTCGTAAAATATGGTGCTTCAGCCTAATTTTTTTTCACTGCTTTCGGCACAGAACGAAGTCAACAAGCTTTAACCAGTAAATTCTTTATTATTTGTAGCTCTTTAATAAAGGTACGGCAGCTCCAACTAGCAGTATTTGAACACATTTAAAATTCTTCTTAGGAAGCGCCATCTGAACATGGACGTACTTAAAAATTTTCTTTTCCCTAAAACTGATTTTAAAAGAGATATTATTCGCACCAAAATTTGATTCCCGTATGGTAAACGCTTATTGGCTAATAACATGACAGGTCAAGGAGACGTTAGATTATGTAAATTCGGGGGCGGTTAACGGCTCTTTAAATAAATGTATCAGGCGTTATTTTTTTCCTCTCTCGAGCCAAAGAAACAAAGAAGCAAAAAAAAAAACACCTGATCTCAGGTTATGTCGGGATATTCTGAAAGAACAATGTCCAAGAGGCCTACTTACCGAAAATGAGCATTTCGGGGCAAATTGTCTCTGAGATGTTAGCTGGTTATACTCAGAAAACTCCATACAAACCCTTCTAATTTTTTTTTTGGGTCGTCCCAAAATAATTTAGAAGGGTTTGTATGGAGGTTTCTAAGCATAACCGGGCTACGATCTCAGAGATAATTTGCCCCGAAATGCTCATTTTTGGTGAGTAGGCCTCTTGGACATTGTTCTTTCATAATATCCAGACAAATCCCATGATTTCAGAAATTTCATTTTTATGACGTCACATTTTAGTACTCTATTAAACCAGGGATAGATGAAGGTGGTAGTTGTGGAGAGGGTCAACTGTAAATTTGATTTGGTTTGCTTTTATGGCTTACTTTAATTTATATTAATTAAGGTGGAGACTAGGGAGGATGAGGAGCAGAATGTAAAAATGGCTGAAACAATTGAGCTTCTGTTGGCAGCAGGTTATTTCAGAGCGAGAATCAAAGGATTATCTCCATTTGATAAGGTACACCTGTATTTGATTGATTTGTAAGATATGGAAACCTGTACTTTTTATTCTGAAAGTGGTAATCTCCTTCTACACAATGTAACAGAAAAATTAATCATGTACATGCATTCACACATTTTCCATTTTAGAAAAAAAAAAACTTTCTAGTTTACAAAGCGGACTTCAATTAAAAGAAACATAAATATAGACTTGATTCTCTAAAATTGATATTCAGTGCCCATTATTGATAGTGTCTTTTTTTGGTCTAAAAAAACTTGTACTCATTACAGTGTAAGAAGTAATACATGAGCTTCTAAGCACTAATGATGGGTGCAGAGTTTTCTTTGTGTGAATAGTTATTGTTCTTTCCTCATGAAATATTAAATAGGTCTCTCAATAATCCCTGTGAGTGATAAAATAATATTATAATCCTGGTTTTTCAAAAAGTTGAAGCGCAAAACTTGAGACTTGAGTTGAGACATTCATGCTTTTACAGATTATGTTCAATGTCCTTTAATAATTATCTTAAAGGTTGTTGGCGGTATGACGTGGTGTATTTCAGTCTGTGACTTTGACATTGATGTTGATTTACTTTTCCAAGAAAATTCAACCATTGGTCAGAAAATGTGAGTACCCCAAAAGTGATTATCAATAATTAACTTTATCACTGAGTTGACGCTCTCCAAAGTAGGAAGAAACCAGGTCTTCTCAGCTTAGATGCCTCTTATTTGTGGATAGTGAATGTAAAATCTCAATATACTCCCCTTTGCTTAAAAATCCACAACTTTGCACCAAAAAGTTCCCAAGGATTCAATGTAATGTATGTTTATGTATGTCAAAATTAAATTCATGTTAAAATTTTTAACCTAACTTGATTCTCAATTTCCTTTGTCTCGTAGCCCTAATTCATTACTAATTAGGGCTAGGAGACAAAAGGAAGAGAGAATCAACCTATTTTAAAAAATTTTAAGCTGATTTAATTTTGACATTTACAGTAAGAAAAAAACTAGGCATTGAAACTTGCTATGCTAGAATGCCTTTGGAGACAAGGTTTTGGCTTTGTTTTGTGCTATGCCATCAAATAAACAATGGACACTCCTCGCAGTGCGGTTAAGTCTGCGCAGCGACTTCCCCCAAGCTTGTTGTCCTCATTGCCATTTATTATCGCCTGCGAACCGATACTCTTGTCCGATCCAGCACATGCTGTATTGTATTCAGCTCGTAGTGCTGGGGAGATAAGTGAGGTTCTTTGGTCACACCATCGCTGGAAGTCGCACAGGCTAACCTAGCGCAAGGCAGTGCTCCCCCATTATCGCCACCTTGTCATTATTTGTTTTATAATTAAGTTACTTTGCATTTAACATGCATTATAAAGGAGCAGAGACAATAGGGCCATTTATACGAGAGAAAATAGGCCGCGGCTTACTATAGCTGCGGCTTACATAAGACGCAAACACCCCATATAAATGGTACAAAATCTATGTTCACAGCTTATTCAACCCAAGGCCAGCTCAAGCCGCGGCTTATCCTGGCCAAGGGGTTTTGGGATGGGCCTATCCAAGCCGCGGCTTACCTTGGACATGAAAGTGTTCGTATAAATGCACTCAAATGTTGTCCGCGGCTTGCTGAAGCCATGAACGACTGCTGCGCATGCTCTGTTTTCAATTATATCCCAGACCTTCACAGCCGAGAGACGCGCTTTGCAGTGGCAGGAAAATGAGTTTTGTTTACATTTACAAAGTGGAAAATGGGGGATAGAGATTCATCTAAAAAAAGAAATGCGTGAAGTGCCCCAGAAGAAAAACAAATCCTGCTCAGATGCAGCGAGCTTGAGATTCTGGACAGGTCGATGTCTGCGTTACCTCAGCAAGCATAAGGTCTCCGATTTTAATTTTTAATCTACGCTTATTAAAAGTACAACCTGGCCGCGAACTAAGCCATGAAGCATTTATAGAAGCAGTTCACATCTAATATAAGCCGTACTTGTATAAATGGTTCCTTTCGCGTCTTATGTAAGCCACGGCCAGAGTAAGCTGCGGCTTATTTTCTCTCGTATAAACGGCCCTATTAAGTTGATTTAATTTTGACATGTAAAGTAAGAAAAAAACTAGGCATTGAAACTTGCTATGCTAGAATGCTTATAAGGTCGGAGATTAGATCAAAATTTTCTGAGACCCATAGACTGATGTATATGTTAGCCTCTGCTCAGTCAATATATTAATTTTAGTTATCATTATTATTTTAATTATCCAGTGCTTTGACAGAAAAGATTGTTGCAGTTCTTCCTCGCATGAAATGTCCTCATCGTCTGGAGCCTCACCAAATTCAAGGCTTGGATTTCATCAATATTTTCCCTGTCATCCAGGTAACAAAATTGATATTGCCCTTCATTGGACAATCTCATCCTGCTTCTTGCATGGGACTATTAATTTAGAAATTCTTTCCATCATATAATCTTTACCACAGCCTGTTATCTTTAAGAAAAAAAATATGATAAGCTTTTTTATATTTGCTCAAATTTAGATTTACATTGTTATTGTTTGTTCCTTGATTCAGTTTAAATAACATTTAACCCTTTAAGTCCCAATGGTGACCAACATCAATTTTCTCCCAACAATATCCATGTGTTGCCAAGAGAAATGATTATGAGAGTTAATGAAATGATCACTAAAAAGAGAATGCTTTGATCTGTTATTTGTTTGATTTTTGCCACATGGAATTTCACACAGAGTATGAAAGTTAATCTTTACATCAAAGAATTAGGGGACACTGAGTACTCATTGTGACAAGAAATTTCACATATGGGGACAGTCGATATAATCTGAGCTGTAAAAAATTACCAAAGCCCTACACATTCCTTAAGAACAACCCCACATGTGATTAGTGAAGGGAAAGGCTTGCCATGTGCATTGCAGATGACGTGACTCGTGTTTTACCCTGCCTAAATTACATTAATTTTGCCACATTTAAGTCTCTTTTGGCATACTAACAAATGACTTTTTTGTAATTATGCTAGTAATATTTTCAGTATGTATTAAACAACGTGCTTGTAGCTAAGCCTAGTCAAGTTAAGTTAATTCACATTCAGAAAAAAAGAAAAAAAACAGGAGACGTTTACACCTTATATAAATTTAGCAACAGGGAATTGGTAGCTACTCATGCAAGACATTTTTGTCAAGGTTTTTTTTCTTTTTTTTTTACTCCTCAGTGGTTGGTAAAGAAAGCAATTGAAAGAAAGGAAGAAATGGGTGATTATATTCGAGAGTTTTCAGTGTCACAATTCAGCAAGTACCACACCACTCCACAGGTGAATCTGAAATGTTTGTCATGAGTACTGAATAGCTGGAAGCCTCAATTGTGTGAGTTGCGAGGTGAGAAGAATAGGGCTTTATTGGCTTGTGCTGGCTTGCTCCCAGCCAAAATTGTCCCCAGACTCACACAAGTGAGCCTGCTTGAAAGTTAGGAGCAAGCCCTCTTTGAGGTTTCCCAAGCAGAAATGGTAACGGGTTGCACTCAAGAGTGACCAGCACTGTCATCCAATTTCCTCTCGGCTGACCTTGCTTGATGCTCATGTGAGACCCATTGACCCCTTGTACTCTAGAGCCCAAGAGGAGAGCTTG
>OZ037777.1:51528497-51615997 GCA_964035525.1 Porites cylindrica | reverse complement strand
ATTTTTAAAACGAGTATTAGTTCGAAGTCTTTGATGCAGAAAAAAAATTCTTCAGTTCTGAGCAATTAAAACAAATTATTATTCAATTAAAAGAATATTTCTCCGTTTCTGAGTGGTTTTAATCTCCCGGCTAAATATTTAACGGTGTTGTCCGTTTATTCTTTTTTTTAAGGGTGCCCTTTCATCAAGTACTGTGGGATCCATTGTGGGACTTCAGTCAGAGGAGATCTCTCAGATTGCTTCTGAGTATGCTGAAAGGGTAAGTGTCTGCTGTTGTTCAAAGCAAGGATAGCGCGAGATTTGAATTCAGATTTGAACGCTTACAAAGCAAACTCAGCTTAGTGTATTCTTTCATATAATTTCATGTTCGGGTTACCTCAAGATGACTAGCTAAAATTAACACTGCCAAAGAATATACTTCTGAAAAACAGAAACAGGAACGTGGATTAAAATTTAAACCTGGGTTAGCGATAATCGCGTTTCGTACTACTGTAAAGAATAGATCGGAGAGTATAAGAAGTAGGTGCGTTTCAGCCCAGAACCAGGTTTCTCTTATCCTTTTACTTTTCTGTGTTAGGCCTGGTTCAAATGTCGAATTTCACATGTGCACAATTTGACTCCTATTTTAGGCGACGTCGGATATAATGGTGTCGAATTTAACTTCGTTTGTTGTATAAATTCCCAGTCAGTCAATACAAATTGTATAATGAAAAATATATATTGATAATAGTTCCCATAATCAATGCATTATATTCGGTGTATGTGAAATGCGATGTCTGAATCAAATGTCGAACCTAAATGGAATCTTCGACTGTCTAAGTCGCAGATCTGGCGAAGTCGTATTTAATTTAATCGATTCAAACGTCGCTTGTCACATGCATTTAATTCTCGGATTAAATTCGGCACCTGTGAAATTCGACGTGTTAACTGGGCCTTAGTTGCCGGGATATTCTTTTTAAACTCCTTTTGCTCTTCATTTTGCTTTGTTTCTTTCCTTCTTAAAGCCAGAAATAGTCAGTTTTGTTCTAACAGTAAATGTTCCTGCCTTTTTTTAAAGCAAGCCGAGTTGCAAGAGAATCTCGAAGCACGGGGTGAGCGGATGGGAGGAGTTCAGACACACAAGAGAATGGTAGCGTCACTGGAAAAACAGATTTCTGTACAGGAAAAGAAACTGGAACAAGTAAGACACATTCAAATTTTCCTTATTAATATTGTACTATTTGAAGAGTTCATCTGACGTGAATCTGGTTTTTCATGTTTTTTTTGCGTGGGTATTCATCACTTACTTGTCACAGTGATCAATCTGAACAATCAGATCATGACACCAGAATCTGGTATCATGGATGGGCGGCGTCAAAACAAAGTCTACAGACTCCCCCCTTTTTTTTCCCTAGGCCACTTTCAGCTCGCTTTGCCCGCCGATTTTCTTTTTCGCCATGGGGCCCGTTTCTCGAAAGACCTGGAAAGTTTTCGGGCCCGAAGGCAAATTTTAAAATCAGTTATTATAGCACAGTTCCTAGCCCACAAACCAGTCAATTTTGCTTCTTTAAATGTTAGTTTCCTTGTATTATTTTAAAAAATTATTGAAACTTTGATCTTGAATGCAAACACAACAAGCAGGCCCCTGCTCCATTTGAGAGTCTGTTCGCTGGCTATTTGGCAACCGGTGGTTCACCCGAACAGTTTGTGGTGGTCTTCTGTGATGGTCCCTACAGAAGCTATGCACCTATGGGGCACCGAAGATGGCTTGTTCATGGCTTCTGGAAAGTAGCGATAGACAAAAACGTAAACACGACAAAGAAACGAAGCCATTATCTTTTACCTTCGTCTCTCCCTCTTCATTGTCGCGATTGTTCAAAATCCTGGGACTTCTTTAAAAAACGATTAGTTCCAATTACGGCAGACCTTGCTTCTCGTTTTCTTGTCCTCTAGGCTAGCCTTTTTAAATGCATTAAATGCCTTTATTTCTTTTATTGAGAATTCGCCGTTAATGAAGAAAACTGTGAATATTTTTGTACATTGTAACTAAACTGTCTGTTTTTCACAGGTACAAGAAAAGCACAACAAACTGCAAGAAACTTTGAATCAGTCTCAAGAGCAACTTTCGCAAGTAAGAATGATAGCTTTTCTGTTAGTGGACTAGACGTTGTGTTAAATAGTTTCTGCTGCTTTTTGTTCAATTTGTGATGTAAAATGTCTCGCGCGTGTCGCTGTTTGAGCTCAGTTAAACGTAGAGTTTGTATTGTAGTCTTTAGGGCTGAAAGGATCTACCATCTTTGCTACTTTTGCAGTAGTGCTTAAGGCTTTTTTTCTTCTGTTTTTTCTTTGAAGGTTCTTTCTCGTGGGGAGAGAATAAGTGAAGAAATGGAGAAGATTAATGAATTGGAGAGTGGTGAAAATGCCAGGTATTGAGTCTGAACTTACCGTAAATTCCGAAAATAAGCCCCGGGGCTTATATTTTTTAAAGGCCCTGTTTAAGGGGCTTATTTTTGGAGGGGCTTATATTCGGCGGGGCTTATCTACGGAGGGAAATTTGCGTTTCAAAACCGATTGGGCTAGCCTTATAGTTGGAAGGAAATTCACCGTTTTTGCTTTGTTTTATTTTGCATTTGAGGGCAATTTCCAAGTACAAGCCCCCCGGGGGGCTTATATTTGGAGGGGCGATTTAACGGAGGGTTTTTTGCGTTACGAGTTTGAGGGGCTTGTACATGGAGGGGCTTATTTTCGGAATTTCACGGTATTAGGGAGCTTAAGCAACGACGAAGGCTACGTCAACAAGATCGCCACGACATGTTTTTTATTACATATTTCTTCCATTCACCACCGAGCTTAATTAACCATGTTTCTTTTAACCCTTTAAGTCCCAATGGTGTCCAACATCAATTTTCTCCTAACCATATCCATTGATTGCCATGAGATTTGGTTATGAGAATTAATAAATTGATCGCCTAAGAGAAAATGCTTTGATCTTTCATCAAATTCTCTCAACTTATTCTTTAAGAGAAAATTATCGCTGAAATTTCGCGCCAAAATTGAGGAGTAATTCATCACCAACCTCGTTGGGCGGGTAGGAGAGAACCCTGGGAACGAGGTTGATTCGTCACCTGTGGTATTAATTAAAGAGCGTTACATATGAACCTTGTGAATGTTGTTGCTCTCCTTGAGCCGCCTCGTATCTAATTAAGGATAGAGCGCCCGCCGATATCTGGGATGTTTAAGGTTGGAATCCTGTCGGAAACTCAGCGGATAACATCCCCTTCATTTTGAGCGAAGTGGAATTATCTCGATGGAATTTGAAAGGCTGCAAATTCACTTTATTTAAGACGTTTTCGCTTTCACCACCGTCGTAGTTTCGTGAGCACCCTACCACCTATCATGATAGGAGACATTTTTTCCGTGAGCCCATCACTTCTAGAGGCAAAGAATCAGAGGTAAAACATGTTATGTGGGATTTGTCTATGTGATTTTACGATTCGTTACATGTTTTCTTTGTTTTCTTACTCCTACACCTGATAGCATTCTACAGAAGCTTCGTTCAATTGTGGCCATGAATGAAAATCTGAAGAAACAAGAGCAGCAGTTTAGAGCACATTGCAAGGTAGACAATAGCATGCACATATATATCTAATTCAATAAAGTTAGCATTTGGTCATTGGATTTTTGGGCAGACGGAACTCACTGCAATGATTTGCTTGGGTGACTGCCTAGCAATATCTTTCCAGTGCGCAAGAGCCCAATGTCCAAGGCATTGAATCAGGTATATATGTGTACAGCCTACGTACGTTATTATGCTTATAACACAAACCTCTACCTAGTAGCCATTTTGAGGTTGCGCATTGTCGAATAGAGAGGATAAGGGTGACGTGACGGTACCATGGTAGCAAAATTTCTGGATCACAAAAAGAGGGAGCTCAAGCAACGACGATTGAGGAAGGAAAAAAGTAATAGGTTTACATTAACAAAACAACAACTCTGCACGTGCATCGCGCTTTTTTGAACATTTCTGAGCCTTCGTTGCACGGCAGCGTCAGGAAACTTCCTAACTGCATGAGCCCGTCTTATGGAGTCGGTGAACAAATTTTCATTTTTTTTCTTCTTATATACGGTCCTTTTGCATTGAACCCCAGACAATTCTCCAATATTTGATAAATTTAATGAAACTTCAGTAGTGACATCGATGAAGTTTGTAACGGTACGAATTAACTTTTGAAGTGACGTTTTCGGTTTTTAGTCATTCAGAAATTTTGCTACCATGGCAACGTGATGTGACGACTTCTCCTCTCTGTTGCACCATGGGACTGCTTTGTAGACGCAGTCGCTTCTTTTATTGGCTATTACCAGATTGTGCGGGAAAATGGACCATTTCTAATGGACCATTGTGCGGGAAAATGAACAGTCTCACAATGCAGTTTTACACAACGCCGACCCAGTCTTACCAGCGAACTCAAAATGGCCAATATTAAGCGATTTGCATGATGACGTCGTTTGACCATTACTACTACTACTACTACTACCGAAACCCTGGGCCAGTGTTTCTTGGTGCTGCGGAAACTAGTATTCATTAGCTATTGTTTTGTGTTGTTGGTATTGTTCATTGTCTTTTCAATCTTTTGGATTACATCATTTGGTGATTGCACTCGTCCTCGACACCAAGAAGCCCCCAGAATCCTTCAATTCTTTGCTTTCTCAGGGGTTTCAATAAGTTTTTGCATAAGTGGGTACTTAAGAGTAACAGGCGGGTATATTTGCCAAAGGCCCCAAGGGCCTTCGACCCTAGGGGGGTCCGGGGGCGTGCTCCCCCGGAAAATTTTGAAGTTCTAGACTCTCGCAGATGCATTTTCAGGTCTTTTTTTGTTGCTTTGTTTTTACATTTTTTTGCTCCTAAGTCAACTAATTTAAACAAATTTGAAGAGAATTATGTTACAATGAAGTAGTCATAGTCAAAACCTATTTTGCCAAATTTTTGGGCAAGAATTCGAAGCTGAGATGAAATTATCTGGTCTTAGTTGACGTTCATGTGAAGGCTCCAAGCGGGTAATCAGCCCGTTGCAAGCGGGTAGATCTACCCGCTACCCGGCTACTATTGAAACCCCTGTTTCTTGTGTATAGAAGGGTTTTTGTTATTTTGTTCTGATTGGTCCCTATAAATTTTCTCCCTGGCTTTTGACTGGTCAGAGATGTAAGCTCACGGGAAGACTAGGCCATTTGCGAGTTGCCCAAACCTCTGGTTCAAAACGAGGGTAAGTGCAAAATTTCCCTTCTGATATGAAAGTAGCTTTCTATATTCAATCAATTAAAACTCATTTTCTCCTGAAAGATTTTGGACCTGGCGTCTTTTTTAAGCTGAGGGTTTTTTGAACTCGGAAATGGCCTATTGATTTTACTTAGTTTCTAAAACATTCTCACTGTTATGTTACTTTCTATTCTCAACCAGGAAGAAATGGCTCGCTTACAGGAGAACCTCGAAAAGCTGAAGGCTCAGGGCTCTGAAGATGACAGCGAAGAAAAGGTAAATCTAAAAAGTATTCATTCTCGACTGACCTTAGAGCTCACGCTTTTGACTCCGCGCGTGGTCGTGTGGTGGAGACTGTGAAGTAATTAAATGCGCGCTATGCTTTGAGTCATGTTGATCCATCAGTTGACTCATACGGCGGATAAGGATACTAACCTGTCCCGACAGATAGCAGAAAACCACCGAGTGTTTACACTGGGTGCTCTGCATGTAATAATTAAGCTACTATAACGGTATTTGTACTTGTGAAAATGAAATAATCGGCATGTAACGAGCGTGGGACAAAGAAAAAAATCTGTCCCCGCCAGGATTCGAACCTATGACCTCCCAAACACCGGGCGGGTGCTCTATCCACTCTATCTATGCCGACTCTATGCCATTATTTACTGTGTTTGAATTTTATTGTCTCCTACTTATTCAGGAAAGATTAGAACTTATTGGTAAACAATTCGAGGCAGATAAAGCCAAGCTGGAGAAAATAAGACTTCTGCTGGTAAGTTTTTTGTTCTGGTAATAGTAAACCAGAATCAAATTTGATTGATGATGTAAATGCAACTACAAAATAAAATCAGTTTTTTTTATCTTCTTTCTCCATCTTATTTGACCATTTTTTGTTTACGAAGGCTCGAAAGAATCGCGAGATATCCTCGCTTCAGCGGAAGATTGACGAGGTACCATCACGCGCGGAGCTCACCCAGTACCAGAGAAGATTCCTGGAGCTGTATAACCATGGTTTGTATTTATACTTCCGAGAGTTCCTTTAAAGAAATCTTAAAGAAAGGTCCAAATTTCATTCTGTGATCGCTGAAATGGAGAAAAAAAAATAGAACGAAGCGAATTTAGTTCCGAAGAGGATTTTATTTTAGCGGTTATTCCTACATAGGATTTTCTTCACAAAGTTAAAACTTCTTTACAAGTTTTTATAACTGTGAGTGAAAATCTAACCTCAACAAAACGATGAAAAGTGCTACGAGATTTTATTGTATTTCTTTTTGAAAATTCTTACAATTTTTTAAATGAATATAATTGTATACGTTTGAGCACGTTACAATCAAACTTTTTATGGTCCGCGTTCTTCCTCTGCTTTCAAAATCAAAGATGGCGGCTGAACGCTCGCCATCCAAACTATGCCTGCAGTTCAGGCTAGATAGGAAATATTTTATTCTGCGATATTTTATCCTTGACGTGCAAAACCTCCATATTAATTTTGCAGTTGCTGGGACTCATAAGGAAACTAAGCAGTTTTTTACCTTGTACAATACACTGGATGACACCAAACTCTACTTAGGAAAAGAGGTGAGTTTCCGTAAGTTCTCTATTAAGGAAGTGACCTTCCTAACTGAAAATTACTCTGCGTGGATATTAACTACGCAGAGAGGGTGGATTAAACAAAAAATTGCATTGGATGAACATGTCAGCACAAAAACCGAACACAGCGCTTCCTCTCACTTGTACAGTGTCATTGCTTTTCTAACATTCACCATGTGTTTTTCCAGGTTAACCTATTGAATTCCATCCATGATAACTTTGAACAGTAAGTTAGCTGGTTTTTGCACTTACAAATATTTCTTATATCGAAGGAGAAAATGCCTTTTTGCATCTGGTCAGTCACGTGGCACAAAGAGAAACAAAAACGTCCCGGTGCAAGACAAAGAAAGATCTTACATCTAAATTTTGAAATAGTACTTTTAAACGAAAGTTCAGAGATACATTGATTGCGGCCGCCATCTTGAAAGCAATTGAAAAGCTAAGGGAGGAGGGGTGGGCAGCATTACAATCATTTTTTGACTCGCCCCAACTATCTGTCAGTTTTAACGTTCAAGAAGGCGGGAAAACATTAGTATTCTCGTTTGCACTGCAAAATACCTCTGCTTTACAGGCTACTAATTCTCCTGTATGGCGTTTTCGTTCCACGTGACTGTCCAGCTACAAAACCCATTCATCAGCTGCCCAATGGGCCATTTTCACCATGATGTTATTTTACGATAACTGTCAGAATCCAATTTCCTTTCTCAATAGTATTTCGTAATCCTAATCCCAGTAGCTTTTGAACTGCGATGGTCCTAATTTGCCCGAGAACAAGGAAACTAGATGCCTTCTGACAGTTGTAGTGAAAAAATGCCATTATTAAAGTGTGCTTCATCATTAGTTGATTGATAATGATAAGGTTGTTTGTTTGTTTGTTTGTTTGTGTTGATGGGGAGTTTTGTTTATGTATATTATTTATTTTATTTGTTTTGTTTTTGTATTTCTGAGTGGTACTGGGTTGAGGAGGGGGGATGAGCAGTTCCAGGAACTCGCAGAGCACGAGAATTAGTCTAAAACTTGATCTTGACGATCCTTTTGCTTTTCTTCATGTCCTTTTAAGAGCAATGTCATCTCCTTCAAACAAAGAACAGTTCTTAAAACAGTTTGACAGTATAGTCAGAGGAATTGTTGACAACAAGGAGAGGGTAAGACAAGATACTCAAGCCTAACTTGTTCACAAGCCTCACTGGTTGATCCATCCATGAGTCCAATTTCCTCAGTGTACTACTAACCCCGAAACCCTGGTTTTCAAAATGTGTGTTCTAGCAAAACTTAAGATACAGTAAAAACCCGCGACTTAGAACCTGCAGTTTCCCAAGTAAATCTAAACAAGCTCTTACATAAACGATAATTAACACAAATTTAGGCTGTCTAGTTTCTTGAATATGTTCTTTTTTCTGAAGATAAAATGCATTGTAGTGAAGAGTATTTAGTTATATACTCAGCTCATTCCGTAGTTAAGCGGTCGGAGAGAAAAGTTAGCTGTTTTCATCGTCTGCATCTTTTTGTATTTTTTTTTTATATATTCTGTTTGGTGTTTTCTGTGTTCTACTTACCTACTGACATGGCGTGTATAATTTGCTTGATTTATTTCTTTTTTCAGTTAGATATGTGTGCACAATGTTTGTGTTGTATTTTCTTTGTGTCATTATTCTATGTAATGTGACTTCCTAGACTTGTTAACTCTCTATATACTTCAGAAAGCCAACACCCCTTTTAGCTTTATTTTTTATTTCATGTAAATTTAATTTTTCTTAAGTATGAGAGGTCAATAAAAGTTTTTGTTGTTATTGTGAAACCTGTATACCATTACAGTTGCTGTTGGAGTAATATAAAGTCACCTATGTCTCCAAAGAGGCAGCATCCTGAATGGTGACTTGTCTTATTTGCCCAACTGTACAGAATTTTTTATGGCTTTTAGAAAGTAAGAGCCAGTTTCAAATTTTAGGCTAAACAGGTTCTTATATAATGGGGGCCTTACTGGCAAATTTTAGCCTAACATGTAAAATCCAGGTTCTTAGTCGCGGGTTTTGGCTGTAATTACCATGCAATTAATACTTTTATTTTTTCTTAATTCAATTTCCGTTAGATTGAGAAAAAGAAAGCTGTAGAAAAACAGAGGCGTGACGCGTTGAACCAAAAGTACCTCGATATTGTTGAACAGGAAAGGTTGTACTTCAAGACAGTCAAAGATTTCACCGAGGTAGGTCTATATGTGGTTGTTTTGTCGTTATTTGCGCAACATTGTTATGGAAGACGAGATAATAAAAAAGAAATGAGGGTAAAGTTGAGAGTGAAATTTCGAGCGCTTTGCAGTCATTATCGATGAGCAAGATAAAACTCTTTTTGAGTGTTTAATTGTTTGTCACATCAACGTCTTTCACCCCCATGCAAAACTGCAAGAAGTAAGTTCGATGTTGTGATGTCTATGACACCGGTTTAATAAACAGTGCCACAGGAAAGTATTGCTTAGTTGCTTTCACACTTTACGATTTCATTCATAGACTCAAAAGTTTGAATTACCTTGTACCACAAGAAAGTACTACTTTGTAGCGTTCTTTTGAGTGGTGACACTCCATGATTTCATCACCAAACTCAAAAGTGAGAACCATCTTGAACAGCATAATAAACAGTACCACAGAAAAGTACTGCTTTGTAGTTTTCATTCACACTTTTGGGTTTTATCACCGGACTAGAAGTAAAGAACTTCCACAGAAAAGTACTGCCAAAAGCTAGCCATCATGATCTTGTGCTAATCATTCATAACTATGTTTTTTTTTTCGTTTGCAGGAGTGCCACAAAAATGAAGTGTTGTTGTTCAAGTTTAAAAACTTGGGGATCTCATAACTGTTATTGTACATTTTTATTCGCGTAAAAGTTGTGTTATCTTTTTTGTGTCGTTGATTAGTTTGAGTAGATTTCAATCAGCTTGCGTGCAGCAATGCAGATAGGTAAATTTTCAAGAAAAGAAAGCAGATAGTGATAAAGACTAGAATTAAAATTACAGAGAGAAACACTGTTTCACCACGCCCTACAAATTGTGGACATTTTGATTTCTCTCCTGACTTTTAAATTACGGAAATGGACTAGCCGAATGTTTCGTGAAAGCAATTCCTCAGGTTCGGGCCTTAGTACAGGGCAACCCCGTCAATACAGCTTGAAATTTGGTCATTTAAACGGCATATCGTAACGAATTTTGACCCCGTTAAGAAACAGTCCCTAAACTGTTCACAGTCCCCAATTTTTCCGTAAGACCGTCGAGATCGAGCGCGTTGCGTTACGGGCGACCATCTTGAATTGGATAAGTGTCAAATCTACTTAGGGGGCGGAGGACAGTTTGGCTTACGCTCAACCCCTCGGTACATACTCAATCCTGACGATCGTACGATCGAAGGGAAAAAAAACAGCCCAAACAATCCCATGGTGCAATTCGTCATCATCGACTCAGGCCGGCGAGTATCTTTGAAATGACTAATGGCCGCTGTGGGTGGGGGAGTTGGACGGGGTTGCATTGTAAATGTGAAATTAAATGTTTCTCATCCTAAATATGAGTGAATGTACATTCCAACCTCGTTCCCAGGGTTCGAGATAGAGGTAGGAGAGGGAACCTGGGAACGAGGTTGCCTCCCTAATTTGGACACAAAATAAACAAAGACACATGTCCGTATTACAGACCAGAGGTGTCCGTGTTGAAGTTGGAAGTAGCCTGGGTGGCAGGCGCTTGGAAGTAGTGGGCACAAGAAAAAACGGGCGCGCGAGAAGGAGACACGCGCTCCATCTCCCCCGCGTGTCTCCCTCGCGCGCGCCCGTTCTACGCAGGCTAAGTTGGAAGTTTGGTATCTTTGGAACCAAAAGACTGACGTCAGTAGGGTGCTGTCCGTATTAAAGAGGTGTTCGTAAAGAGAGATCGGCTTTACTTCTAAAAGTGAAAAAAAACGAAGGATGATAATTTGCAAAATGTCATTTTATTGAATAAATTAATTCGATTTGTATTGATTTGTGTAAGTTCACTTCTCATTCACGCCCTTTCCCCGAACTACCTACTACTTCTTTCTTTCTTTCTTCTTTTCTCGTAGTTTGTTTTGTTTATATTGTTTTCTTGTCTGTCAAGTTTATGATAATAAGATAATGAAAAAAATTTTGGAGGACCTCTTACAAGTATCTTGTTTTCTCTGTGTTCTTGACATAGATTGCCATACAGCTGGATTTGCAATGCATTAACTGTCCGGGTGTCGATTCACAATACTAAAACCTTATTGGTTGACTTACTAGCAACGGCCACGTGACCGTCTCTTGTAATGGTCGCTCCTCCTGATGCGTATTTCTCATAAAAGTAGACTTTCCTTTTGAAATTACCCACATGGTCAAACGCTATTAAAGCATTGCTGGCCCGGTCAACTACAACAACTTCTTCAGTGTGACGGTTGAAAGTTATTCCTGATGGAGCAAAGTTGCTGGGAATTTTCCTGTGAGGCTTGATAAACAGGGACGGGAGAATAGTACGCGACTTGAGGCTCGCGTCGTTTGCAGCTCGCTTGGAAATGACGAACACCGCGTTCAAAGCTGTCACGATCAAGTCGCCTCGCGTTGTCACGCACATATGTGACTCCTGAGCTTGCGTGAACTCGCCAGTGAACGTAAAGCATGACAAGAAAGTCCCGTCTGTCTTCAAAACAAACACAGTCTTTTCACACAACGCAAAAATTCTGTCCTTGTTTCTATCCACAGCAAGACTTGTCAACTGGCCTTTATTGAAGCTAGGCAGGCCCCGTCCGAAACTCCAACAGAAATTCCCGTTTTTGTCTACGACAATTATTTCGTTTGTGAACTGAAGGTTTATGTAGGATTTATAGCTGCTTCCAATATAGACCCTGTCGTTTTTGTCGACATCAATGCATTGAGGGTGAAGAAGGTTAGTCACCACCGTGTCTTCGTTGAAGGTTTGCAGCAAGGCGAGCTCACAAACTCTCTCGCTTAATGCGCCATCCCTTGAGAACACTTTTATCTGGAAGTTATATCGATCGGCAACTAAGAAATCACCCTTGCTGTTCGTGGCGATGTCAACTGGGCCGTTTAATTGCGCTGGATCTGCTCCGAACTCACCAAACGACCAGAAATAACCCCTACAAACTTCCCTGCTCAAGACCGGGTGAATTTTGTGGGAGGAATCTACAGGAATTTCCGGCCAATTTCGAAGAAACTCGTCACCCTTCGAGCAAAGATGTAAATACTCCCACAAGATGCGATTTATAGACACCACTGAACTGATAAGAGCTTCCCTTTTCATTTCGCAGAACAGCTGTCTCAAGTTAAAGCTACCGAACCGCACGGAAAATACCCGACGAACTTCCGGTAAACTGTTCAACTGCTCGAGATAGTTTTTGCACAACACCACTGCGACTTCCGGTTCGGCAATGAACTCTAGCATGGTCGCCGCAACTCTGAACTTCATCGACAAGACCCGATCGTAAATGTCCAAACCTTCATTGCTAAAGGCCTTAGTAGCGCTTTCAGCGGCTTTCTTGAGAAAATCTTTAGCTTCAATGAAAAACTTGTCTTCGGAATCGATTTTGTCAAACTGCAATCCGTCAGACATAAGATGTAGAACTTCCCATTCATCTAGTTCTATATTAGTTGCGTCAGTATTGAAAAGGCTAACGTCGTCAAAATCGCTCTTAAACGTTAACACTTCAGTTTTAATGCTTGGTCCACCTTTTCCAGACTTTGCAAAGCTGTGGTAAATCAAACTGACCCCATCTTTGAAAAAGTTGGCGGAAGAGATGAGATCCATCTTGCACAATCCCTCGAGTTTTTCGCGTATGGAAGTGAGTTCGCGGACGATGAAATCCCTGAATCTCTCGTCGCTTACATCTCCATGTTTAAGATTCTCGGCTCCTGTGTCGCGCATCTTGCTAAGCAAAAGTTTAAATGTCAACCTCAAAGTATCTGCCACCACCGAAGCCATGGTTCTTCCGCGAAGAATAGTTGGGATGAAGAATAGATGACGAGGGTTAAATCCCCGTACATTGCGTCACACACATGTTGCGCAAATAGTACGTGTATGTTGGGGGGCGGGGCCGGGGGAAAGATTGGTGACCAGGGGGAAACGAAAAACAGTTCGGGTTAGCGGGGGTTCTAGTTATCGGGATCGATTGAATTTTCAATTCGCCGCTTTAACTCATAGTTACTGATGCTTCAGCACTTCAGTGTTGATAGTAAAGTGTAAATTTACTTATTTCATCAAAAACAGTGACATGATTATGCATCTTTAGGGAAATACGCCTTTGTTCACGCGCTAGGTTACCGATACTTTAGATGCGGACCTTTTTTTTAGGAGAGGTATGGGTGATTTGCTTTCGGTAAGAACTTTTCTTCCAAACCTCTGGGTCCTCATCTGGTGATAGAGTTTTTCTCCTGACATACAACGCGGTGTAAGATTATTTCCTCCAGCATTATACGCAATATTTTTCTTTTCAGTGTCGAGCGGAATTTTTTTGCGCTAGATTAATTAATAATTTCCTTGCAAGAATTTTTTCACACAAAATCAGTCCGCAGGATATTTTTTTTCTAAAATCGCCCATACCCCCTCCTCAAAAGTCTAATGGTCGGCTGATAAAATTGCACCAGTTAAAATCAAGTTGGTGTAGGGTTAGTTGGGCGATTATATGTCAAGGAGTGATGGGATGGATACACGAACCAGAATTCGAGTCAGATCGGGGTAAATCTCAGTGAAATTTTGATCAAGGGCAATAAAATGTAGATCGAGCTAACGAGGAATTCGAGTTATCCGAGTTCGAGTTACCCAAGTAAAATGACTGAAGAGTGGAGAAGTGTGGTGTGGATGGACGTTGAGGGTAGCATTGTTGGTCCCCTGCTCTTTGTGATTTTTATCATTGACCTTCCTAACGTCGTCCATGAGCGTTTAAACTAACACCGCTCTGTATGCAGATGGTACTAAGTTGCACCGTACTACTTTGTCGGGACCTGACAAAGTGTCACCGTTCATAATTTACGCTTTAATTACTGTCTTTTGCGCATTTTTATCAGATTTCACCGTTTAACTATTACGTTTTAACTTCCTTTTTAAGAGAATTTTTCTGTTTTTTTTTTTAGATTTTACTTAGCTTAGGGTGGCGCCCCGCATGGGTCACGTGTCCCGTTCGTGTTAATCCCCATTGGTCTCTTTCATGCTAGCATTTGGTCTTCTCCATGCTAGTATTTGTCTTGTTTCTATTTATTTGTTATTATTGGACCAATAAATTTGTTTAAGACATATTTTTGCCTAAAGTGCGTGACATGCCGGGCCGACGTGCGTGACTGATCACAAGCGTGACCGTAGTAGACCTCTAATTTGCATAATCACGTGATTAGCTGGTCACGCTAGCTAGCGGTCGAACCGCGAAGCAATAGAGGACAATTACAGGCATGGATAAAGTTGCGCTGGTAAGTGCCCTTCTAGTTAAAGTATTCGATAAGTTTTCAGCTGTAGGCCTCGAGGTCATAGATTCTTCACCATTAATTATAATAACATTTGGTGTCAATTGCAACATATCAAATATTAGGCAGTTAAAAACGGACGCAGGCTATATGTCATGGCCTGCGTGCCGCGTCCATCTTTTTTGTTGTTGACTCGGAAAACTTAATTACTTCACACTTAGTAGTCTGCACTCTAAACATCTAGATTTAACTAAGGTATAATAACTGCTTAACTTAATTGCGTTAAGTCCGAACGGCAAAGGCTAAGGTTCTTGATCATAAAGCAAATAACTCCCCCGTGAAACCCGCCGGGCATTTGAAACTTTTCAGTTAGGCCTGGTCTATTTCCCATTACACTAGACCAATGTAGTGGTGAAATGGCCTTCCCCTCCCCCCCCGCCAAGGAGAAATGTTTTGCAGCTTGTGAACTCGAACAACAAACTTTCCATTTATTATGGTTTGTGAATTAAATTCCCCCTACCCCAAGGAGTGGTGAAACAGTAAATTCCCATGGGTCAAAAATTCCCCTGATATCCACCTCATATAACTGGGAATTATTTGATGTGCAGCTGGCAGAATTTTTCACGAATGAACATTAACAAAGACCAGAAAAGCACCTGTATGACTTTAAAACTGTCAGGGAGATGTTTGGGGCAAATCCTCATATGTTCCACCGTGAAAAAGCACTCCCACACTCTGATTCCACCAGCCATGCTGGTTACAATACGCTAGTTAATTACATGTATATGATAACGTAAATCCTCTATTAACCCCCCCCCCCCCCACCTTCCTCCCCTTTCTCCTTTAAAAAGCACTTAAGGCATTTATTTGTAAATATAATTATTAGTATATAATTTCTAACAAAAATGTGGAAAAAAAACTGTTTACATATTCAACAGTATATTTGTATTAACTTCCTTAATATACTGTTACTTTAATTTCTTTTGATAAAAATTATGGCAACGGATAGATTTTTTATTTTATCTTTGGAAAATTGTAAATAACAAAAATTTGCCATTACTTTTTACATTTTTGTATCTTTTTCGTAATTGTAATCATGTAATTTATGTGTGGCAAATAAAATACAAATACAAATACAAAATACAAAGAACGAAAAAATACCTTAAGAGGAAGCAAAGCTGATAAATAAATTAATAGAAATAATATTATTGGATTAATATTAGTTCATGCACAACTACACAAGTCCAGTGCAATTTTTTTTAATTTTTTAAATTACATTTTCTTTTCTTTGAAGGTAACTGGTGGTAATCGAGGCATTGGTCAAGCAATTGTCAAACGACTAAGCCAAGAGTTTAACGGCATTGTCCTTTTCACTGGTAATTCTAAAAAATAAAATTAATATAATTATTATATTAATGCAGTTAAAAAAGTTAACTAATTTCTAGCAATGGCAGCAGTTATCTTAGATTTATAGTTTTAATTAAGTTCGTCAGTAATTATCCAAAAATCTTTTTTCAAATTGTGTTGTCGCAAGATATCCATTCTTCTGTCAACATTTTTATTTTGAGGTTTTATGCCTTCAGGTTAGCTGCATAGCACTGTTGCAATTTCACTTTTGATCTCTGTTTAAGAGGCTAGACACACTTATGACCAATCTCATTTGTTGCACTAATACTTCTTAAAGGTGGTTGGGAGAAGTTGTTCAAGTGACAATATAATGTTAAACTTAACTTGTGTCATAATAATAATTCCGTTATTTACCCTCAGCAGTATTTATAGCACTAATGCTAGTGGGGAAGAGCAAATGCCCGAAACAAATAATTCAAATTGAACTTGAAAAAATTGTCATCATGTTCATCATCTTGAAATTCATCTTCTGGAATTGACCAAATCCTGGTTCTAGATCTCGTCAGCAATTTATTTTATAAAGTAAAATTATTAATTTTACAAGGTGAAATTTAATGCCTAGTTTTTTTGCCTCTGAAATAACAGTTGTTTTAGCTGTCAATTACTTCACAAAATACCTAAAACCAGCTCCAGTGTCAGATTGTCGTGCATTCTTTTATTGCAGCAAGAGATGAGAAAGCTGGCTCAGACGTCTGTGCAGAACTTAACAATGAACTGGGCTCAACAAATATCCAATTTCATCAGCTTGATATCACATCCAAAGAAAGCATTCACAAACTGCGAGATCATGTCCATGATAAGTTTGGTGGGCTAGATGTGTTGATAAACAATTCTGCCGTTTTACTCAAGGTACAATATAAATGTACAAAAACTATTAGACATTGGCACAATAACAGGGGCAAGCCAAGGACTTTTTTATCTCACTGTAGTCTCAAATAGAAGTGAAAAGTCCATGCAGGTTGTGTTTTCACAAAAGTGGCTGCATGGTCACTTGCAAGACAGCTTGCTTTGAGAGCTTTTCATTACAAACTCAACATGTAAGTCACACTTTAAATGGGGTTTCACATTATGCTGTTTGTAACTAGAGATAGTCAAATACAAGAGTGGTCATAATAAGAAGAGCATCACTTAACATTACTTATAGGTCTTAATTAAAAGGTATTTTGCTGTAAACTGTTATGGCAGTCATATCAGATAATTAGGCTTTTTGAGTCCTTATGCATGTACTAGATATCTATAGTGTTTAACTAGAGCTTATTTGCGCTGAAACAGATGAAATAATGAAAGAAAATTACTTGAAAAGCTAAAAGAAGCTTGCTAGATAGAAGTGCTTGCCTGCTTGCAAAGACTAAAATGCGCATAGCCCTAGTTGTCCCAGCTCTAAGAATTGCTATGCTCTAGACTTGTTGCATAATGATTGGTTACTAAAAATCTTGTGACTACTGCTGGGTTGTAGTAATTTTACTAAACTGGTGTACTTTACCTATGACCAAAAAGACCCGCCAGGCCCCCCGTGCGAACGTCGGACGGTGGTCTAGATTTATATTAATACGAGTATCAATATCCACTGCAAAATGTTTAATTTGAACTTTTTGCCTAATTATAGAACTGTCATGATTATGGATAATATTATTATTGAATACCTATGTCCCAACAGAAATCTGTTCCTTATGCTGAGAGAGTCGAGTTATCAATCAAGACAAACTTTTTTGGAACATTGGACATGTGCCATAGTTTCTTTCCACTGCTGCGACCTGATGCCAGGTATGACCTATAGATTTTATGGAGTTCCACCTACAGTAACTTGCTTGTTAATGATATTTATCATTAATATGTCTAATATGCCTTCATTGCAGACATATTTTGGGCAGGCAAAAACTGCTTGTTTATGTTTGTATTGTACATGTTGTAGCTGCCATCTTTGATTTTACAACAGAGGAGGAAGATTGAGGAGAGTAGAAATAGCAGCTCTTATGGTAGGTGCTAGGGCGAAAGAAGGAAAGGGGGGAGGGGAGGGGCTTCTCTCTCCCTGCCCCCTCCCCTGCTCCCTTTGACTCACCCCTATTCCTCCTCTCCTTTGGAGTCTATACGTGGCACTTTCACAAGCAAAAACATTTGCGTGCCATGCCTGAAGAAAACACCTGCAATGTAGGCTACCTAGCTTGTGGAAACTCAATCTAAAACAAGCTCATGGCCCCCAGTTAGAGGTTAGTGAGACTTCACCCTAACACACCAGTATTGTACAGATGGTGAAATTGAGATTCCAGTACAATCAGACAACACAACAGCCAATCGGAGCCACAGAAGTTTATGCTCTCTGTGTAGGCCAATTCAAAAAATTGAATTTTCTCACCTGACCAGATCTTGCCGTCAGCTTTGTCAACAAGACATCAAGGAATCATGCTTATTCTCACAGGTCTGTTTAATAGACCTGTGAGAATAAGCATGATTTCTATTACTTGTAACTGGTTTGAGACAGCAGTTGTAATTTTTACGTTCAAATGTCATAAGAATTTGATTACTATTTATTTATTAATTTACATCTAACAGGGTGGTCAATGTGACTTCTCAGCTTGGAAAACTGAAAATTGTTTCCCCCTCACTGCAGAGCAAATTTGCTTCGCCTTCTTTAAAGGAAGCAGAGTTAGCATCCCTTATGGAGAAATATATCAGGTAATTGAAACTTGGAAAAATCAAAGTGTTCTCATAATATAATAGGGAGATAAAAGCGACAATAACGACAAAGTCATGCTGTTTCAAAATTCATCACTCTTATTCCATATCATTCAATGTGTCAAATGTTGGTGAATTTTTCTGAGATGAATTTCAAAGGACTGTATCTAAGTTTTAAAAAGAATCAGAAAATCATTGCCTTGTGTTATTAAAGCTAACAAATCCCTACATATCCTTAGAACGCTGCACAAAGAGGGGTACAATTGATCAGAAATAGACCTCTTTAAATATACAGTAGTTCTACCTAATATTTTCGTGTTTGCACTTTCTCAATTCAGCGGACCCGACTATCTCGGAACCTGGAACAGGCTATGCTCGTTGCCGTCATTGTTGTTGTGGCTTAAGCTCCCTAATATCTTAAGTTTACTGGACTATATTTAGAATGATTGGTTGAACAAGAAAAAGTTACAGCTTCCTCATTCATTTGTTTGGCAAGGCCAGTTACTTTTACTCCCCTCCCCACTGCTCTCTGCTACCTCCCTTTCCGCACGGGTGATTTGCACCTTTGCCATGTTTTACTCACCATATGAAATCAAAATAATTGCAGCCTTTCAAATTAACTTAAGTCATCAATATTGAGGATTAGAATGATTAAAGAATTACAGAAATAGGATTTTATTGTTCAAAAAGCTCCCATCTTGATACATCGTCAACTTTCTCTGATTTACCAGTGACTCCAAAGAAGGGAAAGTGACCGAAAATGGTTGGCCTGATGATGATACTACTTTCAGTCCAGGTAAGCATTGAATGCTTTTCATTAACAGCTAAATCACCATTTCATTTAAAGCTGACATGCTGCCTCTTCCCCCCTTAATCCAATATGATCTTCATGTTTTTTTGTGTTGTTTTTTTTAGCATTCATTCCTCCACTTCTGATCTGTCAACTGTAGGATTGCATGCTTTGGTGATAAATTTTTTATGAATCACAAGTTTTTTTACAATTCCAAATTCTCGCATTTTTTGTAATGGCTTTCAAATCAAGTGTTTTTATTCTGTGTAACTGGTTGTCATTCTCAATTACTACATTTTTCATTCGCTATAAATGGTTTTCATTATTAATTGCCGGTTTCAAATATTCTTAGTTTATAACTAGTTTCTTTTGGATTTCAAAACTGGATTTGGTTTATGACTTGACGTTTTTCATTCTTCATCACTTGTTTCTCACTCTCTATAACTTGTTTCTCATTCTGTGTTTTTAACTGGTTCTTATTCTCTCTAACTGGTTTTATCGTTCTGTATTACTGATTTCTCATTCTACATAAATTAACTGGTTTGTTTTCAGCCTATAGTGTGTCTAAACTGGGAGTTACTGCACTATCCGCCATGCAGGCTCGAGCCTTCAAACAAGATCCGAGAGAAGGAATCTTAGTAAATGCTGTGAGTATTTTCTGTTGAAAACCAATGATCGTTAATTCTTACGCAGGTAGCGTTAATGTGTTTTTCTAGGTAGCAGTATAAGTGAAGATTCTGGGAAACTGCAGACCGGCGCTTATACATTTAAGCCAACCTGCTGGCGGCGTTTCCAAAAATTCTAAAATAAAAATGTGCAATCTGTTATTTAGGTGTGTCCTGGATGGGTACGGACTGATATGGGTGGACCACGTGCTCAACGCTCTCCAGATGAAGGTCAGTTTTTTAATCGTACAAAAAGGACGACACCATTCTGTAATATTATCTATGATCACTTCGCAGTCGTTCTGATTTATTCTTAGCCCGCGTATGCCGCTCACTCGCGCGTTCTCGCGAGAATCGCTTCACTCGCCCAAATAGGAGAGCTTGCTGCAGGCTAATTTATTCTTGAAGTATGTCACCGACTGCGACATAAGTCTAATGACAGACCCTTACAAAGTCCTTTGTATTAGCCTGAGAAAAAAAGCCACCATTTCGCGACGCAAAGTCAAAGACATTACGTGCATTTCTCAGTTATCGTAAGACCCAGAGTATTGGTGCGGCCCCAGGAATCAAACCTGCGACCTCGCGCTCCGCAGTCAAGCGCTCTGACGACTGAGCTAATCTTGCCGCAGTCAAATGAAAATGACGTGTCTTTGTTTCATGTCAGGTGCCGATAGTCCGGTGTACTGTGCTCTTCTTCCAAGAGGAACGACAAGTCCCGATGGTAATCTGGTCTACAGCAGAGAAATAGTGCAGTGGATTTCAGGCAAATAGACATAAAACACATTAGTAAATTAAATGTGCCAGCCGCTTAGAACTCCTGTGAAGTAAAACTTGTGTAAGCTGTGGTAGTTGTTGGCGCTGAGAAGTGAGAAACTCTACAAATCCTTTACTTTTTACGTTCTTACTTTGTCCCACTCACAATACAACACAATTTACAAAAGATAACACATTGGTGAGAAATTACAGGGGCACCCAACGAGGATATAGTTCAAAACCACTTAACATAGCATTGTTGAACGTATTTTAGTATTCAAACGGTAGATATAGGCATATTTTTATCCCCTAAAAACTCTCCATCTGTTCGGATTTCCTAGCTGAAAATCTAGTGATCCGAAAATTATAGGGATAAAAACTTACCTTCTCGAAAATTTCAGCCAGGAAAAGGCTCCCGAAAATTCTAGGTGGCCTTTTTTAGGGTCAAAATCCGTTAAAAATGAGTAATTATACCATTTTGTAGATGTTCGAAAATCCTAGGAGAGGCAGGCAAGCAAGAAATTTTACAACAAATGCCCCGAAAATTCTAGATCTCAAATCGTCTTCCGAACAGATATTTTCCCGAAAATTGCCGTTGGGTGCCCCCGAAATTATTCAATCAGGCCGACAAGTTTTCACATGATTGAAAATCTGATGAAAATGGACTAAGTCCGCTACATTTAGTCTTTTGGTGACCTCTAAAAATTGGATCGGTTTCGTTAAGGTCACTATTCTGTTTAGTGCGCCACATGTTAGGTCCAAGGGGGTTACAGCCTCATCGCCAAACCTTTTTGGGGGTTAAAATTATTAAGTCGAAAAGTGGACGTTGCAGCAGTGCTCTTCTGTGCAGGAATGGGATCATGCGCAGTCGAAAAAAATCGCTGAAATGAAATCTTGGTAGTTTCTTTGTGTTGGATCAAAAATGGATCAACAAATGATTATATCGAAAAGGTGTGAGTAGGGTATTAGCTCAACATTTTTAAAAGCTCTTTTTAAAGTCTTTGAACCGTAAAATACTACGTTGTAAACTCTTCATTGCAGAGCTCTTTAATTACAGTGAGTAAATATTAGAAGAGATATTTCTATTGGAGATATTTTATTTTGATTATTTCGTTAGTTTTATTGTAAGGTATGGAATTTTTAGTTTCAAACTAATTTAAACCAGTGAAAAATGTACTAAATTGGGCAGTCATTTCTTGCTTCACTTAGTGAACTGTTGATGTGATTTTACGTTTTGGGTCATTAAAGTGCCAGTGATCTTCTTTTGTTGATCTTCAGAGAGTAAATTTATAAGAGAGACTATTGACCACTGACCATTTTGACCGCCGCCTGGTTAGCTCTGTTGGGAGAGCGCCGGTTTGCTGAGCGGGAGGTCGCGGGTGCAAACCCCGGCCGGACCAACTCTCAGGGTCTTTAAATAACTGTAGAGAAAGTGCTGCCTTTTCAATGACATCTGCAAAAGGTTAGACTTTCTAGTCGTCTGAGTTAAGGGCGAAAAAACGGTAGGTCCCGTCTCACAGCACCTTCCCTAGTTAACTGATTCTTTTGGGATGTAAAAGAACCCACACCACTGTTCGAAAAGAGTAGAGGAAGTAGGCCCCGGCGGTGTGGCTAACCTTTCCTGGGCTGGATGGGTTGTCAGTTAGGAGAGATCTTAATATAGGGATAACCTCAGGATTCTCCTTTAGGTGTCATAATGGCTACCTGTAAACAGTGTATGTATGTATGCAAAAAAAAACATTCCTCTATTCAAATACTTTATATGAATATCATAGATTCACTTCAACGTAGTCACCTTTTACAGATATGTTTTAATTCTACCAAGAAAGAACAATCTATACAATGATCAACTCCCAGTTGGCTTAATTTAGTTTTCAGTTGGTTAGGGCGGTGCATCTTCATCGGAGGGTCATAGGCTCGATTTAGATTGGTTTAGATTTTATTTGTCTTTGTTTTTGCGTATGGTATTATATGATAATAAGTTTGAATCAAAGGAAAGTAAAATTTCAACCAAGGATAAAATTTAACCACAACACATTTATCCTCGTGATGGTCTTTCTTCCATTAAAATCCTTATCTCACCTTTCCATTGCATTTTCCATGGGAGGCTAACCTTTCCAGTTCAAAGATGAATTTCGTATATCCTCTTTCATTTAGTAGTTTTGCTGATAAACTAAACCTACAAGCGTGCAGACGTCAACCATTAATTGCAATGCAGTTTTTCAGTGATCACTCTCAAGTGAAATTGGCCGTCTTTTTTCCCCCAGCTTGCTCCACACCTTCCGACACCTGTGCATCCATAAAAACACATTGAATTTCCCAACCTCGGGTCGGGAGAAAACAGGACGACGAAGGTTTTCAAGCACGGCGGATAGCTGATTCGACTCCCTGATTGGGCAGAAAAACACAGACGTTTTTCGGCGCCAATCAGATGCCAGATCGGCTGCGACCGTGGGGAAACTGGTCGGTAAAAAATTATCCACGGGATCTCTTCCGCCCGTGCTTGAAAACCTTTTGCTGCGACGTTTGTCTCGACCAGACTGACTGCCCCTGGGTCTCCCAGGATGTGCAGGGAATGTTCTAGTGTTCACCAATCTAGGTTCTTTAGTCACGAGAACGCGGGAAACGGGAGAATTGTATTCGATGGCGTGGGGCCATTGAAATTTTACACTTTCTATAGAGCATATCGGTTTGAAAATGTCAGGCGTAAGCAGAAACGATTCATATCTCTCGAACACTGATAAGGTTATCCTCAAAACATGTTTTAAATTTTTATCACTCAAAATATGTATTAATGTTACATTGGAACACCGCCATATACGACACTTCTTTTCTGGCGCGAACTGATTCTTTCTGCCGCTCTTGGAAACTTTCATCGCGCGAGCAAATTTTGCCCGCCCCGAATGACTGAAGGCGGTTCGGTTAGGCCCGCTCCGAGGATTTGAATGGGAAGGGGGGGGGGGGGGGAGGGAATGCCAAGCAAGTTACTCCGAGGATGGCAGAAATGATCAATCTTCCATCTCTTTCAGTTTGCTTTGAAACTTCTGTGATCATTACAAGGACAGTCTTTTTCACAAACACAATTACGTAGGGAACAATTAAGTTCGACAAATTCTGGTGAATGTTTTGCTAGTCCAGGAAATCGAAAGACCCTACCCCCCCCCCCCCCCCCCCCCCCCGCCAAAAAAAAACCTACTGGTAATGATGAAGGTAAAATTCAGTAAGACATTTCCTTGTGTTCATAGAGCAACGTTTTTCTGCTAATTATGGAGGGTTGGGCAGGTGCGTGGGCGACCTAGTTCCTCGTCCCCTCCAGGGACGGGAAGAAGAGAGACCCTTGAAACGAGGCTGGGGTATGCGATGGATGGGCGGTAACGTAGAGGCGACGATTTCATTAGGGACCTTACGATCTGACAAAGGCGACGTCAATGAAGAGGTCACTGAAAAATAAACTTATCGTCCTTTCAAACTTTTTCGCCCTCATGCCAAGTCACCCGGTAACTTGAAAGTAGGGAAAGTAATTTGTAACTGAAGAGAGGGGACCGCGCCCGACTTCAGGGAGAGATGGTAGCATTTATCGCCTTGACGGTGTCTTTCTCAATTCGACTACTTGCGTAGGGAAGGCAAAGAAATGTACAAAAATGCGTAATGCACGTGCAAAGTTGTTGTTTTGCCAATGTAAACCTAGCTCCCTATTATCACATTTACGCAGCCACCCAACCCGTTTTTTTTTTTTTTTTTTTTTGGCACTTAGGCAACTGATAATCTTTGTGTCTTGAAGCTGCTCTTCTTGCCTTGTTTGATTTTTCAGATTTTTCTCTTCATTATAGATCAAGAATGCGAAAATTGTTTGCAAATAATTTTCAGCTGACTTTGCGGTTGATTTCGGGACAAATAAGTTTGATGCATTTCAACACGGATTTTTACTAAAACGAGGAACGGGGACGAGCAACGAGCTCGGGGAACTGGGAAATGAATAATGGAAACAAAGCAGAGAATTGGAAACGAAGCTACTGATAGGGCTGGGTTTCAAGTTATGTTTTGTTCCTATTTTTCATCATCCCTTTCGGTTCCCCGTTTTAGTAACATCCGTCTCAACGCGCTTTCAACAAGCTTTTTTCTTTTCGTTTTCAAACTGCACTAGTTTCGGCTTCTTTCCATCAGTCATTCGGGTTCCTGCTCTCCGAGTCAGATTACTACGGAGAAAGTCATCTTATCAACCGTTTAAGCTCACTTGTATTCATCAACAAACTTTACGGCTAATACACAAAACTAATGAACAGCTTTTAATCGCTTGGTGTAATCTTCAGAAAAATAAGTTTTCACGAAATAGAGGTTTTCTTCTGCCTTCGACTTTTATAAAGAGGTAAACTTTTTTACCAAACGGTCGAAAACGTGGGTAATGTTGATATAAGCCTGTCGAAAGCAATCAATGTAGTTTTTTTCGTAATTTCAAAGCAAACGGAGGAGAAATTTAAAAGAAAGGTAGAGCTCAAGCGAAACAATGCCGCTTTGTCGCCAGGTTTTGGCTTAATGGGGTGAGGCTTTTTGTTCGTTCTTTTGGTTATTTCTTTTTATTTCGTGTGGCGCAATCTATAGAAATTACAATACCTCGTTTTATCTGATTAAAATCACCTAATTTTTCCCGTGGCGTTGATTCCGGCTGAAAAAGAGCGAGCGAAAACAAATTTCAAAGCGATTGAGTGATTTGCGTTTTGCCACTGAGTGCATAAATCTTTTAAATGGGTTTTATCACTGTTTTATTTGATAAGCGTAGCTAATTTCCTTCTATTCGTTTTGTGTGATCTTTCCGCCCGCATGCCCGCACAGATGTCATAGAATGGATTAGTTTAACGGCCGAGAACAAAACCTGAGGATTATTGCCCAAACACTGTTCAATTTTTATGGTAATGGTCTCCATAACACTGGACCATGAATAGTTAAAGCTTTGTTTACTTGATTTTTTTGCCAGACACGCTCTTAGAGCACGATCGTTAACTTATTCGTTAGTTTTACGATTCTTATGGACAAATCTTCAAATTCTCCCATAGCTCGCTTGCCAGAAGTCGAAGGCCTTGATGGAAGATTTAACGATGTCATATTTTGTGGATCAGAAGGCCAGCAGCACGTTGTATTTTTCCCTGGAGATGTACAGGTCAGTACGACCATTTTTTCTTTCAGTCATTTATATCAACATAGAAAAATCAGCAAAGAGACTTAAACAGAATATTTTCTTCTAGAATGAGTATAATGTGTGAATGGTCTTACGTTATAGTTTATTGACAACTTTTTGCGTTAGTACGCTAAATTGTTTGACGAAGCATTTCACGGTAATGTGAACATATAAGAACGGATAAGTGTTATTTGTCTGCCCTTATCTCATAGTCGCTTCATTTGTCGATTCCATACATTTGACTTGTTGCAGTTGAAATCTAATTTCAGAGCTGTGTGGATTTTTCGAGCGTTGTTGCTTCAAAAGAACATCTCATCTTTAGGAAGTACGAGATTGTTAATTAGTGTACTCACTAAACGTTTTGTTTGTGAAGGTATTGAAGTTAACAGCTTTTAAATGAAAGATAGCGTGGTCTAAATGTTAATTCATCTAGTATTTGCAACAGACGGCGTGGCTTAACGAATGCGCTAATGTTTTGTCGAAAAGAAAACTAATTCTGTGGAAATCGAAGTATTTTTTATTCAGTTTAGTAACGAGACTGAACCGTAAAAGCGTATCCTTTTCATAAATTAATTTCCTCCTTTGCTTTGCGCTTTCCGAGGAGTTTGAATTTGAATAATGTTACTTTGTAAATTTCCGCGTAAACAAAGCACTTCGTTGTTGGATATATTGAGCTTATATACTTAACTGAACTTTTTGCTCTTTTATCGTCAGTGTATCGTTTACAGCAATATTTCCAATTTCGAGAAATTGGTTTCTTTTTCGTAAGGCGTCAAGCTAATCATGATTATTAAACGAATTCCATTTAATGGGCCAAAATTGACAAAAGACCTCTTACAAAAGCCACAGTCTTCGTGGAATCAAATTAAATCGCCTCTAGAAATCACAGAGGCGGAAAAGAACTGTCGGTATTTTTGTTATTTCAGGTTTTAGCCTTTTGAAAAAAATACATCGTATTAAAAAGAACAAGACGCGCGTAACAATTTTGTACGATGACAAAGCGCTATAGGAGTTCTGACGCCGTTTTTCAAGAGTCTTTCAACCTTTTCCCAACATTCGTTTATTCCAAAGTTCAACGGGTGTTCAATGGAGCGCTGAAGAATGGAAGTTTAAACCAATTTATCAACGTGTTCACGTTTTTTTCAATAAGCCTTCCAACTCGTTCAACAATGTTTGCGATCTGCGCAAACGGTCTCGGTAATATTTGGTTCAAGAAGTGTTTGTCAATGATTTACACTTTGTGCGCATAGCTCTTCGTGTCGATACGAAAATCTAAAATCTATCCGGCATAGTATGAACACCTATCCGCTATGTGACTCTCCACTTTAGAGATCAGCTCGTCGCAGCTTTGCTCCGTTCTGTCCGTTACGCAAATCGCGCCGAAATCACCGTTCTTGTATGAGAACCGGCAGAAGCCCTGTCCAGTATGGTTTTCCTGCCGGCTCAAAAGCTATCTGTTAGACGCATATGTTGAAAGTATTAACGGTGAATTTTGGGTTTGATATGAATAAGACAGCTTAAGCGCATTTTTAAACGTTTTTTATTGGAATATATATTATTTAGAATTAATGAGGAAAGTTGAAAAGTATAATCCATTTCCTCAAAAGTCCTGATAGTTGATCGGGGCTAGTAAGCAATTTATGGTTTCTTTTGAACAGTTCAGGCTCGTTTACGCAAACGATCAACGTTAGGTATGATTTCAAATTTTGCGTCAAACTACTGCAAGCGGCGACACATGGGTCAGGCTATATGTCGCAGCGAAAGCCTCGGTGGTTGCTCCAAACCTTCTAGAATTTTGAGGCCATTTGTCAACAGTTTTTTGCGCGAAGGTTACCAGAAACCTACCCTTGGCGGATTTTGTTCACACTGTACCCCTTGGACCAGCACGAAAACCATACCGCAAACGGCTTCTGTTCACACGCCAAAGAACGGTGATTTCGGCGCGATACGAAGCTGTACCGCGCGGATTTCGAAAGTGGAGCGTGACATATCGGATAGGTTCTGTGCCACGTTTTGCTGCAGTGTAAACAGATATTCGGACCTTTGCGGAAGTGAATAAGTAGGAGAGACAACTTGGACCACTGAGACGAAAGTAAAAATTTAATTTTAGTGCACCAATCCCTTTTGACCAAGCGCTACCTCACGATATTCGAAGTCACGGTGTAAACGACTTGCTCCAGTTCGGAGCCGTTGCCTTTCATAATATACCGAATAGTGCCATCATAGCCTACATAAAGAAAACTTTTCACGAAAAGTCGCCGTTGTCAAGGAAGTTCTGTGGTTAAGGGTAACCCTTTGCCCAACGGCCATTCGGCGTTGAGCATTGCCTGGTGAACTTTAAATTTTTCCCACGAATTTCACCTAAGCTACTGACAGGCTATGTTCTTACTACAAATTTTCAGGATTACATTGAAAACATGGAGAGGCACTCGGACAACAAGAAATGGAAGCAGTGGAACTTAGAATCCACGGCCAAAATTCTTGAAAAGCGATTCCCAAACAGCTTTGTGTGGGTTGTCCGGCCATCTAGATACCACCTCAATACCTTTGCCTGTTATCAAAACTTTGTGGAAACGAATATGTTTGGTGTTCCTGATCACAGAAACCCTGAATATGGTGCTTTGAAGCATTTGAGAGCACTTCTCGAGGCCGCTGTTAGAAAGAGTAAGTGTGATCACAGGGAACCCAGGTTCACCATAGCCTCCTCAAAGCCAAATTGTAAGAATTGGTATTGGTAATTTAGTAGGTGAGAAACCAAAATATCAAAACTTGCCATAATGACGTTATTAGGGCAGGAAACAGTAACAAAACAACAGGGAGAGATCTCTTTAAATGGTATGTATTCTTTAATGGTGTCTTCCGTGCATTTTAACCGTTTTATCGATCCATACAAATCCTTATTATTTGGCTTCGGGGAGGCTGTTGTGAGCGTGGGTGCTCTGTGATGTGATAGGGATGCATTTAACTTTCTCGGGCTTGACCCAAGGCGTTTAATGCTTGTCTAATTGAGTTTATGGAAACATTTTACAGCTTTGGACATTCCAGAAGAAGATGAAGACCCGACATTTGATTTCCCTGTGGTCCTGGTAGGGTTCAGTAAAGGTTGCGTGGTCTTGAATCAAATCATTTACGAGTTATCTATGGTTTCAGCGTCTGACGACTCGCGGCTCAATGACTTTGTCTCACGAATCACTACCATGTATTGGTTGGACGGAGGCCATAGTGGCGAGTCCAACACGTGGATAACAGACAAGAAATATCTTGATCACTTAGCGTCGCACGAGTCAAGCATTCGCGTGCACGTGACACCTTATCAGATCCAGGACTCTTCGCGGCCGTGGGTTGGCAAAGAGCAGAAAAAGTTTGTAGACAATCTTCGCTCGCTTGGCAAGAAAGATGTTAAGGTCAAAGTGCATTTCCAGGACAGAGACCCCTCGCTGGCTTTTCACTTTAAGCTTCTTGAGCATTTTAAGACCTCTTTTAAGGGAAAAGTGTGATTATATGAACTGTAAATGACCTAAAGCGTTGGTCTACACACGCCTGAGAGAAAAACACAGCACGAATGTATACAGAACACGAAGCAAGTGGTCAAGAATGTGGTTTTACTTTCTTCTTACGTCGCTTGGGAGGTCCGACGCCTTCTGACGCTTACACAACGTATCACTTCTTATTGTTGGACAAATGAAGAGCCCGTAAACTGAACAGACAAAGCAAACAACGACGTTTTTGCGGCTTCGCCGCTCAGTCGTACTCCCGACGAAACCGCCATGCTACGCAGGCTATGTAGGGCTTAACCAGAGCTATTAAGCTAACCAATCACAATACGAGCTGACACTCAAATGAAGCAACAAGGTCGCGAAGCAAATACATGTGGCGGGCGACAAGTTACGTAAAAAACTCGCGCTGGAAAACTGGTGAGAAAGGGTGTTGTTATTACGCTTATTAGCTCATTATGTGGTGCAAAAATTGAATGCATTTTCACGGCTACTACAGCCGTAATGCTCCCATAAACACATTTCGTGAGTCGATTTCAGTCGATTTAAACCTCGAGCTATGAGCTTGTTGATTTTGGTTGAACCCATGAATAGTACCATGTTTAATCCGCGCATGAAGGACCTTGATTGCGCATACCTGCAAAATTTATACGGGTAACCACTGATACCTTTAAATTGCAGTTAGGAAAATGGTGGACTATTCAGTACTTTTAATACATTATTAGAGAGTGGACATAACCGCGTAATTTCAATTGCGGACGTAAATTTGCAAAGGTGAAGGCCTAAGCCCGAATAAATTCGTTAATATATTTGACTTTCAGAATTATACTTGTAATATTTATTTCAATAATATTTAAAATCAAATTTAAAACGTTTGTATTTAACTCAGTTTGCTAATATTTTTATTTTAGTTTATTTTTTGATACTATCAAGTATACGCGCAATCGCAGTCGTAATATTAGACTGCAAACGGTCATTCTCGTCCCCAGAGCCACTCGGCCAAGAAAGGACGGGCTCTGGGGACCAGAATGTCAAACGGTCGATTTTTTTCTTAAAATCAGTTCTTTAAAAGCGTGAACTGCCGGCGTGAGATTTTCCCGCGAAGTGCGCAAGCCTTGCAAACTGTACGGACGTAGCTCCATGCTTTTGCGGGCTGTTTTATAGTCTATCATACTATCGGCGATTATTTACAAAAAGCATTACTAACATTTTGTTTCATAAGTTGCGTGATAATTACATAGCGCATTAGCAATTCAAAGCCGGAGCAATTAAGAAAATACTTTTATAAAGCAAAACCGTGGTTGTAAGTGGTTTGATGCAAAGAGGCCGTTTATTCATTTAGGCTGTAACCTACGCTTTTTGGGCCATACCAAACGTGTGCTTGGTATCTTGTTGTACCCTTTGAACAAAATATAGAATAACTTTTATTGAAAACGTTTGATGATTACACAACACACTACAGTAAAGGTACGCAAAAACGGGCAACAAAAAACGCGCAACTTGTCTTGCAACATTGCTGCAAACGAGTTGAATAGCGATGTTGCGCGTTTTACCATCCCACATCAAAACTGTCTTGCAACAAATCGGGTTGTTAACAAGTTTGAAAGTGGGTGGTAAAACGCGCAACATAGCCATTCAACGCGTTTGTTGCCCGTTTTTCAGTACCTTAACGAGACTTTTTTCAGTAATTGTACTTATATTACTGTTACTGCCTTTTAGTCTTTTATCTGACTACATTATCGTATTTTGTAGAAAGCAGGCTGGACGATAATAAAAACATCCGGCCTCCCGTCATACATTCCTTCCGTCATTGCTTTACAACTTTTTGTGTTATACATGTATACGATCGATTTAATGGCCTTTTAAGCCTGATTGTGTGTAAAAACCAAGAATGTTTGTATCACAAGGAAACAGGCGGAAAACAAATCTCCGGAAAACAGAGGAAAACGTTTATGAAACAATTCCTTCGCTCATTACAGTAATAGCACTCCCTTGTTTTTTCCACATACGTCAATCCAACAGGCAAATCACCTTAACGCTTACGTAAGTTTTTGTTTTGATCATAACAGTATCTTTCTTTCATATAAAACAGAGGATGCATATATTCATTCGCTGATAAATGATACAACCGTTTTTCGATATTTTTAATGGAAACAATTTAATTTCTGAAAGTAAGTAAAATGTAATGAATCGCTCTTCACGCAGGGAGTATATGTTTTTGTTTTATCTACCGTAATTGCTTATTATGCATTTTAAATGATAAATGTTTTAAACATATTTCCGCTGATTGTTATTATTTTTCTTCGCATCTGGTTCCTTGACAATTTTTTTACGAATGACACATTGCACGCCTGTATGAAACATTTTTTTTACTCGTCTTTTTGCCAAACTGATCAAATTCATGCAATCTAAAATCTTTCTGTGTTGGGTTAATCTTGACTAAATTGTACTTATATTGTACAATTTAGTATCATCCTCAATGAATGATGCAAGAAATGTTTTAAATCAAACAATGCTTGAAGAGTTTTTTTCACGTTTGCCAGGTCAGCACCCAAATATTAAAAATAAATATTATAAGAAATGACTCCCAGCAGTTAAATTTCTTTGTGTGTGCCACACTTGTTGTTCCTGCAGTCTCCGGATCGAGACACTTCAAGATAGATTCGGACAACTGTGGCATATAATCGTTCCAAAATGCAATTTTGAGGGGTTGAAAGTTCTTTGCCATGTGGGGGGTCGCTTCTATTCGGAGATAAACTTGATTAGTAGGCATAAATTTCCTCCAATCTACGCCGTATACGCGTTCCGGCATTTTCTCTCCAAATTTTACAAAGTTTGTGTAGGCGGTCACCATAAAATCGCTGATGTTTCTGTCTGCATCAGTATAAGGATGTGGTGAGCTCAGATTCAACAGAGGAACGCCGAAGACATATGCCGTGATATCTCCATGAGCCACGCCTTCCCAATTTCGTTTGGGGCTATGCTTAGAGCGATGTCGAAACTCGTACAGCCAGGTTGGAGAAAATTGACTTTGGTAAACCAGGCTCGCATGGGTCGGCGCCACGACAAAATAATCAGTGAGGGCATCGATTAGACTCTGTCTTATTTTTGAGGAGTTGTTGCTATTTCCCGGCCAGTGTGTGTACTGAAACAACACCGCATCAACTAAAAGAGATGTTCGGTCCGCATAGTCCACCATGCTGTCGATGATATGGCCTTTTATGTATTCTTTGAAGATGTTCGTATCGTACTGCTTCAGTGAACTGTCTAGCAAGAAAGATCCTTCGTTACTCACGAATCCAGCGATTGTTGGTAGTTTCTGAAATTTGCCCGCTTTCCGCAGATTTCTAGGGGAATCAGGCAAGAAGTGTTTATCAACAACGGGATAAAAATTTCCGTTGGTTGCAAACTGCAAAATCTCTGACGCTTTTTTCGACCTTAGGCACCGCAACATTTGATCCGTCTTCTTGAGACCGCAGTTTAATTTCTCAGCCAGATTCCTCGAAGACCAAGAAACGACTGAATTGTCGTTGAAGGCAAAAGGCGACAAGTCTGTGCCACTTTCCGTGATAATGCCATGAACAAGACCTTTGGAAAGTGGAGATAGGATATGAAGGTTTACGCTAGCCCCTCCCGCGCTCTCTCCGAACAGTGTCACCCGCGTAGGATCGCCTCCGAAGCTTTCAATATTCTCTCTAATCCATCTCAACGCTTCAACTTGATCTAACATTCCATAATTTCCTGCCGCCGTTGAATCTCCTGTCGTGAAGAACCCAAAACTTCCAAGCCGATATTGAATGCAGACCAGAATAACTCCACGCAAAGGTAAATATTCGCCAGGGGACACGACCTGAACTGGAGTTCCGGCAAAAAATCCACCGCCATGGATGTAGGCTAGAACGGGGTAGCGTTGCTCGGATTTGGACGCATTGATCGGAGTATAGATGTTCAGGTACAAGCAGTCTTCACAAATGTTGTCCTGCTCCGAAAATCCATCCCAAGCTTGCCTGATTGAGGAGTTGTAGTGGTGTATCAACTGCATGCAGATGCACTTGAAGGACGTTGCTTGGTAGACTGTTTCCCCCCATCCTTTGTGAGGCCGAGGTGGTGCAAAGCGTAGGCCGTCAATCGGAGGTATTGCGTAGGGAATTCCCAGAAATTTATGGATCGCTTTAGCAGATCCGTGGGCGTTGGAAATTACCTGTGTTACACCTTGAATTGAGCCAAGTTTAGTTATGATCAGTGCGTCATGATCGCTGGCCTGAGCTGCGCCAATTACCAGCGTTGTGAACGCAAAAAGTAAGAGTTTCCACGGGATTTGATCATTCTTCGACTCCATGTTTACCTTTAGCAAGTCAATGCCAAATGGCTCACACACTCACCAAATAGCAATGTTTGTGCTTCGCAGTTCACCTGTCCAAGCGATAGGCTGACAACACAATCTTAATTGCACTCAAACAGGTAATTTCCATTAAGTTTGTTTTCCAATTGGTAACATCAACGGAAATGGCCTAGCATATTTTCTATTGATTGAAGCGGCAAGGGGTATGAATTAAATACCAAGCCATCGGTTAGGATAATTGGACAGGGTCTTTTCTCCGTGAAAGGTAATTATTGCAATGTCCCTTGCTCGCTCGTCGATAGAAATCTATTTAATTTGTCCGCTTCGCATGCCTTATTACACGCAAAATGTTTATAAAAATCTTAATTGGTCATAAAACATTTGTGTTATTTGATGGCCAAGATATCAATAAATGAACAACTAATTGTTCGAAAAAAATAAATCACTTTTGCTTTTTGCATTTTTAGTGGAAATTACATTCTCACCACGATACTTCTACTACACCATTGGACAAAATAGTCTTTACCTCAACGTGGCTTCACCTATTCCAGTTTTAACAAATACGCTTTCACATTTAAAAATGTGAAAACGTATTTGTTCAAATCACAACGACCTGAGGGCAACGGTATTGATTCTCAAGCTGTTCATATACGTTCACCTTTTTCGTACAAAAATCGTCAATATTTGCAAAACTCTTTACAGTTTACATTCTGTTGAAACTGGAATATTCAATATGTTTTTACAGCAAAACAAGTATTCATCTGTACAAAACTTTATCTAAAGGCCAGCTTTGTTTGTCTTGAACCTGTCCGAATCCAAAAGATCACCTTTGCCAAGTGTCTCCGATAGATAGTAGTTAGCTTAACTTCTGAGGCCGAGAAGTCACCGATTGCTGTAACCCCATCATTTGAAACATACTTGTTCGTCACTAGAGAGGCTGCCAGTGTCGCGGCTGCCCGACACTACTGTCTAAGGTTCATTTTTTTAATATTTTGCTAATTACACGTCTCTATTCGCAATGGAACTCATAACTTTAGCGAAGAAATAACTGGCAAATGACGAAATCATGTCTTCCATGCATTTTATCAAACGTGTACAAACAACGAAAACGAACTTTGAAAAACTGTTAGGCAAAAAAGTTTTCAAGAACTACAATTGAAATCCGTTTTAATCTTCTTCAGTTTTGTCCATCTGAACCCTATTGTGTAGATGCTGTGTTATTATTTTGAACGGTTATTTTTATGATTCACTCAATTTGGTTGCGGATCCCACTGTTAGAATTTCGATAAATTTTCGTGACACAGCTCCTATAATCGACACGTAATAAAAACCTTTTTTACAGCATAAAATTTTGCAGTGCCTCGCGTTCAATAATAATAATAATAATAATCTTTTTACACGGAGCTCACTTCTCAAAGAGTGATTTTCAGAGAGGCCTTCTGTTAAAAGTTCCTCGGTATAGCCTTCGTAACTGACGGAATTATTTCTGCGCTTGTGAGAGTCTTGGCGACGCACCCTCTATTCTTGAAGCGTCTCCTTCCCCTTCTCTACTGCACATCTTCAAAGGCTCCTCTGCCAAAACTCTGCGCGCTCAAACGATCCCACCGGCTACACAGACTTCTTTCGGTATTTTTTTAGTCTTTTAGTCGTTATCGTCTAAAAAATCTGCTGCGTTATGTATGTTGCATTACATGTAAGTTCTATTTGATATGTACTGTTTATCCCTTAACGAATACAAAAATTGTTCACTTTTTCAAATAGCGGGAGATCTCGTTTCCGGTAAAAAAGGCTTCATGCATCAAATTTCCTGAATGGAATTATTTATAAGCTCTTTAGGGGAAAGAAGAGGCAGGATATTCTTTTAAAGATTAGTTAATCCTAATGTGTTTTTGCATTTCACTGGGGCCTTAATGGACTTAAAAGCAGATTGCAATTGGTCACATTTGTCATGAGGGAGTACTGAACTCACTTCTCCATCTTGATTCATCGACTAAACGAGACGGTTTCTGCTTGATAACACAATTTAACATTTACCGTTCAACAACTTTCGCTTATGTCTAAAACCTTCCGCCTTCTCCTCCCCCTACCCCTCCTTCCTCCTCCTCGGCATCAATCGTAAGAAGTCTTTTGTTTGAATGAAAGCGAATTCACTTTAGCATGTTTAGATGTCTCTTAGGGCGAAGTTGACAGAAAAGGCCTCGGGGTGCACAACCTACCGTTGAAATGCAGGCCTTATGAGACTCGTTTCCCCTCACGGCCGCCATCACACTGTGTTTGTTTCAACCACTGGATCCCTGCAAAACGCACCGACATTACATCGTTTTATTGCTCTGCTGGAGTTTTTCCTTTGCTCAGCGACTACCGGAAGCCTAGAGGCCTAGTAGTCTAATTAACATTTTCAAGGATTATAATAATGCCAGCTTTTCCTCCGGGAGACTTGAACGAGTATGGGCAGAAGAAGCTTACCCAGGCTCCCCTCACCTGTCTCCGAGCTGTTACAATCATTGATAATAGACGCTTACAGATAAGGTGATCGATAACAAACAATTGAATAAATGAGCTACAAGCAAGACTGTAGACTTGAAGCAATCAAGCGATTATATGGAAGCTATCCAGTGAGGACTGAGATCATTGTTAATGATTGCATTGACCTTAACTTCAGTCTTAATTGCCTCAATTTTTTATGGCTTACCACATCCAGCAGCTCATATGAAAGCTCCATATTATTTACAAACCTTGTGATCGATCAGAAACAGAATTTTCTCGGTCCAGATTGGAATAATCCTGCTGATAGTATCCGAAACGTTTTCCCGAGTCATCGGTAGTTCCCTCCTTTCTGGATAGAAAATAGAAGATGAAAGTTGTCCTTTCACGCACAAGTATGGCGAGACAATAGCCGTCGTGTATGAACACACGAAAAGAACTCAGGAGATCCTGTTCGCCGATTGGGTACAATCATACAAAGCTTTTTTTGGGGGGGCCCAAACAGGAGCCAGCATTCGCTTGACCGTTTGGAAATGGTCCGGTGAGAGTCAGTACCCTGAGGCTCTTCCACCCGTCCTTGAAAACTTTCGTCGCGCCTTTTCTCCCGACCTGACTGACTGCCCCTGGGTCTCTGAGGATATCTAGATCCGGGGGGGGGGGGGGGTACTGCCATATATGGGCTATATAGGTATGTGCCGCTGTGAAGGGTATGGTTTTCAAGCAGTTTACTCTAGGTTAGGGTATATAAATCAGAGCGTTTGGGTCTAGAATAGGGTGTCATTTTTCAGGAAACTGATCAGTTGGTTGAAGATTTTATCTAGACTAGGTAAACAGCTACTCTAGGATAGGGGGATTTGGGGAGTTTACTCTAGTATAGGGTAGCAAAATTCAGCTGAACTAGCTCTAGTATAGGTTAAGGGTTCCAGGGTCCCAGCGGCACATCCCCACCCAGAAATTCCTAAAGTGCCCCCCCCCCCCCCGGGATCTAGATCCTAGGCGTTCTCGACTTATTCAATCCTCGACTCTTACCGTGAGCTGTGACTTTGCATTACAAAATGGATTAGCTTTTTTATATAAAATTGTCCATAGGATGGTTCTAACTTTTTACTCTGTTGCTATCACTTGGGAGATGACCACTCAAACCTAAGCTAATAGGGATCGCAGAGCAAGGTTAGTAATGTTTGGGGAGAGGGGCTAGGGTAAGTCAATCAAGTGCCAGGAGCCCTGGGTAGTGACGAGTCATCAGAATGGAATTTCTGTGCTCGTTTCTCAGACACCTTTTCGCGGGGAAACCAGTGGTGGCATCACGAAAGAACAGTAACCGACAAGTAAAGGGGAAACTTGGTCACGTAGTACAAATTCGCGTTTGCCTTTTGACGGCTCTTTGAGGTAAACGTGATGCTTAACCCTCTACAGTTTCAAAAAAAAATGCGAAAAGGTTTAGGGATAGGGTTAGGGTTAGGGTACGTACCTACCCTACTATACTTACCTAGAACGCGAGGTGTTACACCCATAAGAGAACAGCCCCCTCTGCCAGAAGTTGCGCAACATTTTGATCTGCGTGAGCTGCCGCATTCAGAGTCAGACATAAATGTTTTGTTTGGCTGGGACTGCATTGAAGAGCAATATCCTCATTGCGAAACGTCGGGCAGGTTACACTTCCTGAAAAGAAAAAATGACATTCATGATCATCAGTAGGTTTATCGGGATCTGGGATTTTAACTGCGCGATCGCCATAAGAGGCACAGGGTCCAGAGGAGTTTCGTTTGAATAAATGAATTACTTATTTAAAGTCTCACCTTCAAAAATGTCTATACCAGTGTCGCTTAGCACGATTAATTAGCCCAATGGCATCTTTATAAATCTACTGTAAACGATGATCGACTTTTGAAAATCGATGACCGCAAGCCATATCCTCGCCGGCGCACGGCCAGTCGCCCGAAGGGTGACCGAAGGCCGTCGCCCGAAGGGCGACCGAGGCGCGAAGTGCCGAGTAAAAGAAAGGACTTTATATATTATTATATATAGTATTTTATACTGTAAGCCGATCTTGCGAGCCCTCAGTCTCTTGGTTTGCGGTCTATAGAATGTGTAACGAAACTGTAACGCGATCAAAATAACCCATTTTTTCGAAGGTTTTCGACGGGCTTTGATGTTCTAACGACAAACAAATCTCCTCTGGACCCTGTGTAAGAGGTTGGAAGTATGCCCGTGACGGGGTGCCAAAAATAACTATCAGAATTACGGGACTGCACGAAATTTTGGGTCGGGATTACGGGAATAAAATACCGTATTGGGGACCCTCAATCCGATTTATGTGATATCCCGGGGGAGGTGCTCCCATCTATGTGTTGTCGGGTGGTTCAGTTTTATTTTTGGCTTAAACTCTGTTTTCCTTTGTTTTGGGGTATGGTAATTTATGGTAACAGTAATCGGCTCCTGATGATAATGAGTTTTAAGCAAAGGACTGAACCAAGGATAAAACACGCAGATAAAATTGAACCACAAAATATGGGCCTCGATCTTTGAATAGGGTATTATGTCTGCCCTTGCTGGAATTGTGTTGTGTTCCTGTTGTGATCCTTAGATTGGGTACCTAAATTGCATTAGCTAAAATTCAAGTGCGTAAACGCCCAGCTAGATGAGAAACAAACTGTTACAATTGACCTGTTATTCATGACAGTATAATAAGGTATGGGGAATCAATATGACCTGGAACAAGCCCAAGACAGACTGAATCGAATATATATAGGTAATCTGGAATCCGACTTACTCGCCGGGGAGGGGTGGGTCGCCAATCGCCCTTCGTGCCGGTCAAAGTGAAGTGAAGGGGAAGAAGCGTGCCAGTGTTTCCTATTATATATACTCACTTGCATAAAATTGATTAATCCCCAGGGATGATATTTACACCAGATGGAACTTGAAAGTGGCTACGACTTCCCGGAAGTCGTTATGACAACGGAAGGCGTCTGAGACGACGTGACCTTCACACCAAATCTTTCATTGGCTTTCTTGAGTCTTTACAATGCAATTCTCGTGGTTGAATTTAACTAAAGACTTCGCATGCGAGACAACTGCTATAAAGCCTTCTTTTTGTGCTCGCCTAGGCCTTGAGGTCATGCAATACTTTTCCCAGCAATGAGAACACAACAACTCCCAACCAACCACAACCGACCACAACTAACCAAGAGCCATAATGGGTCTTGAACCAACCCAATCAACCAACCTAATTGTACCCTGACTACTCTCATTGCATTGACTTCATTTCTCGTTGAAACGTAACCATAAAACAATTTATAAAGTTGTTTCCATCGGTAACGGCGTGTTGATTTTCCTCAATCAGTTTGGACTAGATTTTGAACTCAGTTTTCACTGCCAAATTCGCTTCATTTCTTGTCTGAAATTTCTGGCCCTTTTTTCAGTGCGAAGTCTTCGAATTGCATGCCAAGTTTGAAGGATTTTTAAGGTGTCATTTGACATTCAGTTGTAACTGAATTACTAAAGTAATGACACACCACTTGCTGTAGCAATTGACGGACTGGCATCCGCCAGTAAAATGAACAGAAAGGGAAGCCGACCAACCATGTTGTGCTTTATCCTCCTACAAACTGTGCCCGGAAAAATGGTTGTTGCTCGTTTGCTAGATATCATTTGATTAGAAAGAGCTTATGCTTGATCTGAAAGATTATAAGAAGTCATTGAAGTTGACAGGCTCCACTGGGTGAGCTCTAGACGTGAGCATTGATTTGACTCCTAGCAAGCATAAGTTGCCCAAACGGGAAAAAAATAATGTAATGTCGGTTTTTTCGGTTCGTGATTAACCTGCGATAGGCGGCCCTTCCTTCCTTTTTGCGGATAATTTTACGTTTCCTTCAAGATAAGATATACTTTGCGCTATTCAGCTGTTTTCGTATCATTAATTTCAATATCCTGTGAGCATAGAGAAGAGTAATGTTGTAATTCATACCATGGTTTGGGGAATAATCTATTTTACAAAAACAGTTTTTCAGAATTACTTTTTTAAATTTCCCGCGGCAATAATAGCCTCCTTTTTAAGATAACAATCAAAACTAAACTGTCGTTGCTGTTTTTGCCAAGAAGAACCGTGGAAATTGCTCTATGTGTTTTTTGTTTTTACAAGTTTTGCCTCCAAGCATTTTAACCTATAAGGTTCGGTAAAGCGGGCAACATAAACGTCCAACCTGTTTTGGAACACTCTGGCTGCAAAACGAGCTGTCGTGAATAGTGTTGTGAAGTATTTTGAAAGTTATTTCTAAGATCTATCTCATCTTTTGAGTTTCGTTTTCGTTTCATTTAGCGGGTTAAGGTTAGTTTGGATTTTGTCCATGTTTTCCTGTTTTCATCTTATGTTTTTACTTCAGGGTTGTACTTGAATTTTAGTGCTTAGCTTGCGAGTTTCCTCTGTAATCAGGGGCACCCAACGTCAATTTTCGGAAAATATCTGTTCGGAAGAGGATTTGAGATCTAGAATTTTCGGAACATTTGTTGTAAAATTTCTTGCTTTGCTGCCTCTCCTAGGATTTTCGAACATCTAAAAAATGGTATAATTGTCCATTTTAACCAATTTTTACCCTAAAAAGGTCACCTAGAATTTTCGGGAACCTTTTTTCTGGCTGAAATTTTCGAAAAGGTAAGTTTTGATCCCTATAATTTTCAGATCACTAGACTTTCAGCTAGGAAATCCGAACAGATGAAAAATTTTTAGGGGATAAAAATATGCCTATATCTAATATTCTCGTTTGGTGTCCCTGTGTAATGCCATTTTAGGAATATTCTTCGCTTGCCGTTGTCAGATGTCTTTCACATGGGTGGTCGTGTTTTTGATGTTAGAGTTGACCTTGGTTTATCTTGAAGTTCCTGTTTGGGTTTGTTAACCAGCATTTTAGATTTTCCTTGGTCTGTAGCTTTTTGCCGATCGCAACCATGTAGGTTCAGTAATACCAAAACATTACCCACACCGAGTTCACCTCGATTTTTTTCCCACGGTCAGTTAACCCAAACATGTCCAGCTTTGGCTATAAAAACCGCTACTATACTTGAACTTGTTTGAAGAAAGTGAGTGAAAGAGAAGACCTCTAATAGCTTCTTGCGACGCCGGTTAGAATTATGACATCCTGATATTATGTACAGATGAGTAAAATGTATACATCCTGCTGATAGATTTTAGACATCCTTTTTCTGACTTCTTCCTGTTCTTCCACTGCATTCAAAGGAGCAAACATCAAAAGGAAAAACGCAGGATGAGGAACCCGACAGCCATTATCAGGTATTTTTATTTTTCTGATCTTGCAGGCTTATAAGGTGGCCCGAACCTATTCATTAGCATGTTGGTTAAGTTTTTGAGTCGCGCTTTTCAGCAGGAAAGATTTAACCGATTTCCATGATTTTTCCATCCTTCAGAAGTGTAAAAACGTTTGAGATATAGACGTATATTTAAAACCGCATTTTTACAAAAAATTAAAAAAAAAAAACAGTATTTGAATACTGTACTGTGTATACTAGCGAAGACCAGACAGGATTGTCTGGTTAACGCTCCCATTCTCTAAGGTGACATTCGCTGTAGTGTCATTACCATCCTCGACAGCAAAGTACAGCACAGTGTATCCCTTTATCTGATATCAGTCAAACAGTGAACGGAAGGACTTAGCTGGACTTTTAACTTCTTCCGTTTGAGGCAGGCATTAAGACTCTTAAGTCATCGACATAATTTACAGTGTTATTCATTCAAAATATTTCGTCGTTTCGATTTGCCTTATAATCCTCTCGCTAATTCTTCATAACCAGCTCGCGATGAACAAATCTTACGAAAAAAACTTTTTCCCTAACTGGAGCAAAAAAGCCTTAGAGCTCTTTAGTACCTAAAACGCTGGTCAAAATTAAGCGTTAAAAAGCTATGCTAACACATTAGTGAAAGCTGACCGCACAATCAGCGGAAGGGTTCTGATCCTATTTAAATCGACGGACTATACTGACTATCTCTTACCTGAAAGGTTGTTCTTAAAACTTATATTGAAAGAAACCAAGTAATCAGAAACCTACGGCTTATTGAATGAGGCTGAGTATGATGTGAATCATTATGCAGATTGAGGAGCACTGATGTTTGGGCCTCAGTAGGGCCATTTATACGAGGAAAAATAAGACGCGTCTTAAATAAGACACGAACTTTCCGTATAAACGGCACATTTCGTCTAAAATAAGACGCGGCTTAGCTAAGACGCGTCTTATTAGATAAGACATGCTCATATAAATGGTACAGTTGGCGTCTTATTTAAGACGCGCCTTATTTTTCCTCGTATAAATGGCCCTAGTGGATAACTTGGTCTTGTTAAGGATTTAAGAAGAAGTCTCAGTTCGTCGATATGACGAACCGCGGGGGGTACTCCTGAGAATTCTTGGTGGGGATGTGCTGCCCGGTTCTCCAAATCCTGATACTATTTAGAACCAAAAAATGTCATTTTCCACACCCGTTTTCAGACCAGACTTCTAAAACTATACTCGTTTTCAGACCTGGGGCCCGTTTCTCGAAAGTCCCGGTACCTTTACGGGCCCGAAATCAAATATTCAAATCGAAATATAAAGAATAATAGCGCGGGTCCTGGCTAGCAAACTACTCCATTTTGTTTCATTGACTGATAGTTTTATCACGTTAGATGCAAAACTATTGAAATCTCGATCTTTAATGTAAACGGAGACAGCTTACCGGGCCTGTTAATAATCGGGACTTTCGAGAAACGGGCCCCTGGCCTTTAGGCAGAAATTATGTCATCATTAATAAGATAAGAGCGCCAAAAATAAATTCTTCAAATGCACTTTGAATTCGCATTTTTCTATTTCGTTCTTATTCTTGGAATTGAACCGATAAAGACGTTCATACACTCCCGTAGTTCCTCGAAAACCATACCCGATTCCAGACCAAAATGGGCAAAGTTTATAGCCGTTCTCGGACGGCCAAAAGGGCCCAAAAACCTTACCCTTCGGGGCTGCACATACCTACGTGGCTTATATAAGGGAATACTAAGGGGGTACCCCCCCCTCCTCCCGGAGACGAATCAAGCTCCGTGAATTTATATGTAGAATAATATTACGGGTATTAAAGTTATTTCCATTTGGCTGAGAGTTTCTACGAGAATTATTTCCTTCTGAGTCGCCAGGATTTGGTTCCACATCACCAGCAAGAAGTAATTCAACTTGAAAAGTGGCTGTATGATGGAGTAATAACGCATCCGGGCAACACACACGTGTACCACTCCGATTATCTTCTTTGAATTTCACAGCGGCAGCGCTTCGAAAACATATGGAAAAATTGCCATATCCACTACCACTTCTTTCCAAACCAAAAATAGACCGGCGATTTGTGCAGTAAGTAGCCTGAGAAAACATCCGTTTCTCTTCGCTCTTCGCCGCTGGGGACGTTTTGGGCTAGCAAAAAATAGTAGAAGCCCAAAACCTCATGGCCGCCATAGCGGTTCACGTGTGTTAGCAATACGTGTTCGTTTAATTTTGTGTTAGTAGGTCCGAGTACGTTAGATTTAGACTGCGAACAGGCTCTCTTTTTCCTCTCTTTCTTCACTGCAGTGAGGGGAGTGCACGCACGCGCGAGCATCGGGCGGCAACGCCGCGTTGCGCTCGACGGACTAAGAAAAAAGAGAGACTGCATGCTCCTAGTCTAGTTAGACTTTTTATTTGAGATAAGAAATACGCCCGAGAGATACTTGCAGACTCTAAAACTGAAGGGGGGCGAAAAACGATTTTTTTACTCTGAATTTTTCTCTATTTCTCGAATTCACTTTATTAGCGAAGTTTTCGCTACTATTCAATTTCTCTCCGTGGTTCCTTGTCTGAGCTCTCTAAAACATATTGACACATGGGACACCCTCATACCCAGCGTCTTCGCTCTTCCTGAACAGCTGCCTGAAAACGAGCAATTTTTCGAGCCAGCAGAAGCATCACGGAACGGAGACTAGATGCACAAAATCTTGCAAGAGGATGTAGCGAGGGCAATATCGAAACCTCGGCGAGTTGTGGCGGAAGATCACACGAGGGCAGAAAAATTGTTTTGATGTTCGCCACCTTTCCGATAAAAAGAACAGTTGGAAACGAACAGATTCAGCCAAAAAGGCAGTTGTTCGCCACCCCGACCCAAAACCAGACGAAAAGTTCTTAGTTTCTCCTTCTAGGATACTCCTTCCTAATCTCATACGTAGATCTGCCACGGCCAAGGGAAATTGAGGGAGATCTAACTTTTCAGCGTAAGATAGAGCGTGATCTGGGTGTCATAAATCATATGTGTTACAGTCAGTTCTCTGTAGCTTTAATTCTTCACTCCATTGAAAGTATATTTGTTCATATTTTAGAATTCTGTACTATGTTCTACAAAGAATTCATCGACATCAATTCGCGTAAAGTTTCGATGATCTACACTCAATCTACATACTCGATTTTAGCTCCGCGGCTCCGAACGACTACACAGTTCGTAGACTCTTGTACAAAGTTCAGTTCTCAGATCACGTCAGGCGTCATCCCGCCACGATGACGTGATAATTTCCTAACACTGGGTACGAGATTAACCCCAATCAAATAGCGCCTTAATTAAGCATTGTTAAGCACGCCTTACGCTATCTTTTCCCCTCCGTTTTCCAGCCCTCTTCGCTCTCTCGTCTCCCACTTTTCTTACCTTCACCCCCCCCCCCCCCCCCAGGCTCCCACTACAACCCCATACATAATACCTTTTCATTAATCAACTCGTTTTGTTTTAGCGCACAATTCTTGCAAGAACACCTTGGACAAAAAACAGCGAGCGAAAGCCGGATCTTGTTAAAGATCAGGATCAGCAATAAAAAATAACACTTAAAATTGATCATGAAGGCAAGGCTGATCGGACAGCTAAGGGTTGATAATTAACAAATTTATTTGCCCAATATTTCGACTAGAAAAAACTAGTATTCATCAGGGGCTAGAAAAAGAGCCTTGAAATTATCAACCCTTAGCTGTCCGATCAGCCTTGCCTTCAACTTTAAGTGTCCTTTTGTTTTATCCCTGGTAAAAATGGATAAAAATTCTCGTCAAATTGTTTGTCAGATAGTTTCTTCAAAAAAACGTTTTCTAAACGGTAATAAGATAAAGCGCTCTTTAATAGTCAAGTAGTCTCAAGTCCTGATGAGGTCAAGGTCTCTCTCGTATTTTTTTTATACTTGAAAATATTCAATCTTATGGTTTAGGAGTCACGCTAAGAAAAAATGCCAATTTGATTTATCACTGCTATCCACATTTGATTTATCACTGCTATCTCGAGTAGACCCTGTATTTTCCTTGGCTCCCTTGAACATAGTCTGTTCCAGGCTCCAAGATATTAGTGCAACGAGCAGTCGTGCAGTAAACAAGTGACGCGAAAAACGCGCGAGGACTGGGGAGAGAGCAACAACGTTAGCGCCCTTACGCCCTTCCCCTTTCCCATATCATATCCCCCGCGTCTTATATCCCCTCTCTGGTTATCTTTCGGGACCTTTCTTCTATCTAAGAGCCTTGCCCAGGATAAATACTATACTACTACTATATATGGCTTTATAGCACAGATAAAATTACCAGAGCAATAGATATTTTACTTGGTGAAAGAGCAACTGAAAATTAAAATTAATGAAGGTATACCTTTATCTTAAAATTGTCACGTTAATGAATACAATGAATACAATATTTCACAAGGTTCGTGGCGCTGCAGACTTTTAAATAAATTCAGGCTCTTATTTTGCTTTTTAATCAACCTTTAAAGACGCACTTGGTGACCTTGGCGAGTTCTCTGAAAGGAACGTAGGGGATATTTCAAGGAAGGCCACATGCTCATAAATCCGCATAAGTATTCCGGCTCAGACGCTTTTTTGTACTCAAATTGGTATTAAGCTTCTAATCTTCTTAGGAAAAATTAAATTAGTAAAATACCTGAACATTCTAGAGCCATAGAAATTCGCTATAAATTTGTCGTTCAAAATCGACAATTTTTTTTATTACCTTAGAGTGTAATTTTTTTGTCGACAAGACCGTGTGGTTATAGCTCCCGTTCCAATTCCCTTTTTATTTGCCATATTAGCAGTGTCCGTGACAAGATCAGGCTTTTTTCGCTTTTTTGATTACATTTTAATTTGTTTGGGAGCCGCAAGTCCTAACTTAATTAAGAAGAAAGCAGCCTTTTGCAATTTTAAGGCGTTCAAAAATCCGAACAAAAATCTCTGTCAGAAAACTATATTTTTCAATACTAAAAAATGCATCCATCGTCATAGAGTATTTGTTTTCCTCCACTTGTCGCCTATTTAAGAGGTCAGGAATTTTAATGAATTTTTCTTTTAGCTCACATTCAATTATGTTTTTTCTTCTGTGTGTATCAAAGCGAATGTGGAATCAATTCAGAATGATAAAAGCATGGACTCCCGCAGTTTCTGAGATTTGTGTTAATAGCCTACATCCGCTTTTCATTAAAATGCGCTGGGAGTACTTTGGACTCATAAGGGCACTATCAATCCTATTAAACGTCTTTCTATGCGGGCAAAGGTCTCAAATCATGACAGCTATTTTCTCTCTAGCTGTTTAAAAGGAAGGAAGTTTAGAACGTTAATCGCGAAGGCATTCTCCTCTTATAAGACGAGATATTAGCATCGTTAAGGTTAAGAACGCATTATTTTCAAATCAGCTGATTTTTTCGCGGGAAGCCAAAAAAGATGCTATCACCGCAACATACGGAAAATCGCAAAAAGCTGAAAAGTTTTGCCCGAAGGCGCGTTATGAGTGGTTGTCAGTAAAATGAGTCGTGACAGTAAATTACATCTGACCCCTGTTGTAGGAAATTATATTCGCATGCGGTTACACGCAAAGTCTGCTTTGAGACGCGACCCTCAAACGTATCCAGATATTGTTCGCGGTGGAATGTGTAGCCATAAATGGTGCCCTGGTGGCTGCAATGAATTCCTAAGTTGATTGCAAAGTCGACGCTCTCTTTATTTGTGAAATCCCATCCAACGTGTTTAAAACAAGACTAATTACAGGTTTTTCTGATCTTTGATGAACAGGATTATGCGAATGAAAAGCTTGTTGATCGTGGTTGTGATTGTGGTCGAGTGCTTCTCCTTAGCGCATACAACCCCTTCTGGAAAACCAATCGTCGAAACCAAATATGGGAAGATAATTGGAAAAACCCGACATTTCCTGAGCGAAGACGGCCATATTAAGTATGTCAACACATTCCTTGGAGTTCCCTACGCCTCACCACCGATAAAAGATCTACGCTTTCAGCCACCGAAGCGTCCACATTCCTGGAAGCCTAAAATATACAACGCGACCTCATTCAAATTCGTTTGCGCCCAATCTCAGTCTGACTACTTTTTAAACTCAATTCGTCTTGCTTGGCCCGGATTTACATGGGAGAAAGATTCTAGCGAAGATTGCTTGTACTTAAATATATTCGCCCCTGGTCGAGAAAACGCAACTAATTCAAGTCAGCTTTATCCAGTCATAATGTTTCTTCATGGTGGAAGTTACGTTTACGGTACTACAGCACGGCATACAACTCCAGGAGAAGTCTTTCCCCGATTTGGCGTTGTCTTGGTGATGGTTCAGTACCGGCTTGGACCGTTTGGTTTTATGACTACTGGTGATGCTGCAGCCCGCGGAAATTGGGGAATGTTAGATCAAGTGCAAGCCCTAAAGTGGATTCAAGAAAATATAGAAAAATTCGGAGGAGATCCTCAAAAGGTTACCGCACTGGGTGTGAGCTCAGGTGGGGCCAGCGTGGGGCTTCATTTGTTGTCCAATCTGTCGAGGGGACTTTTTCAACGAGCGATTATCGAGAGCGGGGTCGAGCTATCACCATTTGCATTTCAGTCTGTTAAGGTAGCTGTTCAAAACACCAAAAAAACTGCCAAAGACCTTGGTTGCAAAACGGAAGATCACCGGGAAATGATGAGCTGTCTTAAAACAAAAACCACGAGCCAAATTCTTGATAATTACAAATGGCAAGGGGGAACTGGGCCCGTCATAGATAACTGTTTCATAAAAGACACACCAGAAAAACTCCGCTTGTCTGGTCAATTTCATACTGTTCCTCTGATTGCAGGGTTTAACAGCGACGAGGCTGGTCATAGCATTCCAAAACAATGCAAACCACCGAACGAACTTTCTGGCGCTGTGTTTGGAGATTGTATAAAATCCTTTGTCCATAAGGAAGAATTGTTCCACAATAACGAGAAAACTGCTGGTCTTTTAGAAGACTCAATCACCTTTCAGTACACTCCATGGACAAAAACGCCCGACTCACCCACCCTCCTTAAGAAAATAGTCAACATGCAATCAGATTATTTCGTAGCAGCCCCTACATTGAAGGTCTTAGAAATTCATAGCCAGAAAGCTCCCACGTACATGTACGAGTTTTCTCACATCTCTAAGCGAAGCAGCGCAGAAGCTTGGTTAGGAGTAAGACACGGAGTGAACACCCCTTATGACTTTGGAGCACCGTTTTTGAACATATCCTCGCTGAATTTTACCGAAGAAGATCGAAATGTAAGCAGCTTCATAATGTCACTTTACGCAAACTTTGCCAAAGACGGGATACCCACGCCTTCCGCCCTACACGGGGTGACATGGAATCAGTTTAACAGGACCCACAAATCGTATTTACTGATCCAGGAAAATCCTGAAATGCACACTAACTTTGAACCACAGCGGATGGCGTTTTGGAATTTTTACTATCCACGCTTGTTAAACTTTTCTAAGACCATCGCAAATTCTGAGGAGCAAAACCGAGACAATCATAACAATGGAGTGGGGCGAGTCTCGAAACCAGGGCTTCTCGGTTTAATTTTGATTGTTCTTTGTGCACCTGCTCTGTTTGATTGAATAAATTCGGGAAATGCTAATCAACCGCAAGATCGAAGACAAACCGCCGGATATTGCCGTGACAGAAGAAAGACTTGACAGGCAGTTGCTGTTAAAAAAGAATGCTTGGGAGTGTAAATCAGCATGTAAATAGTTTAATCTAGTTTGTTTCGTCATTCCGAACAGTACTCGGAGGAAACTGAACTACGAGCGAGAACAGCATCATTAGGAGCCTATTGATACAAAAAAAGCGACAAACCAAAACTGAAAGAGAAAGAAAACATATTGGAATGATCTTTTAAAGGACTGTTAGAAAAAGCGCTTTAGAAAAAAAGACGAATTTCATCATATACAGCCAAGTAAAACGTTTAAGCGGAGATGGGATCGAGGAGAGGGAAGTTTGTTTAAAAAAAGCGAACCCTCGAGTCCCAAAATAAAATACTTCAAAATAGTGTCAGATTCGCACTGCTATAAAGCTGCAAGATCGAAGACAAACCGCCGGATATTGCCGTGACAGAAGAAAGACTTGACAGGCAGTTGCTGTTAAAAAAGAATGCTTGGGAGTGTAAATCAGCATGTAAATAGTTTAATCTAGTTTGTTTCGTCATTCCGAACAGTACTCGGAGGAAACTGAACTACGAGCGAGAACAGCATCATTAGGAGCCTATTGATACAAAAAAAGCGACAAACCAAAACTGAAAGAGAAAGAAAACATATTGGAATGATCTTTTAAAGGACTGTTAGAAAAAGCGCTTTAGAAAAAAAGACGAATTTCATCATATACAGCCAAGTAAAACGTTTAAGCGGAGATGGGATCGAGGAGAGGGAAGTTTGTTTAAAAAAAGCGAACCCTCGAGTCCCAAAATAAAATACTTCAAAATAGTGTCAGATTCGCACTGCTATAAAGCTGCCATTTGAATTGTCACACTGTAAGATATAATTTACAGATTTAAAACACAATCTTCAAATGGGACCACTTAAAATTGTATCCAGACTGACTAAACTTGAAAGCACCTTATACAGTTTAATAAACTATAGCACCATAGTAGAGAACTTCACAGTAGCTTTAATACTTCAAGATGGACACACTTTAGGATTATATGCACAGACTTAAAAATAAGACAAGACGCCGACAGGATTAAAATAGATACCACAGGATAGTACTGCAAAAAGTCGACTTAAGTATTTCATCTTCAGAATCTTCACAGAAACACGCCTCTTACAGCGTATTAAAAGATTCCACAGGAAAGTACTGTTGGATGGCTTTTATCCAAATGGTCACCTTGTTGGAATTTGATTCTTAGTCAGGTGAGGAAAGTAGCAGTCTCCTTCGGAGCCGCTCGGGCCGGTGTCACGCAATGCTCCCCTTCCCCACGTGACGGGAAGCATTGCGTGACTCTAGCCCGAGCGGCTGCGAACGAGACTCGGAAAGAAGGTGACTGGGGAGGGTGTAGTGGCAGGGGAATGGTGGCTCTCCCCCTTGATCATGCCTATAATTTCAAGACAGTGATACTTTAAAAAAATAAAAAAAGTGCTGTTTCCTCACTTCCTTTTTTCTTCTGATAGTAATTCTTTATCCCTAGAATCATTTGCATGTTATCCCACTTCCGCAAGCCCCTAGAGGGGACTATTTCTGAGTCATTTTTAACACACTTATTCGCCCGCACTTCCTCACCCACCCCCTTCCCCACCACCATCACCACTCCTAACAAACTTTCCGTAAGCATATTTTCAGTAGGCCATTCGCACGATGGCGTCCCTTTTGCTACTACGACCAGAATTCTCTTCGTTTTTCCTTTCATATTCAAAATTGGTGATCCCAGCGAGGTTCAAATGAGGAAAGCCCTACTTTGCACAAGAAAGCAAACCCCTGAAGGATTCTGGTCGTAGTAGTAAAATTACGTCATCATGCAAATGGCCTATTAATTTGGCGATTGATAATTTGAATACAATGCTTATGCCAATTTTAGAAAGCAAACAGTATGTATTAGGGAACAATGTGGAAATGACGAATAAGTTTATTAAAATTCAATTATAAGCTACCGTATTTATTCGATTAACCGCCCTGGGCGCTTATTAAATTTTTGGACCTTGAGAGTGAGCGCTTATTCGAGGTGGGCGCTTATTCGAGGCTGGGCGCTTATTAAATTTTCACGATTTTCAGCAAGTGAAGTATGTTTATTTTGCAACAGAACAACAAAAAGCTAATAACAAAACGCGAAGAAGTAACAAAGCAATGTTTCTGTAAAATACTCTGAAGAAAACTCCGTCCTCGGGGAAGTAAGTCTCTTAGTAGAATTTATTTACTAAAGTGGGTGGGGTGGGGGTAAGCGCTTATTTGAGTTTGATTTTGAGGAGGAGAGGTGGGCGCTTATTCGAGGCTGGGCGCTCATTAACTTTTTCTGCCTTTAGGATGGGCGCTTATTCGAGGTGGGCGCTAATTCGAGGTTGGGCGCTTATTCAAATAAATACGGTAATTCTCTTTAATTCTTCATTTGGAATTGCTCTTGCAACGACAAAGACATAGTTTTCAAGTGACTAAAGATAAAGCAAAACTGAATTAATTTCAGTAATTTAACCGAGACCCGATGACTCAACTCATTTGAAATATTCAGTGTAAGCTTTTCCAAGATGCTTTTCTTTTCTTATAGACTTCGTAAATGAACTAGTCCAATAATTTTTTTTCTACGAACATTGTAAGCATTGCATTATATTGTAAATAGTTAACTGGTGAACGAAATCATAAAGTGTGATTATTCCATAAATGTTTGAGCGTCATTTAAACATACACTTTTTTGAGCGAATAAAAAAGTGGAAAACTCTTCCTAATTTTTAGGCTGCTTGAAAAATTGAAGAAAGTGCTTAAGCCATGTCAGCCATTTAGGGTCTCGTTCCATGATTCACGCGTGCGTCACGTTGGCTCCGTCATTAACATGTATTTTATGTATTTTATGGACACTATTTCAATATTACTTTCCTTCATTTTTTTTAAACGACGAAAAAAGTAATACCGTTATCTAGTACATGTGGTACGTTACACAAAATTAACCGTGGCCAAGGGATATACGTAGCGACGTTTTCCCGCCACAAAAGGCCCTTTTATTTGAAACAAATACCAGAGTGTTTGTTATTTAGGCTTTTCCTTGATCCTTAAGTTATTATTCAGTTAACGGGTATAGTTATGTCATTTTTTTTATAAAACATAACAAGGGCACCCACCGGCGATGTTTTCGTCAAATAGTGACAGAGAGTTTTAGAATCTTGTAAAACACCAACGGCAAACGCAAGATTCAGGTTGATCATCTGTCAAAAAATATATATTTAAAATGTGAACTAAAATGAGACATAAACGCTGTGCAAAAAAAAAAAAAAAATTCATGGATAGAAATTGACAAACAAATGTTCTGGTAGAAGCACAAGGAAACTTGATCACGTGGTACAAATTGACATTTGCTGTTTGACATAAACGCGATTTTAAACTGCGTAATGGGCGCGAGAAAGCACGGGGCGCGCGAGGGAGACACGCAAGAGGAGAGGGAACTCCCCTCGCGTGTCTCCGTCGCGCGACCCCGTTTTTTCTTGCATTCCACGCGCCTGCTACGCAGGTTATTGTAAACCTGTTAAAACAGAGTCTGTTTTAATTACATTTTCATACGCTAGTCTGAGATCTTGAAGTCACGAGTGAAAGTATCCACAAGATACAGTGCTGCTTGCAGTTGAGAAAATCCAAGGAAAACATCTGCATCGTCAAAAAGCATCTAAGAATTGCCTGGTTTCCCAGTGGACGAGAACTTGAAAACATCGGGCCGATTATAATCTGTTGTATGGGAAACACTGGTCACAAAACATTGTTCAGTATGGAAAGTGTGGTTTGCTCACAGCAAAGAAATTCTAAATTTAAGCCTCCTCTTTGTTGTTCTGGGGCCACTTTGTGTTAACGCTCTTAATTCTAGAATAACTTAGACGAAAAGTTGGGGAAAATATACTCGCCGCAATATAGCCTCCAAAATGTTAAATACCCCAAAATTCCTCTCAAAGTCCCGCAGAGTCACCAAATACTGCCATAAGTGTAAAGGTGCTTATAAACAAAGTCTCGAAAATCATTCATCGGCTAAATGATCTTTTGGAGAATTGAAAAAGTTTCGTTGTTAAAGAAGAGAGGATAATTATCCTCTCCTATTTTGTCTTTTTCAGCTAAGCTTAAGCAGGCTCCAGTAATTTATGGAAATACTATTGTGTAATGGAAATTTTCTTAACCTGTTTTTTTTTTTAACTTAAATGTTCCCTGCGATTTTCACTCGTCAGACGAGCAGGCCTCATCACTGGCCATAGCCAAAGAATACATGGAATGAATTACGGACACTGGCGATGAAAATGAGCCTATAAGAAATAGACTTCCCGTGTTTTAGAGACATCTTTCCGTCCACATAAGGAACTCAAACAGTGAAAACTGAAAAAAAATCTCTTGCAAACCAAATACACAAAGGATAAGGATGATTTTCTCAAGTGCTCCGTTAAGGTTGGCTCGATAAGTGCGCCTGAACGTAACGACGACAAACTGAACTTATCACAAGTTTGAACGATGCTGTAATTTGACTGTCACAAACATCACGGACTAACGCAGCTTTCAAAGTTATGGCCGCTCCTGTCTTTCACTTTTACCAGGCTCCACTGCAATCTCTTTAGCTTTGTGCTTTGTCCTCGATCTTTGACTTTTCTTAGCCTCATATTGTTTACCTGACAATTTACACGATCTATAGCTTGTCAACGGATAATTTGGCCGCAAAAATGAAGTTAGGATCTGCCACAAATTTCAGCCGGCCTACCTTTGCAAACAACAGAAGTGAAGTCCAACGTTTTCACTGATCGAACTCCAGATGAAGCTTAGAGCTACGTTAACTTTAACTCTTCGTTTCTCTAGTCTTGTTTTCTTTTCCAGTGTTAGTCCAAACTGAGCCCCACCCTAACCCCCTAAGGTTAGAAATAATCACTGACATCAAACAAGAAGCTGATAGCCTGTGTTCAATCAAAACAAAATTTAACGAAAAAAAAAAAATCAAAACGTATTACAGAGTGCGGAAATTACGATGTGAATCTTGTAGAAGTTACTAGGTTTCAAAACTCAGTTTCATCCAAACAAGTAGCTTTAGCTTAATTCTTCCCCGCAAAAGCAGCGATACGAGAACGAAAAACCAACGGAGTGAGAATTCGGGAACGGGTTTTTTGGCCAGTGTGGCGAAGCGTCAACACGGAAATAAAAGACCACTTGCTCAGTTGTTTGCTAGAATAATGGTGCCAGTTATGTTCTACCTGTTTTTCTCCTAGGAAGAAATCGTAACAAACCGTAAAACAAAAGAAAGCTATTGAACGATTCGCTGGGTTTGAAACTTGTAAATAATTCAACTCAGACAGGTTCTTTTAAGATGAAAAATTTTTCATTTCCTAGAATAAACTAAGATTCAATTGTCAAAAATACGCGACGTTAAAATGAGACCACGGAAAATACAATGTGATCTGTAAATAGGCGGTACAAATCCGCGCGCTTTGAACTAGTTTGCCACGGCCGCCATTTTCAACCCGGTCTAATACCTTGTACCGCGCATGCGTCAATGTTATAGCTGTGTAAAATTCTTCACCACTTAACAATGAGGCAGAGAACAATAGAGAATTTGGACCGTGCTATTACACGTCTAGAATTGTGTTTAATTAATGACTTTAAGATATAAATTGGAAAACAGTCTTTTTCAAGCACATTTCAACGATCACTTAGCTGAGATCCAGAGGTAAGAGTCGTTACTGACAATTAATTTGCACAAAAATGTTCTTTTAGATTTATCGTTAGCATAGCTGAATACATACTTCTCTTAAATCGAATAATTTTTTGGATTAAAAGCTCGAGATATTGTTCACTTACTCAAAATTGATCAACGGTTCTTTTGTTTTAGACCTTTTACGATATAACCGTCGGTCGTAGCAATAAGATTTGAGGTAGCGAAAGCGCAATCAGCTTTATGCGAATTTTTTTCCTCCAGGGGAAAGAGACATTTAAGGCATTTTTCGCAATTTATATTATTTAATTAGCCCTGCAGCAAACTCAAACATATCTTGCTCTTTTCGCAGATGGCATCTAAGCTTATTCTAGGGTGCTTAGCACTCCTTGTGGTCTCAACGTACGCCAAATCAAGTAAGTTGTTATGTTCTAATTTAGTTTTTAATCACAGCTTAATCGTGATCAGTTTTACCACATATAAGTTTGATAGTCTTAGAAAGTGGTTCCAAGGTTTCGGGCATTTATGAAACATGCTTTCATAGTTAAAAGAAATCATTTTACCACCATCATAATTTTAAACGTATATGAGCCATGAATAGTGACCTACATTTACTTACTTAGTGGTGCAAAATATTTCCAAGAATTTCTTTGAACGAAGGGATCGAATCTTGCTTAGCTAACAATGAATAATGAATAACCACCACCTACATTTGCGTTCGAGCGATCAACCTTGAAATGTTTGTTTTCTGTTGATCTCTAGAGCGCAAAGCTTGGGATTTTTTATCACGATGATATCATTAACCAAAATGTTTCTCGATTTCATAGCAATACTGCACTAATATCATATCTGGCTTCTTCTAAGGAGAATTTAGTTCATTTATTTTATGTAGAAGTAACTAAAAGTTATTATAAAAGCGAGGTCTAAAAATCAAAATCTTCAACCTTTTTGAGTGAACCCTGCAAATAATATTTGAAGTGTAAAAGAATAATAAGAGCTTTCAAATAATTTCAACTCGGTCATTTTCAAGGAAACAAAATTTATCGGCCCGTCAGAATATGTGAAACATATTTGTCTTCACCAAAAGAACGCTAAAAATCATTCCTCTGTTAAAGAAAAAACGGGTTCCTGTAGAAACCTGCAAGTTAGTGGAGCGAAAACCCATAAACATGTGTTGACTATTTATTATTCATCTCGTTCGGGACTGGTGTCCGGATTCAACCTCCATTTTCTCGCCATGTCCTGAGCAGAAACGCTTGCATAGTGATGGAATTTATGCTTTTCTATAAACGAAACGTGTAAATATCCATTTATTTTAATTATGCGGATGTTTTCAATCTGGTCAAATTTATGATAAAAAATATCACCTACAAGGGCGGTAAGACTGTTAGAAGTGCGCCGAAAGATTGAGCTGACTACGGCCTAAATGGGAAAAAAGAATTGCTCAAAGGAGAAAGTTCGAGAGAAACCAAACAAAAAATTAGGGCTGGTTGTTAAAAACCGAACATAGCAAGTGTTTGAGAATACCCTTTCTGGAGTGATTTTACTTAATCCTTAAAACATTATTTAACAAATCGTGCCAAATAGTTACAAGTAAACAAGAGGAGACAATGACTTTGAAGAGCAAAACTGCGTAGTAATCCACTATCTAATTCACGGGTTCAGTAAAATCACTCTTACGAAAGTAATTTGGCCTGTTTTAAAAATTATCAGGGTCAAAAGAGCATATACACTTGTAAAAACCATGAACGGGTCCGTAGAAGCATCGATTATCTGAAAAGGCGACACGAGTTTAGACTCTGTTTAAACAACTCGCTTGTCACGATTTTCACACAATTTCTGCTTACTAATAAAATATGAAATGTCTGGAGATATGTGAAGAGATTATGCATATTGATAAGGTTAAGACTGGTGGTTTTCGTTTGTCTACGTGAAAGGATGCCTTATCGGTGTCGAAACAGTAAATTTGAGAAAGAAAAGAAAAAAGGGTTGATTGACGCGTCAGATCTTGTTTTGCTTTGTCAAAGCTTTCTGTTCCTGCTAATTTGCCATCTTCTTTTTCACCGCAGAAAACAAAAGAGACGCTAATCCGTGTCCCCCAGGATGTTCCCCCGGTTGCGCACCGGCGTGCGCGGTGTCCTGCTGTCTACCTCCCCCACCCGCTCCACCACCGCCTCCACCCCCACCACCACCCCCACCAGAGCCCGCTAAGCCTGGACCACCTGGACCTTCTGGAAGAATGGGACCTCCCGGACCAGTCGGACCTATCGGACCCATGGGAGAGGCCGGACCTCCAGGACCACCCGGACCCCAAGGACCTCCAGGACCCCCAGGAGAACCCGCTCCTCCTCCACCCCCACCCCCTCCGTGCCCACCCGTCTGTGCCCACACTTGCGTATCGTCCTGCCCGACCTCGTGCTGCTCCGGCAGAAAGTAAACGACCACGTGATGTGGATAGCTTTAGCACGAGTTTTACAAATTACTCCATCTCTAGCCTTCGTAAAGTACTTTTTCAGTGGATTTTTTTTGTTGTATTACTTTGTACAAATGAGACAGGAAGCGGAAGTTAGCGAATTGCCGAAGGTTCATTCGTAGGCCTGTGTAAGCGTGAGGAATATTGAAATAAAAAAAATGTTCGCTTTGTTTGATTAAAATGGCCTTCTGGTTTTACTTTGTATTTGCGCACTTTGGAAAAAATCTTATATCGAAACTCACTTCACTTCTAATTGTTTTTAATTACTATAAGTGGCATTCACAGCGTTACTTACAGTAAATAACGTTAATAAGTGTCACAAAACCAATTGAACAATATCACGCGGCTACCATTTTGAACGACTCGCATCGCAATTAAAAAAACTACAGTCGACTCCCGGAAACTCGAACCCTCTATAACTCGAACCAATTTTCATTTCCCTTCAGATCATTTTCCATATAATTTTACCCTCGATAACTCGAACTTTTTTCTATTTCCCTTGAAGGTTCGAATTATCGGAAGTAGACTGTAGAAACGAGGTTAGAAGTGAATAAAAGATTGTTTTCCCCCGGAAAAGAGTCTATCAAAGCAATTGCGTTCACCAAAACTGAGCTGATTCAAGAAGAAGAAGAAGTTCTCTAATCTCACCCCGCATTCAGCTTAAAGTTGCTCTTCCTGTAATGCTAACTGTATTCACCGTAGGTTTTCTTATTATGTAGTTTCTTGCAATAAAGCTTTGGGTAAGTATACCCTTTCAGATAGGAGATAGTCTGTCGGCACTCTTCCTCTATTTCTGCGTCAACTTTCACAAATGTGTTAGCGTAGCATTCTACGGCGAAATTCGACCAGCACTTTGTGCAGCGAGTAGTGTGGTCATGATTGACTTTGAACTCGCAGATATAAAACTAGAGAGCTCTGAGGCTTATTTCCTGAAGTTAGTATAGGAAAAAATCTGTCGTAGGATTTCGAAGTTATTTACAATTTTTGTAAAAATGCGGTTTGAAACTGTATATGCCGATGTCTCACACGGTTTTATACCTACAAGAAAATAAATATCATTTTCTTAAAGTTCCAGCATTTTTTTTATTAAGGATGCCAAAAATCATAGAAATCGGTTAAATAGTTCCCGCTGAAAAACCGAGCCGGTTCGGGCCGCCTTAAAATAAAATGAACCAATCAAGGCGAAGCAATTGCACGTTGCGATCGTCAAACGCGAGAAACGGGTGCAAGGCTTTGGTTTTTATCTGTGATTTATTGAGAGAAAAGGCGAGACTCTTCAGCCTTCAAAAAGTTCCTTATCGCTCTATTTGGTGATTTTTTAGAGTGGAACGAAGTCGGTTTAGCCATACTACTAAAGCAACTTATCACATTGTTATGATGAGTTCAAATTACGTACACCATACCGAGAGACGGCCGATTAACGGTTTGTTTTTGTATAAACGAAAACAATTGACAAAAAAAAAAGAAGAAAAACAACAACAACAAACAGACAAACAATCAAATAAAACGCCGGGGAGGTCAAGAGGAAAGCAACAATTTAATTCATTTCGACGAACAGCCGTAAAACGCCGTTTGCATGAAGAGGAAGCATTCCAAAGTTGAGAAACTGAAGGATTCTCTAAATATCTACAACCAAAAAGTGACTTCTAGTAATAAACTTTCCATACGTTTGCGTTTGAGTGTTCAAGAGAAATAACGGACGAAAAGAATATGTCGTTTTAAAAAAAACTGAGCGATATCACCAGTCCAGTTGAAATACATAGACCTTACAATTAAATTTACCAGCTGAGATGTTTGGCACTTTTTTTATTCCTATTTATTGATACTTGTTTAGATCTTAAGATACAAACTTGAGATAACGAAACGAAAATCAAGGTACGACAGTTTCTAGAAAACGACAGCAGCTTATACAGTATACTGTTACAAGGTGCAAATCAGCCCTCGCACGTGAGCACGTGATCGGAAAGTGAAAATCTACCTGACATAACAAACTCTTATCTGTGAGTTATGTTCCCCTGATACCCAAGGCTTGTTCTAACTCAGCACGTTTTTGTTGAACCTAGGACAAAAACGATAACACTTGTTTTAAAGCTCATGCTATAATAGTCAATTAAAGGGTTTTGCCAGAACTCTTAATGGTGATGTCACACGGGACAATTCACAACGAGTTTTAGCGCAACACAGCGTTGCAACATTGTTGCGATATTGTTTCAAATGCTTACAGCATTGTTCAAACATTTCAAAGCTGTGTTACGCTAAAAATCGTCGTTACGAATTGTCCCGTCTAACGTCACCTTCAGATTGTCTGCGTTTACCATAAGTAAGAACTCGCTGGACAGACCAGGCCAGTCATAAAGCAAATTCCATTATTGAAATTCGCTTAACTTCTACGTTTTCGCGCGGCCTTTCAAACATCGCCTCTATTTTATTTAAGCGCGTACGCACGTACAAATTACGCGACTGTGGAAATCCGCCCTAAATGTTAAATATTTAGGCAGAAGACAGGGAAAAGAAGACGGCAAACCTTGTGTGACAATAATGACAACAATCATCAGTGAATCATGTTTGAAAAAGTTATTCTCCAAACTTGACCTTCCCTTAAACAGATCTTTTTGTAAAAGACCATAACACAGTATTGTTAAGTGAGGATCACGAAAAAATCGCAAGTAATAGCCTTGTCACGTTCGTCACACACAAGCTTTTTGCCGTCGCCTTCTTTCTGCCGTCCTGTTGCGCAAGCACACTATCATAAGTTTTAGATCAATGCGTTACGAACTAACGCGAGAGTGCCCGTATACCACTCACGCGCTCGCTTCACAGTGTCGCGTTCACTCTAGCGTGATGGTGGCCGGGAGTGACCCAATAATCCGCCATGTTAGCACAAACAATCACCCGCCAACATCAAATACCAAGAACCTTCCAGAAATTCCAGGAAATGGTAATTTCTTGAAAAATTTGCGAAACAAAATTGATAACTTTTCTTTCAGTTTGACCTAAGCCACTTCTTAAAGAGAGAACAATTCCAAACTAGAGGTAATACCTTGCCGTAGAAGTAGCGGCAAACGGCCTCCTGTGACCACGGAAGATGAAAGAAATCTGCTCGCCGCTCTTCCTCAGGATTTCCAACAACATCTGTCATGACCTAAGACAACAACAGGCATTGAACTCAAAAACCAAACCAGGCGCCACAAATACAAGAACTGCAAGTCGTCAATAATTGGCAGAACATATTTTTATATGCTATTGATCTGTTATTTTTATTTGCTTTAACTTAAAGTATCCTTAGGTACTGGAAAGCTTTCTCGTTTTGACTACTTTTGAAAGTCATAAAGGGCATATGCGCTATTGACGACGGCATTGACATAAGGGGGTTTGCACTCTTTTAAGGAGTTCAAATTCCAAGACTCTCCAAGACCTTTTCAAGATTTCCATGATTTTAGGTTTAGCTGTCACTTTCGAAAATTTTCAATGACTTTCCTTGTTTAAGGGTATTTTTTGACTTAACTGACAGTTCAACAGACACAAACTCTGGTGTCCACCAAAACGCCTGCCGTTCGCGCTGTTAATTACTGGTCTCGAACTTGCACTGTCCTTGCTTTGACATCTGCCAAATCTGATCTACCAAATAAAACTTTAATTTTCCATGACATCACAGGACTGAAAATTTTAAAAAATCCATGACTTTCCAGGTTTTTTCATGACCCGTACTAATCCTGTAAGAATCCTGAACACAAGAATATCAAAACCTTGCGTTTTTCTTTAGCTTTTGCTTACGCTTATGCCACGGTCGTTCTCACCAGCTCATAAGCTTCTTATACCCATGCTTTTGCTAATGCTTGCGTTAGGCTTACTAAGGGGCACGGCGAGAGTCAAGTTGAATTTATTGGACAACCCTCTAGGCTCTTATCTCTACGCGTAAGCTTATGTTTGGTCGCTAGACAAACTTTAATTTAATGTGGTATTCACTGGCTCTTGCAAAACCCAAGTAACTACTAAGTCCAATCAAAACAGGCACAGACAGACGACAATAATAACTGACCAATCAGAACTCAAGCATAACGGGAGTCAAAGGCGGGAAAACGAATGTCACATGTCAGTGGTTTCGGTAAATTACCCTAACCAATGAGAACTAGAATCAAATACATACAGCAAACTTTTCGGAGCCGAAAACGTGTTAGTTGAGTTGGTTTTACCGCTGATTGGTTGGGAAAATGGCGCGAAATATTTAAAAAAATAAACTCTTATAAAATCTTGTATACATGACGATACGAGTAAAATATACCTTAAGATCTTGGCTCTGAGATTGAATCCACTGATTAATAAATTCCTAAACGAAAACGACAGAAAAAGAAAATTATTAGATTTAATCTTACCATATATAAGAGGAAGAGATAGAATCACAAAGTTAGAATAATATTTCAAACTCATGATATTTCCATTTTCTTACCGGCGGATCTCTTGCAAAACCAAGAAAAAACTCTCGGTTGATTTTCAGTTGATTAATAGTTTCTACTGTCTCGTATATCTGCAAAAGCAAACAAAAAGTGATTTCTAATATATTTGCGTTATTGACGAAGAGTGAGGTCAAGATAGCCAGATACTGACCAAGTTCTTTTTTTAAAAAACGCAAAAACAAAAACAAACAAAATAAACGAGGTGAATATTCAGTCATCTTGGTCAAACACGTAGAACTACTCTCCACTTTCTGTAACAACGTTCCGCATCCTGCAACAATCTGATTTGTTGCAAGACAGGTTTGGTTCATACGTGGCTAAACGCTCAACATTGCTTTTCAACTCGATTTGAAGCAATGTTAGTTTCACGTTTTTTGTTGCCGGTTTGCCGTGTCTTTAGCCAATGGTATATTATAGTGTAGCAAAACCAACGCAATGCCAAAATTGGTGTTAATAATGAACTGGAAAAAGCTCTCTTGCGAAGGCGCATTGCAGTCCAATTGTTTCACTCTGAACTACTGTGAGAAGACTTTCTCACGATTACACTAACCCAAACGCTTACAACTCCTGGATGAAATAATTTGTCTGGATGTATTTAAATGCAACAAAAGGGATATACCAGTAAAAAACGCACAGGGTTACATTTTTTTATGAGATTTACCTTGTTGTCAAAAGCAGCGATCTCATTTTGACTGGCGGTGGAAAGTAAGAAAGACTGCATTTGAGCTTTCAGTGTATCATCCTACAGTAAGATAAATAAAAGACCGTCAATTAAAAGAGTCATTTGTCATCTATCTATATCTAGTTTACGACGCAAAAAAGGAATAACATTTGTTAAACTTTTATGTTCTCAAAGGGTCTCTCTAAGTGACGGAACACCGTAAAGGCAACACAGACTATCACAAATTTAAGCACACTGTAATCCGTAGTCTCCTGGTTTTAGCTCGTGTCGCTCGCGCGGCAGCTTCGCGACCTCATTAAAAATCGAGTTACTGACAAACTAAACGCACCGCATTCAGTACTGATAAAAAGACAAACTTTTACCCCGCATGAGTGATGCAATTCCGGCTTCATGTGCCGAAAACAGGCAGCGACCACTATTTGCTTTCCAGTCGCAAAATCAAGTCAGAAACGTTTTTGTTTTCTCATTTTCGTCAAAATATTAATAATAATAATAATAATAATAATAATAATAATAATAATAATAATAATCGAAAAAATTTTATTGACAACAATGCTAACTATTAAAATCCTATTTACAATTAATTCGCTTGAACAAAAGAAAAAACTATTCATTCAAAACACTATTTACAATTCCTGTCGATTAATAATAATAATAATAATAATAATAATAATAATAGTAATGATAATAATAAAATGGAAAAACAAAGCTAGTTATCACAGCAATTTAACAGTTACTTACAACTTCAACTTCAATGTCATAGCAAGTTGTTCTCTTGTTTTCAGGCGTCTCTTTGCTAGAGAAACACATATGAAGAAATATAAGTTGCTTAAATGTCATGGCCCCGAAAATATTTTTCCCCTTAAAGTCACTTAAGGAGGCATAGTGAGTCAAAGGGTCACCATTCACGTGAACGCCACTTAGCAGTACTACTTTTGTGTGGTGCTAGTTATTATGCTGTGCAAGGTGGTTCTAACATTTGAGTCTGTGGATGCAATCGTAAAGTGTGTCTATTTGAAGGAAAGTTACCGAGCAGCAGTTTTTTCATGCTCGCCGACTTTTATTACGGCTGCCAAATAAATTTGGGATTCTAATTTGAATGTTAAATTGGCCCTGTTGCGAGTGCAAAGATTGAACAGGGAGACAAAAAAGAGGAGGTACATGAAGAAAAAAAAACTTTATTTCAGGAACCTCACTACGCGAGCAGTGGTTTCTCCTGGCCGGACGCTACGCTACGAAGGGAGAGAAACCACTGCGAGCAGCCGTTTGCTTTTCCAAGTTAAAGGAGCTGTGTCACGAAATTCAGCCAAATTAGGAAATTACAAAATGCCTGTTAAATTAAGAGAAACATAAAATAACCACTTAAAACTTTAAAGGAAGGTTAAAATAACATAACAGAAACAACAGATGCCACGGATGGGCACAACTGAAGAAGATTGAAACGGATTGAAATTAGGGTTTTTGAAAACTGTTCAGCCGAACAGTTTTTCAAAGTTGATCTCTGCTGCTTGCAACTTCAAAAATAATGCTCAGGAGACATATTTGTTTGTCACGGATCTCTGACTTCGTCATTTACATGTAATTTCTTTGCTTACTTTACGTTCCATAACGATTGAGGGCGAGTAATTGGCAAAATTAAACAACATTTACTGGACTGCCGTGACACAGCCCCTTTAACACGTTTAAAAATAAACTTTAAAATTGCTTTTTAAAGGCCTTACCTGATGAGATGATGAATGACAATGGGGTCGGGTGGGAGTAATAAGGCACTTAAACGTTGAGGAATTTCGCTGAACTTCATTCGATTACATTCAAAGATCTAAACACAAAAATATCTATATGTGAGGTGGTGCATGTTAGGTGGATAGAACTAAGCTTCAGTTCTATTGATTCTTTCAAAAACAAATCTCAGTAAAATATAAGTAAAACTATGTGAGCTAGCAGGACAATAAATTTGAAAATAATAGGAAGCCGGACAGATTCGTTTGTTTGATGTTTTTGTTAGCTTTTAATTACTTGATAGTACACAATGTTCATTAACTTTCCTATCATTTTCGAACTAATTCAACAATAGAAATCAGGGCTGTCACTAAGATTTCAAGTTGCCGGCAAAATACAACAAGTAGGCGGGGAATCAAACAGCTAGGGATTTCTTTTGGTTCTATTTTTCTTCTATTTTCCAATAAAAGTAGCGGGAGGAAATTCTCAGCCCCCGCCTCTTAATGACCACCCTGTAGAAACGTCACATCATTGTTATATTCAATGTGAGGGAATTCAAGGGAATTTTTAAGGTACCGTTAATATGCTTGAATGGGTTTTATTTGTTATACAGGACTGAATTATATTTATGTTCAATTTATAGGGAAACAAAATAATGTAACAATCCCTTTAAAGTCACGATAGCTGAACACTGAGCCTGCACAAAAATATGAATGGACTTATATCAAGGAGACCCCCTTTCTCCTTTTCCATTTTTAGCTCTATCACATCTCATAAATCACAACTTTTAGCTTTTCTCGAGAAAAAGGAACTTTCCCCATGAATGATAAGCAAGGTTTTTCTTACCTGCTGAAAGTATCTGTCACAGTTAATGTACTCTCTCTCATGAGAATCTTGCAAATTGTGACTCTAAAAAAGTGGGCACAGGACATATCAACAAAGAGAAACAGGTTGTCAATCTTTAACATAAAGAAACTGCTTCATGCATGGTTTGTGTCACCCCATGCATTATTTTTTTCAACTTTCTTACCTTAATGTATTGCCATATTGCATTCACAATCACTGGTCTGGTTTGTGTGTGTATACCCATGAGACGAGCCAGCCTGGGTTCCAGTTTGTACTGAGGTGGCTAATAACAAATGGTAACAAACCAAAGATAAGCAGTATGTTTATGGGGCAAACACAGACTGGTTTGGGTTTGGCCTTGAAATAATCCATGATGTGAACCAACAATATGAAATTGTAACTGCGTTCACATACAATGTAGCTGAGCTGCAATTAACAGAAGGTAATCGGACAATTTCAGATTAAAATGTTCCCAACATGGGCCAAAATCCTAACTGTAGTCAGACATGAGGACTGGACAGAGAAAAAAACATGTTACTACCCGAATAATACTGTAAAATTCCGAAAATACGACCCAGGGCTTATATTTTTCAAAGGCCCATTTTGAAGGGCTTATTTTTGGAGGGGCTTATGTACAGAGGGAAATTTGCGGTTCAAAATTGATTATGCTAGCTTATGGTTGGAAGGAAATTTACAACTTTTTCTTTGTTTTACTTTGTATCTGAGGGCACTGTTTTCACGTACAAGCCCCCGGGGGCTTATATTCGGAGGGGCCATTAAATGGGGGGTTTTTTGCGTCACGGGTTTGAGGGGCTTATACGTGGAAGGGCTTATTTTCGGAATTTTACGGTATTATGATCATTTTGAAGCTGGAGAAATGCATACTTAAGTCCCAAGAATGACCAACATCAAATTACTGTTAACAGTATCAACATATCATCAAGGTGAAAGGTTATAAAGAATAATAAAATGATCGCCAAAGGGGAACTGCTTTGGTCTTTTATTAAATTCTTTCAACTTATTCCATAAGGAAATGTATAAAAATCTGTCTGGAGAATTTGTAGGTGGAGATTTGAGCTTATAGGGTGAAAGAAAATATGATGAATTTCTGACAACCTTTCTCACCTGTCTGGGTAAAATGGTCACTTTCTGAAAAGAAACATTACTTCCAACCCTCCATAACTTTATTTATGACATGGAAAGACAGTATAATATTTTTCATTTTTAATACTGTCTTTATCATCCCTTTGTACGAGACTACCACAAACATGTACAAATTAATTACCTCCAGTACTAAACACTTCCAATTAGATTAGAACCATTGAAGATACATGTATTTGAAGCAGTGACAAACATTTTCATGTCCATGACCGGGTAAGTGAAGAACTAACCTGATAATCCAACAAGAACATGATCGTACATTTCACATTTTCTTCTCCTGGCCTTTTCACCTTGAAATCATAAGAAAACAATATTAAGGACAGGGGTACTGTTTAGTACCTGTAGTTGAGGCAATTTTAACAAACTCACATTGACTGCTTTGTCTTGATTCTTTTAACACAAACATTTCAAGCAAGGTTCACTGATTTTCTACTGTTTCTGAAACTGAAGTTAGCTTCTTTATAATTATACCCTGCCATGCACTTAGTAAGTACCAGTATTGTACATCGTAATTTAATTTGAATTCTAAAAGGTCAACACCAATAAATTAAACTTGCAACTGACTGGGTATAAGTGGCACCTGAACAGCTTTTGCTCGTTACACCAAAACTGTCAAATGACACAACAGGCGTCACAGCTTTGGAAAAAAAGGGAAAGAATGGATACCTGAAAGCCATCTGTCTCTTGGGTGGAACTTGTTCTATGCCACTGTAAAGAAGAACACAACATCACTAAAGGTTTTCTCAGCAACACAGAAAACTGACAACTCAATAAAAATTTAATATAGTATAATATTTAATTTTATTAAAATAAAGATGTTTTATTATAACAGATGTTAAGTGGGTTTAATGGCATATTTCTTTTTTAATCATAACTATAACTAAATTCTCAGATTTGACTGGTTATCAACTGTCCTGATTTCAGCACTAATAGGTCATTACGCATCATGCCTAAGTAATTGGACAGTATGCACCATCGCTCACACACATGCGCTTAAATGGCTTTTTTCACTGCTACCAAAAAATTTCTCAGAATTTCTTGTGTTTTAATTAGAAAAAAAAAAAATAAAATGTAGCTAATTTTGTTATAGTTATTATTAATTGGTAACAGAACTTCATGTCATCCAATTTGGTCTGTAATCATACTTGTGATTAAAGAAAATCGGACGACTGCATATTTTGTTAATCACTTGTATGATTACAAATCAAATTGAACTCCACTCAGTCCCATTACCATTATTTAAAGCACTTGATACCTCTACAAGGTGGTTATCTGGACCATATAGCTCTCTATCCAACTCAATAACAAGACTCTTGAAATAAGTAGAGAACTTGCGCTTCTGCCTGGGGCCATCTGTTTTGGGAGCTTGAGTCTGGAAAAAAGAAAATACTATTTTCAATATCTTAAGGCCATCTTAACCACAATACAATGATACACGAAAAATAAATGTGCTCCAAAAAATCCATTTCACCTTAAGCCTGTCACTACCAAGAACAACAAATGCAAAAATGTATGAAAAACAAATACAGTAAGTGGCAACTGAGATGCCATGATTTTGTGCTTGCTTAAAAGGGAGGAACTGATCACTTGTGAGAAGTGACAAAAGAGCTATAGTGCTTAATGCCTAGGAGTTGGTTTGGATACACAGTTTTTCACTTGAGGTGGCTGCACAATGAAGTTCTGTGCAGGTACAACTTTCAAGCCAACACAGATTTCACCTTATATCTTTTTAAAAGACACATTCATCCACACTCAGGCCTGTTTACACAAGTAAAACATGTCAATCAAAACTTGTTATTGATTCATGTCTGAATTCTTTTACATAAACATTAGAATTTTTAGGACTGCCACGCATTATATTATCTGTATCGGTTGTTGTTAAACTAAAAACTAATGTGTAAAGTTAAAGCATCCTGATGGTAATTGCCATGAACATTACCTCCTCTAAAAGTCGACCTTCAACTCTCAATTCCCATGAAGGGACAATGTTCTCTTCATCCTGAAAACAATGCAAAGCTATTTATGGTACAAGTTTGATTAAAAAGAGTAGCTTTATGATAAAGAAAATAAATTATTACCTCAATCACTTACAACATGTATGCAGTTGTGCTTTCTTTAAGCTTATAATATTCATACAATATTACTTCAACCTTTGCAAAAACTGTTAGATCTAGTAACTTACTTCATTTTCTGGTCTTGGCACATAAAAATTAGTTGTCAGGTAAATTCTGAGCTTCTTCTTTTGCTGTAAATAAAATATACAGTATGATAAACGTATTTATGTGTAAGTTCTAGTCATTTAACGCTGCCCTCTCCACACACAGACACACACACACCTGGAATTGGACGCCACATGCATGGAAGGCACCACTTTATGTATACTTAGGACACAGTTTTTGAGTAACAATGTGGTAGCACACAATGACAGCCTATACAGGGGATCAGCAAGGGTAGCAAGAGGACCGCGTAAAAGGAAGGAACAGTCGCAAGAGCTCTGACTCCTCTTATACAGAGATGCAAACCTCTGGAAATGTAGACTCAAGACTGTCCTTTTTGCATTACCCTCCCAAATAGCAACAACCAATCCCCAAACCCTGACTCCGACCACCTGATAAACACTATTCGATCCAGTCCCTGATTCATCACATGGGAATGGCTTAGGTCATTACATGAAGTCTTACACGAGGTACAGACCATCACAATTCGCTTTTATGATTGTAATGGCGAATTCATCTTTGTCAGTGGTGAAATACGTACAAAAATGCCCCAGAAACCAAACTATAAATCAAAGAAAATTTGAATTTTCGGAGAAAATGGGATAAATTCGAAATTAAAGCACAGAAAAGCTAATGACTCAATTTTATACAGGAGATTTGCTGACCCGTATGGGAGACCAAGAGATTGGTGTCATATCCGAGAGACTTCCGGATAATCCAGGAGAGTTGTTGGCACATATGCTTAAAAATGGTCTGATGGATTCCAGGGCCAGAGCCAATACCTCATGTGGGTCAAGTTTGTGGTAGGTTCTCTTCTTTGCCCTGAGACCTTTTTCTCCAGGTACTCCAGTTTTCCCATCTCTATGAACACCAACTTTCGAAAATTCAAATTTGATCAGGAATAATGGAGGATGAAGAATCACTAAATTGCTTTAAAATAAATAATCATTTAGAGGTTGCACATTTACATTTTGGTTCTCTATCCTACCTTCATTGGTCTTTTCAAAGCTTCTTGAATGTCTAATCTCTTCCGCATTATTGTAGCATCGAGCTTCCTTTCAAATGCTAGCAGGTCCATGTAAGCTTGGGACTCGGGTACAAGGTCTCTTACCTTAAAATAACAATATTTAGACCTACATGTAATTTGTGACCTTGTCAATGACAAAAATCTAACAATACGAATAAAAAATTGTCCAGTCCTTAAGAAGATGAACAGTCTGTTATTAGATACCAGGCTTTAGCAGGGCTCTCAGGATGCGAAGCTCCATTGACCGGAATAAATTGCCTTCTAATCAACAGAGGTTTTTATCAACTAAGATGATTAATTTATAGGGCTTATGAGGGTATTGCTGCTTTACTGTGCTTTTCACAAACATGCAAACTCTAAAGTTCATAAGCCACCTTCACAATTTATTGTGTTTTTCGCTGCCGTCAATCATAATTACGATCACAAGTAATGAGCCTTGAAACACACAGAAACACACAAAACAGATTGAAATCAACCAATCACAAATCACAAACCATGACCTTTTGAACCCGTTAAAGTAAAGTTTTGTTTTCTAAGAGGTCCGCTAAGATGATTGACGGCACCGAAAAATGCAATCTTTAGTTGGCTTTTGAACTTCACAATTCGCATGTTTGTGAAAAACGCAGTAAGTTAGTTCTGTGCTGAAGTCATTACTCAGTGCCTTTACCTGTATACAAAATGCCCCATTACCGATACGAGGAAGATATCAAACAAACTTCACCAGAAGCCTTAACCATAATAATTCTTCTGGCCCCAGCTGTTAAAAAAGGTGGATAGCAATATCCAGCAGATAAATCTCTATCCAGTGCATAGTGCAATAATATTATTAATTTCCCTAATACTTATCCATTGGCTAGTGATTCATCCGGTGGATAGCGCTAGCCAGTGTTTGAACTATTGGGGCCTGGTGATTTTTGCAGGAATAGCATTAAAACTTGAATAAGTTGGCCCAATGTTTTCAATTTTGAATCAATGTCCATCTTTGCCATCTGTTGCAACAGACAATGAGAAACAGTTGCAATGCCTAAATATAGTCCTAAATAACAAAACTAGGGCATTATTTTTGGAATTCAATTGATTGAAAAACACATTTTAGCTTTAACAAGATAACAAATGGTATGACATACAGTGTAGCCCCTTTAAGTCAATTTACTACTGTAAGTTGTTGAAAAGCTGATGTTTTGAGCACTAGCCCTTAATCAGAGCAAATCAAAATTAGATACATGTAACCTGCACTGTTTTTTAACTTGTTAAATACTGCTCACCCTTTGAGGCAAGATCTTGTCTGACATTTTCTTCTTCCTTAAAAGAACAAAGAGTCCCTATAGTTAATATACCGGTAATATTATACTTACGCATTATTGTAAAACAACATGGAACCTTAAAAACATATTTCTCATAATACCACTATAAAGTACATTAATACTGAAATTCATGTTTATTTATGAACTTGAGGTAATAAAAATAAAAATAATAATTGTAATAAAGAAGAGCAAAATTAAATTCATTTTGAAAGGGCTTAAACTATAAAAATGATATTCTAAAGCACCATTTCATACAATAGAATTTCAACTGTAAGAGGTTGTAATACAAATGCCCCTCTACACTGTGCAGTCATTATACACTGTAACTCTGAATCGAAAGGTCAAGGGGGTAGATGTGGATAAATGAATTATTATTTAACTCATTTAAAATTAAATTTTTTGAATCATTATTATTTTTTGGAGCTTATTTTTCACCAATTAATTTTGATGAAGTTTTTACCTTCTTCTGTTCTTGGCATCCTGTCGTCGCCTTGCCTGCTCCAATGCTGCTGCTGCTCCAGGTACCAGGCCTGCTCTTGGAACATTTGGGCCATAAGCATGCATACCTGAAGTTCCCTGTACACGCATTGACATGGCAGCACTTGAGCTGTTAGCTGGACGCTGGTATAGCAAAAATAAAGTTTTAATATTATTTGTCCAACACCTAGTTGCTACAGACACAATGGGTTGATGCAGGATGTAAATGATCTCATAATCAGGGATAACTTTGAGACACTATCTCCTCAAAGAGCTTAGGGATCCTCATTTTTTGCTGTTTCCGAAAAGACTGACTCGTTACGTAATTGCAGCCAAAGTTACTTTTTTACAATGCTAGAATATTTCTACGCTAATATCCTTAAAAGTCAAAATTATGATTGTTACATTACATTTGGCTTACTTAACATAACAGATCCTGCAAGATAATCATTATAACACTGGCAAATTTGGATAGTAGACGTTAGGCACTTCTTACAGTTAAAACCTGCGACTAAGGCAAAACTTGTGAGGCCTCATTAGGGTAAAATTCTGACAAGCAAAATGGCCTTGAAACAGCGACATAAGACTGGATAAAAAGGTGACAAATGACATACTGTAATGATGGGTTAAGTACCAAGAGTGACATGGCCTACTACGTAAAATGCGAAATGACCGAATATGAAATTCAGACTAGGGGCATATGTACCCCCACCCCTCCCCCCCCTCAGTTAGAGGGCCTCCTTTTCCAGTTAGGCCTCCTCTACATATACAAGAACCTGATTAGCCTTAAATTTGAAACAGGTTCTTATTTTCTAAAATCTACCCCAAAAAACCTGAAAACTTGGGAAAATGAGATAAGGTATTACAATACATGTACGTTTGTTCTGAAGCAGGATTTCAAATTCATGTGGTCAGTTGCGATCATTTCTTCTTCTTATGGTCATTTTTACGTAAATACTAATTTAGTATGCTTATTTTAGATAAGGAATGAGCTGAATACCAATACATACTGTTGTGGCGTGTTTGGATGTAATAATGATCGCCTTTTTCCCGCGAAATATACATTGAAGTTCTCTTTTCGCCCGAAAAGCGCGCGTAAATACTGAGCGAGTGCCCCCTGGGCATCCCATAATACTTCTCAAATCTAGTAAATTCAGTATGGCCACCGAATCGGCAAAAAGGTCTATTACCATTTATGTAAGAGACTGTTTAGACTAACTTAGGAATTGCAGGTTCTTGGTCGCGGGTTTTATTGTACTATTTATTTTAGAAGCGGAAACTGGAAATTCTAATTGGGAAATTAAATGGTTTGTACTATTCCATTTGGAAAGCTTAATTAAATCAACACTAGATTTTTGCCTATATAAGAAAAAGTCCATAGAACTTTGTTTTACAAATGATCATGCTAAGAAAATATCCCTCGTGCGTGTTCAATTGACACAATTTCAAATGACCTAACAAAGAATTAAGGCAATCAATAAACCAGAAACTCACCGCCATTCCATATGGTGACTGTTGGAATTGAGATCGCTGAAACATAGAGGCTTGTTGTGGATTATTCGCCATTCTCTGCATTGAGGCAGAAGCTGGAAAACGGGCCGCCATATTGGTTTTACACAACAAAATAATCCCACAATGCAATGTCAACGCACTTTTTTTATCGTCGGAATAAATCGTTCGTGTTCGGTAGAACTTCTTATGTTCGGAAAAGTTCGATTAGCGTTCGCAAAAGGTTCCTTAAGTTTCCGCGTTCGTTGACAAGGAACCAGGTGAAAACAGATCGACAAGGAAGAGGAGTGTTGAAATATTTTGGTTTTCGTGCGTCGAGAAATTTACAAAATTGGTATTGCTGTTGCTGATGTAGAAGAATGAAGGTTGCATTGGTTTGTTTGATAATTCTGTATATATTGAGAGAGGTAAGGTTTGGTAAGATATGAACGTCATCTTGTTTTAGAGTCTTCAGAGCTACGATATAGAAGATATTTGATCAGTCATGCAGTGGGAATTAATTGCTGCGTTCTGGTTCAGATGGCATTATTTTACTCCCCGTCATTAGGATCTTGTCAGTGAGGGTATTGATAAATGAGTAATTCGTTCTTTAATCTTCGATGAGACAAAACAAGCGTGATAACTGTGTAATAGGGATGCTAGGATGTTGTTGAGCATGATAAAATTTGGAGCCACATAACTCAGTATTTTGAGCGACTCGACTAAAAATATTTTGGTTTTCGTGCGTCGAGAAATTTACAAATTTGGTATTGCTGTTGCTGATGTAGAAGAATGAAGGTTGCATTGGTTTGTTTGATAATTCTGTATATAAGAGGTAAGGGTTGGTAAGATATGAACGTCATCTTGTGTTAGAGTCTTCAGAGCTACGATATAAATTATTATAGAAAGATATTTGGTCAGGCATGCAGTGGTAATTAATTGCTCCGTACTAGTTCAGATGGCATTATTTTACTCCCCGTCATTACGATTTTGTCAGTGAGGGTATTGATTTTTTCCAAATAAGCGTATAAATTATTATGTTTCTTGGTGACAAAACAGTGCAGGGATCGAAACAAACTGATTATGACGTAGCAATATAAAGCTTTAGCTTATTTGGGAGTCTTTAGATACTTCAGAGCCACGAATAAGGAAGTAATTGCAGAATACCCTGCCACTTCGAAGCTGTATCCTTGCAGAAAGAGCTGGATGTGTGGATACGCAGTTATCCCTTTTTTGCGCTTTTCTACCTTCAGTGGCTTTAAGAACGACAAATAGTCTTACTGTATCCTTTTTATGCTGTCTTAAGTGTATATCAAAGTGGATATATGGATATGCAGTGACTACTAATAATAACCAAAGGTTACGGAGTGTGGGCGACAACGATCGAAGGTCAAAACGCTTTTGCTCCAATGCTGTGAAAAGAATTTTTTTAGAAACTGTGCTTGTGTGAAGTTGAGTTTGTATATGTAAATGTGTGACTGTATTTATGCTGAGTAGGTAAATGTTGTTACTGTTTGTTTGTAAAGTTGCCTAGTGATGGACTAAAGGTAACCAGTCAAGTCGCCGGAAAGTCATTTTGCCCGAAGTAATGTCAGCTGAAACCTGAGTTTAATAAGTGACCCGAAATAATGCTGAGTCACGTCACCTGAATTTTATCAGATGAAGTGCACAGAGAAACAAAGGTATTTTTTTGTTAAATAAAGAGTGTGTGGAATATGTCTTGTTCTTTAAACCATCATGAGATGAAACAGGACAAATGAATGTGTAACATACCTCATTCTTTAAGCGATGATGAGACGAAACAAGTGGGATATTATGTGTAATATATCTTGCTCTTTAATCTTTGATGAGCAACGAAACAGGCATGATAACTGAGTAATACATCTCGTTCTTTAATCTTCGATGAGCCAAAACAAGCATGATGAATGTGTATACTAGGATGTTGTTGAGCGTGATAAAATTTCAAGCCACATGACTCAGGGTGACATAACTTTGGGCAAGATGACTTTCAGGCAACTTGACTTAACATTTTTAACTAATCTATTTGGGCAGTTCCTTGCATGGGCCCCTATGGTCTCGTTCGTGCTTGCGGCTTTGGGGTTAATATCTTTTTTTTCTTTTATCTCATTTTTCATTTCTTTTGTAAAAAGTTTTTATGTAATTATGTATCTATAAAGTTAAAATGAAACCCAATAAAGCTGTTAAAAAAATTTTAAAAAAAGGACAATAATAATAATAAAACAGACAACACACTGACCCAGTGCATGGACTATCCCCATGGACACCCTAAAATGGACTACGCCACCGAAGTATAGTGATTAGGGTTAGGAAACTGAGTGATGAATCAGGTTATAGAGTCTATACTGGGAAAACTGACCTAAAACTTGATTCACTCAGTTTTCTAATCCTAATCACTAAACTTCAGCGGCATATAGTCCATTTCAGGGTAGTCTATATATGGGAAGTCCACAGGGATAGGCCATGGACCAGGTGAAAAAGAAGAAACTTTTGCTTACTTTGAGTTAATTTATTTTTTTGTTGGTGTTTTGTTTGCTCACCCTCATAAGGTAAAAGACTTTAAAGCAATCAAAACTTTCAACAGTTTGCACTCAATCTCGTACAGAGTCAGCAGAGGTCACTAAAATCATCCTGCTAGGAGTGCATTTAACAACAAACGATGCAATCCTTAAACAATCAGAGTGCGCAAATCTCTGTAATCACTTGAGTATACTTACTGAAATACAGTGTGTATTGATATCTCCATACAGAAGCTACGCTGCTCCTCTCGTTTTCAGCAAAGCCAAATATATAGTTTTTGTTTTTAATTTTTTCAGTCCTATGGCTACAAATATTGCAGTTACAGTCGATACAATACCATATTGAGAAAAACAGTGACCTACTATTACAGGTGAATATGATTTTTTTACACTTCTTTCTGTTACGGTTAAAAATTATGGGTTTCTGTAGGTCAGGTTAAAATTAAATGGTAAGGCATACATGAGATCACAAGGTTAACTCCCAGCAGTATGCTGCTTGTACCCACCAGCTACTTTGGTTATTCTGCCTACTGAAAAATGGTGGCATGAAATAGGGGCCTAGTCTGTATTGAAAAGTCTGTTGTTTTTTCACCTGAAATGTTTTTTTTTGTCTCTTGCTAGTTGTTCAAGTAATCAGTATTGTTGTGGAGTTCGCAGCTGTTGTACCTATGTGTATGCACGCTGGTACCTCTGGTAAGTGACTTTATTTACATCTATAGATGTTGCTTTGTTGTAATTTAATGTTCTTGTTAAAAGGTACTAGGCAAATTATAAGCTTTGGTACTTATCACAGTAAAGGATTATTTCTGCAAAGAAGGTGCTTCTGGCAGCCACTATAAGTCCAACAATTCTGCCGCTACCTGTTCGTATAATTTTTTATTTAAGTCTTTTAACACTTCTATGAAAGAGGCTATAATACATGAGTTCTTGTCAGGTGATGAAAATAGTTCAAAACTGCCTCAGAAACCTTACTCTTTGGAAAAATTGCACAGAAAAACACAGAAAAAAGTTAAGATTTTATTTTATGTAGTGGGAGATTTGGTGATCTGAATGGGAGACCATTTCTGATTTCTGGCATATATATGCACACAGTGAAGTAGTTTATGACAATGTTAGTCAATGTTGCATTTAATTGGAATCGCATCTTACAAAATAACAAATAAAATAGATCACCAAATTGGTGACTAAATTGTTACTGTAGTGTTTGTTGTGATAATATTTTTCTTCTATAAATTAATATTACACTCACCATGGAGCAATGTGCTCAGATGATCCTGTTCGGCTTGGTTTCTCAAAGGATGTTTTAACCTGGGATTAATTTTTCGAAGTTGGGTTCATGTTCTTACAGACTGCTTTGTACTGCTCAGTCACTTTGGGTTAACATAGCTGGACCTCTAAGCTGGAGACAAACAATACTTGATGAACTTTGTTAATTTACGTGCTTCTACTGCAGCTGTAGATGAGAAAACTCCATTTCTTATTGTTCTTAAACCTGGGTTAACGTTAACTACCTTTCGAGAGCAACCAGGCCCAGAAAGTTAATAATTAATTTCTGAACTCTTGCAGGTTTGTCATCTCGGCAATTTTTTTGTTTGTGTTTATTCTCTGGTGGTACTACCGCTATCGTTATCGTCCACGTCACATCATTGTTCGCCAAACCACAGGGGTAATTACACCAGGTGCTCCTGGGGTTATTGCTGGTGGGGGTGTGAATGTTGTGAGGGTAAACGCCCCTTACCCCACCTATCCGCATCCTGGTACAGTTACTGTTTTGCCTGGCAGCGGAAATGTGCATAACGCAGCGTATCCTCCTCCTGCGTATGGCCCTGTGCAGACTTATCACCCTCCGCCTCCGGCTTATTCCAGTGTTGTGAAAACCAGTGCAACTGTCACTTCAACCACAAATTGATTAACACATAAGAAAACCAGGGTTGTGATAAGTCAGAATATATAGAGCAGTTTGCAATAATTTTTTTAACTATTTGAACATGAAGTAGAAGTAATTGAAAACAGGAAGTTAAGTTAATCACTCATGGTAATCACACCAAGCACTTAAATATTAAGCTAAAACTATGCAGTTTAATTACTTCAAGCCTAAACTCAATTCTGTAGTAAAGCCCTCCAAGAGAGTGCATTTTGACATAATTTCTTGTGTTTAGGAGAAAATGCTGAGTGAATTCACATACAAAGCCTATACAAAAACTCTCTTAAACAAATTCCTCTGTGTCCCTTACCTTCCAAACAAAGGGTGAGGTAATTTTTGGGAATTTTTTCAAGTCAGATCATAGTTGAAGTCGTAACTACCGCCCAGTGGCGAACGGAAAGCCTTAAAAAATATCAGGATTGTACGGGATTCTAACCCTAATGACCTCCGCATGCTGGTTAATTACTCTCACCATGAATTGAGCTAACATTGCCAACAGAGAGCTGGCCAGTTTAGTCAGTTAATTGCCTGGGGGGGGGGGGGGGGGGGCTCATTGTAAAAGGATCCCGAGGAGGGTGAAGGTGAAATTATGAATATGTGACATTCAAGCAGTCAGTAATGTAAAGAACAGCATCGCATTTATAGACAAAAGTTATGCAGTTGTGAAATTTGAAAGCCTGAAAGAAATACAGGCTTGTACGGGATTCACCGTTCAGGGGCACCCAACGACGGTTTCCTCCGACATGGATTGAAAAGTCTTCTTAGGCTATCCAGAGTTTGACAGAATACTTCTAGATATCTAGAAATGTATCTAAGCGGTGCTTTAAAATTTGTATCTGTTCGATCATCCTAGGGGAACTTGTGACTTTTTGAAGTTACAAGGCTTCAGTGTTATTTTTCCAAAAATTTTAGATACAATCGCATGTTTTACGAAACTGAGAGTTTTTCTTATTCTTCTCTCCATCACATTTTTAAATTCGAGAATTTTAGTTTTCCTTTTTCTATGAAAATAAGCCTTATAAAAAGGAGTAAAATCCTGGTAAAATGTGAAAAAATAAACTTCAGTAAATCGTAGAGAATTTTTTAGATAAGCTTCAAGAATTGTACCTGAATGGAACGCTCACCTAGAAATTATTAGCCGTTTTTAAACAATAGAAAATTGTAGGCAATACTTGCTTCTACTGCAAACAGATATGTTACAGAAAACAGTCGGTGGGTGCCCTGAACGTTTACTCCGATGCCAGTGCCTTGAGCTAACAAAACAACCGTGGGTTTGCAGATTTAGAGTCACGTGACTACCCTAAAATGTGAGTTTCAAATTGATAATTTCTCAAATAAAGAAATGAGCAGATAAAAGCAGTTCAAAATAATTGTTACGGATCTTTTGTGTAGATTTATAGAATGAATAGCAAACCAAGAGTTAAGGGAAAAATTGGTCACGTAATTCTAAAATGATGTTTGCCGTAAACGCGATGCTCCCTTTTTTATTTACACTTCTCTCTATAAAGTTCTTATCTCTTAAGGAAAGGGCAAACATGATGAAGGTGGAGCGATTAAATTTAATAACATAACTTAAAAAACACAGAGAGTTCTCAGCTGCTGCTGCTGCATATAGTTTTATTTGTTGTCCCTATCACATTTTAATTGTAGAGTTTTGAGCATTAGAATGGGACCAATAGCTACAGCCATGAGCATCTGAAAGTAATTTCTCTTTCTTCTTAGGTTTACGTTGTTTTGATTATAAAAAAGCTGCAGTAAATTATAACTTAAAATCCGAATGTAAGAATTTAAGGAAAAAGAGGTTAAAAACGGCAAAGTTGTTTTTAAATTATATTTTAGAGCAAATAAAAAAATGGGCTAAGATTTTAGCACCAATGTGTTCAAGGTTAAACGAAGAATAGCGAAGGCATAGTTTATCGCAATTATTTTATGGTTAAATGGTTAACAAAGTTGTCTTTTATGCATTATTATAAAATATTGTTAGTTTAGAATATCTTATGGTCTCCATATGCATACAAGCTCAAACAATGCTGTTTATCGTTGAGTAATGTAATAACGTATTCTTTTAGTGATGACCACTTTGTTCAAGAGCGTACAAAGTTTGTAAGTTTGTAAAAATAAATTAATTTTGCCATGCAATTTCCAGAAACTCCTATTTGTGTTGTTATTTGTATTGACATCTTTTTTTGTAAGTAGTGTAGTAGGGACCAGTTACTCTTTTTTGAGGAGAATCTTAGGCACTTTACATTCAACTAAAACTTCCGGTTTGAATTTTTGGCAACTTCCGGTGGCGAGTGGAACAGCATTTTCCGGAATTTCCAAAAAAGGGGGCAACCTCACGAGGTATACCCAAATTTTTTTCCCCGAAGTTTTCTTTCCATTCAACTTTGCTCCCAAAATTTCTAGAATTTTCGATTGAAAGGATCGCATTTCGGATCTCAACAGTTTCCGCAATTTCTGGAAACTTTTTCGGGAAATTTCTGTACCATTTGCCGCTGTTTCCAAATGTTCGAAAGTTTTTGTTGAATGGAAAGCGCCTCTGGTTTATTGTTTTCCCTCCATCTCTTCCACTTCATTTCTATAGCTTTCCCTCGTCCATCTTATCATTTCTACTGTTTTCTCTCCTCGTCCTCACATCAATTTTTATTTTTTCCCTCCTCCTCCTCATTTTTGTTGTTGCTGTTGTTGTTGTTGTTGTTCTTCTCTTTCTTCATTTTTGTTTTTCCTCATCCTTCTCCTCCTCTATTCTAATGTTTCCTCTCCTCCCCTCCTCATTTTTTTTGTTTTCCCTCCACCACCACCACCACATTTCTATTGTTTTCCCTCCACCACCACCACCGCCACATTTCATTTTCTTTTCCGCCACCCACACCAGACAGGTTATATGGAAGGTCAGAAGGCCAAAAAAATCAAGAAGAAAATAAGAAAGGATTTCCTGGTAATATTGTGCTGAAAGTTGTAGTTAGGTATGTTTCGTACGTCGATGACTGAACTGTCCGATAAAAGCCCCCCACAGTTAACTGGCGGAGAGGTGCAAGAAAACTAGGTCGATGATTACATCTTTAATTTGTCGTTTGAGTCTTTCCCGACCTAACTCAGATCATGTGAACATAGTAAGCAGTTAGGCGAAAGTCATGGCAAGGTCAAATGCGCATCCAAAAGCACACGGAAAGGACTGAATACGACTTGCAGTGTTCAATTTGACAACCTGTATTGGCCACTTTGACACTAGACTGCAAAAGAGTCGGTTTTTTTTTCTCTAAATCAGTAAAGAAATCGGTAAAGCGTGGCGAAAGAGTCTTACACGCGCGAAGCGCGCGTTCCTCACACGCGCGAGAAAAAACCGTCTGTCCCCAGTCTCACTCTCCGTTTTCAGACTCGTTTCAGACCTTTTGTTTGACTGCTCGAGCTTACAATACGGACTGTTTTGCAGTCTACTTTCACATATGAGACGGGTTTTCTTTCAGAGACGGCGAGAAAGATGATTTGTATCAACAAACTACAAGGTTCACTTCAAACAAGTTTAATAAACAATACCGGGTCAATTCTACAAGGAATAAAATTCTATCCAAAAGTTGTGCTCGTAACAAAAGATTATAAAATCTTCAAAACAAAGGAATACGGCATGACACAATGCTACTAAACTTGGTGGAACCAACAAATTTCTCGAAGTAAATCATTTGTAGACGTCTATAGCAAAGAAGCATAAGGAAAGTATAACAGACAGAAGAAAGCAAAAAATTTAACGCAAGTATGACGTACAGGAGGCCTCTATTACGGACAGTTTTGTGGACCTTTTTTATAACATTCAGCTTTCAACAAAGATGCTTTCAACTGAGTTTCGTGAAAGAAAACAAAACTAATTCAGCTAGCCCGAACTGACCAATAATAACTCATATGACAAACAGATACACCAATCACTTCTCGAAGCGCGGGACCGAGACGTGCTACCAAGTCATGATTAGTCTTCCGATTGGCTGAGAAAGTGGTGCGACATTTTTTTCAACCAATCACAAGCTGTTGCAATCGCGAAATTACCCTTGAAATCCTACTAAAAACTTGTTCTAATTTGTGAATGAAATTTTTAACAACTGTAAATTGAGAAGTTATCCTGATGATTTTGCAACTACAGTGAAAGCTCTCCCAACGGACACTCTCATAGGCGGTCAGCTCTACTTACTGCCACCTTCACAAAACCCCGTTTTTCTCAACTCTCATACAAACTCTGTATTTTCAGATTCAGGGTCCAGTTATGGACAACTTTTTCGCGTCCCGATGGTGTCCCCTTACGAGAGCTTCCACTGTATTTTGAACACTTACTGGATAATGACGATGCCATTTCATTTCAGACCGAGACATAAAATACACCGTTTCTGTGTACGAATACAGGTGCCGGGATGTAGCTGCAAATACGGGTAAATTGCCACTTTCCCCGGGAGAATTGGCTAGGCTACCGGGTAGAACAAAGATTCACGTTCGCCTACTCGTAACCGTACGAAGAAACGGTGTAACTTAAGGTCTCTAGCGGCTTAACTAAATGTTTTCATAAGGTCAGCATAGTCATAGGAGCTGGTTTGAAGTCTGCAAAATGAAACGTAAGTCAATGTCCATTCTCAGCCACGAGCTTTGACTTGTTTCACCTTAAATGGATTCCTTTTCTTCATTTCCTTCTTGTGCTCTCTCTCCTATTGAAAACAACATTAAGTATATTTTATTACGCATAAAACAAGTACGAATCATTCGATGCAAATTTTTCTTTCTTTGTATTGGCCAAGAGCCTACCACGTGACCTGCAAATAACTATCTACGAATAACGGTCTGCTCATGCGCAATGTCGTCCAACTGTGTTTGGCCTAAGTGTTTGGCTTAATGTTTGACTGCAAATAATATTCTGCTCATGTGTAAATGAAACCATGCTTTTCTCCTTTCTGTCAAACTCCGTGACCGAGTGATAAAACGATTATTGAACTCGGTTATCGCAAAATATCGTGATTTGTTAGTGTCTCGGAGATAAATTATTTGCCTCAGCATTCGACTTTCGGCAAATAATTGATCTGCTCGCCACTGACAAATCATGATATTTTGCTTAGCCTCGTCCAATAATTCAGCGTTATCTGTTTCTCGCTAAGACTATGTTTACAAGAGTTAGTTTGAGTTTGTAAATGCATACTAAACACTGAATGACTGGTCCCGAAGCCAGGGGAACCGTTTTGACTGTTTGTTTCCCTCGGGACGTCAGTGATTTTGCAATGTTGCCCGCTCAAAAGCTTTTGGCGGGAAACTGTTTAGGTGTTAGATATCATGTGACCTTGAGGAAACCAACGATTGGGAAAAGAATTCCAGACCCGTAACAAAACTAATGCATTTCAGCCGTGTCTTTAAAAATAATTTCTCTTAAATAGACTCCAGAAGACATAAACCTCACTTGACTCAGTCAACAGTTTTGAAAACGCATGAAAACACAATCCACTCAGAAGAAAACTCGAAGTAAATACGTGGTGGACGAGCAAATTACCTTTTCGTAACTGGTCAGTTTCATTTTTTTAAAAGACAGAAACTTTTTGAACTACATGGGTTTCTACTAAGAATAAGGAATCGTCCCGGTCCTTTTAATTTCGTATGCAGCAATGTAATTGTTGCCAAACAAGCTGCACGTTTTTGTCACCCGTAACTATCTGTCGGGAATACCGTAAGGTGCGTTTGTAAAGCAACCAGTCCCGAAGAGGTAATTGCTTTTTGACAACGTATCGATCTATATACTTCTATTACCTCACTTTTTAAACTTTAAATCCATTACTTAAATGTTGAACAAGAAAAACCTTAATTACGAGACGTAACTTGGATATATTGATGAGAAAGCAAATGTTTCCCTAAGAAGACATGAAAAAATAAACAACCCGTGGGCTCCTCCTGCCGGGATGCCCAGGAAACCACTCCTGCTTCACGAACGCAAATGTTAATTCCCCAAAACGCAGTTTGAACACATATTTCAAAGAAACAATGCTATCTTTTCCTTCGACACTTTCTGGTTTATTGCACTTATAAGAACTTCATTTTCATCATTGTCTCGAATCTCTTATATTCAATTAAGGTTACAAACCTCCAGCCGGCGTTGTCTTTCAGGGTCATCCTCTTGCATTATACGTTCCTTTTCAGCTCTTATTTTGTCTTCGCGACGTTGTTGTGCAGCCTATAATTTCAAAACAAAATTACTGTTCAATTTACGATTTTTCTTCTCGCCGACAAAAAAAAAACAAGAATGCTAAAAGACAAAATATGACTGCTCACCTCTTGCCTTTGGGAGTGTGATTGTTTCAAGAGATTTTCCTCAAGCTCGCGGCGATTTTTCTCAGCTTTAGCTTTCGCCTACAAGTGAAAGGGAAAGGTTTTTTTTATTATCACATCATTGCACTAAAACGAACGAATTCAATTGAAGTTTTCTTTCAAGTCACACGAATTATGACGAACAAGGGAAACAAAAGGCCAATCCGCACAGGGCAATTTTTTTACTTTGCTAACTTAGTAAAAAATTGCGCTCCACAAGTGAGTAAGCGATTTGAAATTCTAAATAAATTCCCACCCAATGTTGTAGAAGGATAAAACAATTTGACTGTTGACGCCCGTTCCGTATATGATCGCACTGTCCACTGTGATTACGTCGTGCTAAAGTAGATCAAAGTGGTTTCAACTTTGAGTGTGCGGATGAACACCTTGCAGCGAGGCGTGGTGATTTATTTAGAAAAAAATGGTTCTGTAAATTTGCCTGCCTTAGAAAAATTGCATGAGTTAAGGTCAAAGGGACTGGCAATATATATATACATGCATTATTAACCAAGCTTGTTCGGTCAAGATGGCTGAAATATAATGGCCAAGTTCTTTTTGTCGTTTTTATGGACCATCAGCCATCATGACTGAACAAGCTTGGTCGAAAAAGGGATTTACTATAATGGTCAATAATAATACTTTTTCTTACGGGACCAACGCGGGAAATCCCTAGGGGGCAGAATAGGCCGCTTGAGCAGCCAATCAGAAGACAGGGCTTCGCTTCGCTTCGTCCTGCCGCTGCCCGCTCGCGGGTTCAACCTTATTTTATTGCTATTTACATTAATATTCAACAAACCTCCTTTCCAAGCCTAAATCGTCGAACCCTGTCGATACAGTGAAGGACCAGCCTCATCATGGGTTCAAGTTTAGCCATGTCAGCTGATTTGGTACTCCTACCTTTGGAAGGAACTAACACAGACCATTCCCAATGAATAAATCTGGCTAGATTTTCAAACGAGTGCCTCCTTATTATATCTGACTCGTCCCCAGTCGGAGGACAGAACGGGAGAAACTTGACCAAAGGGTGCGCGAGGGGTGCTGGGAAGGAAGAAAACTCTCCCCTTTTTCTTCCTTCCCAGTACCCCATTGACCGCGCTCAGAAGACTGAGAGACGACTGGGGACGAGTCAGCCTGCTTATTACAAGCAATTGCGGACTGGAAAAAGGCAAAAGCCCGGGCTGTTTTGTGCCCAAGAAGCCTCAAAATCATGCCTCTAGAATTAGCAAGCTAACTCTTTCAGACTAGTGTTTGGTTTAATTGAAGCTCAAACTATCTATCAACTGCACTGTTTTCAAACAGAAGGAAGTCTAAATTAATAAATTAGGAGAAAAAATTTCTCCCAACAGAAAGAAGTCGTTACGTCACGTTGTCATGGTAGCAAAAGTTTTGGATGACAACAAACCAAAAATTTACTTACAAAGTGAATTCGCACTGTTTCATTCATCGATCTTATTCAATTCTATTTCAGTAATTTGGCAAATGTTGGTAAAATGTTCTGGGTTGAATCCAAAAGAAAAAGAAAATAATTGTGTTGTGTTCACCAACTCCATAAAGCAGGTGCGTGAAATTAGTAAGCACAAAAAAGCAAGATGCACGTAAAAATTGATTGTTTTGCTAATTTAAACCTATTGCTTTTTTGCCGTTGCCATTGCCGTTGTCGTTGCCTAAGCTTCCCATGGTCCAGAAATTTGGTTACCACGGTAACGTGACGTCACACCTCTCCTCTCTACTGCATTACCCCAGGAAAACGTATTTCATAAATTTTTACAGGAAGTCATTTCATAAGCTTAATTGGCTTCCATGGGCTCCCTTCCCTCAGTGCGTTGAAATTATTTTATCTATCAATAAAAGTAATATCAGGCCAAATAATAAAAATGTAAAAAAAGTTAAATATTTCAACCCTTAAAAGGCATTTATCCACCATCTTACAACTGCTGCAAAGAAGCTAATAGGATGGAGTGCAAAGTACCAATTCTATTCTCTACCCTGTGTACAGATGCCCCCTCCCCTAAAAAAAAATCAGGGACTATCTTCCTGAAAACAGGAAATTTGAATTTTATCACAAACCTATGAGCTTCTAGCCTCCTTTGCAGCCGCACGGACTGGAGTCATGCAATCTCCTCGTTCCCAGGGAACACAATAGTCACTTGCACTACCCCCAAGTAACAGGTCATAAAATGCCATTGTTCTCCTGTCTTACCACTCACATGGAAAAGTATAAAAGAAACTTACCATTGAAGTTAAAGAGTAAGACTTTCCTTGGTTTGACAGGTTTTCCATTTGCTGCTTGTTCACTAAAGTAAAAGCATTTTTGTCAATTTAAAAACATATAAATTGAAGAGGGAATTTAAACAAAACCTCTGCCGTTTTGCGTTTACAGTCTTTTAACTGTGGTTACATTAACAACATGCTCAACTGAAGACAGCAGCCATAATTCTGCTTTAGATTATGAAAACCTCTGCACCTGTAAGTTTTCCATTACAAAACAAAATGGAATCCAAAAGAACTAACAGTAATAAGCAATTGGACACATGTTCTGCAAATACAGATGCTTGTCTCTTCACACAAGCTTTTTCAGCAGAGAGAAGCTACAACTGGAATTATATCTGTCTTCTGAAGTTAATCCATACACTTATAATTAAGAACTACATAAGGCCGCCATAATGACTCAGCAAGTAAAAATGTTATTAGACTTACTCATCCTCTGGCTGTTTAGGTCCAACATATTGATCTGAAAATATTAAAGACTCAAATATATCTTCACCTCCTGAAATGGCTCTTGTAACCTTAGGAGACAAACAAACAAACAAAAATTATAAGTATTTCATCCTCATCTTTTATTATATCTTCTCATGATGACAATACAGAATTTTAAGTTACGTGTTCCTGGGTGTGTTTAAACATTATAAATGTCTTTGAGTTTACATGTTTAAGAAAAACTTTTGCTGTTTCACTGAAGTTTTACTATTATTTTTCAAATGACATGTTGAAGCATCACCTTTGTGACTCAGGTTCCAAAGTAATACAAACGGTGTTGCCTGTAGTTTCCTACTACTAGGTGATTCTCACTCTTGTGTCCAAGAATAATCACAAAGGTGTGAGCGTGGCCTTTAAAAAGTTTTCTTTCTTGTGGTACTGTTAATAATGTTGCACAGTGACTCTAACTTTTGTCTTTGTGGATCAAAATATCTTGAAACCGAGTGCAAAGAAAATCATTTTTACAGCTTGCCACTCTGGCAAGCTGAAGCTAGCATTTACTTGCCCGGACATCATTTCAACTAGCCCTCAAAAAACATCACTTGTCCGTTGGGCAAGTTAAGAACAGAATTCACTAACCCGATGGCAAAATCCACTAGCCCTGGGCTATCGGACACGACTTTCTTTGCCCACTGCTTGAAATGTGACAAATTAAGAGTAGTACTTTTCAGTGCTGCTGTCTATTAACCTGTTTTTAATATTGTATAAGTAGACAGTTCTAACTTATAAGGAGGTTGATAATACCCTTACATAAAAGAACATTAAATAATTCAAATTAATTTCAATCAAACCTGTTGTGACAAAATGGCATTGGCTGCATCAGAAGATTCACTTAGCACAACATATGAAGCAGGAAGATCATACTTGGCCCCACTGCGCTTATCTGGACAGAAGAACGTCTAACAAGCAAAAAAGCCACATAACATGTACAGAAAATCAATATTATTTTCTATAATACCATTTATTTCAAATATTGACAAAGTACAGACAATTAATTTTTTAATTAACAAGCAAAGTTCAGATGCACAAACACATTTATTAATCACTGGATTACAAAAAATGATCCTTTTTTTTACCAAATCCTGGAGTTCTTTTTGCATTTTGGCTGCTGTCTTTTTTGGCAAAACAGCAAAAACAAAATTATCCATTTCTTCCTCTGTCATATGCACTGTTACGGTCTAAAAAAAAAAAAAGAAAAAGAAAAAGAAAAATTAACTTTGCTGTATGAGTCAACAAAGACAATATAACTGAGATGCTATTAATTTTTTGTTCCCTGTATAGGACCTCAAACTGATAGCTCTGGACACTTGCATTGCACAAAAAAGAACAAAATTTATTTGGCTTTAACAACCGTGCATATAAGATGAAATGGGATGGCCACTGGCAAAGGATTCAAGCACTTGTACCAAGGAAAGCATTTTGTTGTTTT
>OZ037777.1:51500997-51523497 GCA_964035525.1 Porites cylindrica | reverse complement strand
TGGACTTGTAAGTGTGAATTCACCCAAGAGCTAATTTCAAGGACTATATGAAAGTGCTCATTATGAGGTTCAATTTGAATGGTCACACTGCAGATTTTTGGCCACAGACTCAAAGATAGAACCACCTTTCAAGATTCCACTTTTACTTGGGGAGGAAAAGAGCTTTTATCACCTGGGGATTTGTAGAAACCTTGCCATACATGAATATGAGCAAACTGTAAACAGATGTCGTCTAGCTTTGTTTTGTTTTTGTTTTTGTTTTTTTTTACCCAAAACCTACATGAAATCCTTGATTTTAACAAAACTTGTACCTCCTCAACTGTTGCCTCTGATTCATCTGTTTCTTCTTGGGCATCACCTGTTACAGAAAAGACGCCTTTTCACATGACTGGCACACCTCATGAGCACGTCAAATTAAATATTGTGTATTAACTGGTAAAATATACATCCAATTTGCATTTAAACTACACGAAAAGTCGTAAAATAGTGATCAAATCGTATTCGCAACATCCTTTCAAACGATAACGACATTAGACAACAGCAAAAAACATCGTCCGAGTAAAGCTGAGAAATTCAATGAAAAATATAATATGAGATATCAGTTTGCAAACCGTTTCTAGGCCACACATGCAGCTTACGCTTACATAGTTCATTTTTTTAAAATAAAGCTGCAATTTAATTAACTTCCAAAATCGTGATAAATAAAGAAACAGATTTGATCAAACCTTCTTCGTCGTCATCTTGATCGCCTGTTCCATGTTGTTGTGTCTCTGTTTCCTCTTCTTCGTCTTCATCCCCTTCGGTTTCAAACTCCGCAAAATCGTTCACACTGTCATCAGGCTCTTCTGAAGCTGTGATGTACGTCAAAAATCCCACGAGCAACAAAAAAATCATGATTAAAATGGGGCGAAACGGCTTCAAATAACTTCGAATGGTCGCCATATTGGCACTTGCCTGGTCTCTTGAAATCCCATGAGGCCATTCGCTCTTCTGCTCGCCCCAGGCGCCGCAAGCCAAATGAAGGGCTGAAAGGAATTGTGGGGAAGTGCCGCCATATTGAAATGAACGTTCGGGAATCGTGTTTTTGATTCCTAATAATTCTCAAAAGAAGTAAACTTTGTTTAAATTGGATAGTCAAAATGGGGAGCGAAGTAAAGATGGAGGTGGATGTGGATAAATTGAAGTCGAATATGCGAGATGAAAAGGAAAATTCGGATAAAGACCGAGACAGAGACAAGGACCGCCATCGACACCGGGACCGAGACAGACACCGTGACAAAGATTCTGAGCGAGACAAAGATCGTAAGAGAGATAAAGACAAGCACAGAGATAGGGATAAAAACGACAAAGACAGGGAGAGAAGAAGGGATAAGGATAGAGATAGAAAACATCGCAAAAGATCAAGGTAGTACAGTACTAGTAAATTCAGCTGTGTTGATAGACTCGAGATAGACCCTTTAGTTGGATTTGCGTGTACGTTCGAAACGAGCCATAACACAGCAGACACCTTTGTTGTCTAACGAGAAGCAAACAATTGGTCAAGTATTCTAAAGTTTAACCGAAAGAGCACCGTGTTGCATCATGCGTCTGAATTTTATGCCATGTGAAACCAACCATATCTGACATTATTATTTCAATCTAGTTGTTAGCAGTTATGTTTTTGTGTTTATGTTTTATTCAGCTGGCCTCCAGGCTCTTGCCAAAGCCAGTAGGCAATTGCTGGTTTTCAACCATGTGACAAGGCAGCCATGCTGGTGGACAAAACAATATAATTTTGTTTCGCATGATTTGCATGAAAAAAGAGTTCAGTTCCCAGTGGAGAGAAACACTTTTGCTTTTGTCCTCCAGCATGGCCACCGTGACGTCAGCTGAAAACCAGCAATAGTATGGCCATCACATCCCCTCTTAGTCTCCTTTGCAACCACTCATGCCAGAATCACGCAAAGATAACGATAGATTTTCTCAGTCAACTTTTTATCATAAGACTCCATGCACTGCACCACCTATGTGCTGGAAAGAAACAATGAAAGAAAAAACCTTTTGTTTTTAGCAAACCATCCAATATAACGTTTTACACTTTCATGAGCTTACGAGTCATGTTTAGCCTGTCAGCACGTAACTAAATGACATGCTCATTGGTCAAGCAGACTAAATTGCAGGATAATGGGAAAGGAATATATGTCAGTTTGAATCAGCCACTTGGGGGCAGGGAGCTTGCGTGACTCCCACCCTAATGGCCTTTTTTCACTTGTTTTATTTGATTAATGTGCTTACTTTAAAATTACTTTCTTATAGTGGTGGGAATCGGTTGAGATTTCACAATCGATCATCGGAAATAATCGGATTGCTCCAATCGATCGATCGTCGATTATAATCGGAAAAATCTACCAGTAAGCATTCCAAGATTACATTGCAGCAGTTCAAGTGAGACTGACACGAAATCAATGAAACACACGTGCCACAAACCTTTGTTGGCGTATTTCTTTCTGCAGAGCCTGCAGATTACCTTCGTCATATCCAAGTTTTCCTTTGTTCGGGCCCTTCCTTCAGTTGATAAAAACCAAAATATTCCCGCACGTTTGACCTGGCGTTTCCAGGAAAACGACAGATCTCTAACTCGGCCATTTCAGCCGCCATGTTAGACTCGTCAGCAACATGTAAGGGAGGCAGGTCTGAGAGAGGACCCTGGAAATCGCTGCGATGTTGTTTCTTAATACCTTTCATTCGCTAGTGATAGTAGTGACACTACAAACACGAAACACTAAACTTGTAATTTATGTTTTGGTTCAGTTGTTTACGAAATACAAAGCAGCTTAGCATGCCACATCTTTCAAATAAGCGTGGCGTATTTGAAGTGACAACAACACAGCACGCAGGGTACGCAAAGGTAAACACCTTCAATCTTAGATTATATTTGCTGTTATGACTTAGAAGTTAGAAGTCCACCAAAAAGACAACTCACACCAAGATATTAAACGTACATTTTTATTGATTTTAATACTTTTATTTGTCACCAATAAATTTTTAATTTTTCCGCGACAATCGATTATGAAAAAGGCATAATCGATAGTCGCGTCGCTTGAACTTTTCGATAAACTTTCGATTATAATCGATCATCGGCCCACCACTATTTTCTTAACTAGTACATTTTACCTTCTTCTCTAGATCTAGGTCTCCTCACAAGTCTAAAGACAGCAAAAAGTCCAAGTAAGTTGTGCTATGTAGCCTTAAAATTCACGTTTAACAAAATGATTGATTACACGTACTTTAATTTTACTTGTTGAGTGCATTTTCTACCTGAGTCAGGGCTTGAACAGAACCTTTTTTGCAGCTTGTCCTTTCGCAAGCAGCTCTCACATTTTGCTTGCCCTCGGTCACTTCTTACTTGTCTTAGTTAACCCTTTAAGCCCCAATATCCACATACAAATTCTCCATACTGATCTTTATATAATCCTTAAAGAATATGTAGAGAGAATTTGATAAAAGATCAGAGCATTTTTCCTGAGGTGATCATTATATTAAATCTCATAACCTATTCTTTTGATAATGTAATGATATTGTGACAAGAAAATTGATGTTGGTCACTCTCGGGACTTAAAGGGGTGTTAGTTCGAATCACGGCAGACTCGAAGAATTTCAGCCAACTTTATTTTGAACGTCGAAAACGCACTACTTGCACAATGTAAATCTTGTATCAACTTGTAGATAACAATCGTACTCAAATGACAGCAAACGAAGACATTGGGCGCAGACCTCGTGGTCAGTTCGTAGAAACTTGTATGTGGTTTTCTGGCAAATTACAGAGGTAAATATCACTCGAAGTTACCATAACAATTCTCAAATGTAGAAAAAAGGCTAACTTACCGAACTGTTCGGCTTCAAAATGCTAATACAGGTGGAATATACTCGAATACTATCCTTGCTCACAATAACAAACTTGACCAAGGCAAAAATGTTTTTGAGTCACGTGACGATAAACAAACAAATTACTCCTAAGGGGAGTCGGGAGCAACACTGGCCCCTAAATGAATTGTCTGAAATTCATTTACAAACAAAGGCTAACGACTCCAACAGTCCACATTCTCTAGCTAATAAATAGTCATTTCACGAAATAATCTTTCTTAGTCTTCCATCTCCAAATGACACAAGCTTGTGACAGGTCTTGTAAGCATAACAGTGCTAGTTTTTACCTCTCCGCGACACTGTCTCTTGGCATGGGTAGCTACCGTGAAGGCGGTTTTCATTTTCGCCACTCGTACACAGCCGTCATCATCGGCAACTACCTCCCAAACACATGCGATTGGTCATTCACCACGAGGGTAATTTTCATCTGCAAGTAGAACTAGATCTCCCACCTTGATATTCTCTTTACGTGATCTCCATTTCTGTCTTTCCATAAGAGTCGGTAAGTACTCGTTACTCGTTAGACCATCTCCGCCAGAACACTCCACTTAAGTACTGAGCTTGTCTCCACACACGCCCACAATGAAGATCCTCTTTGATGAACAGCCCTGGTGGCAAGCTTGGTGTCGGACGTAAATGTAGCAAATGGTTGGGGGTTAAAGGCCGATCATCTAGGTCACTGTCGCTGTTGCGTGTCAAGGGTCGACTGTTGACGATGTTGACAGCTTCTGCCATCACAGTAGCAAGTACTTCATCTGTTACGATCTGCTCTTTCAGTAGCGACTTCAACACTCTCTTCGTAGTTTGGACCATTCTTTCCCAAATGCCTCCCATATGACTCGCGGCTGGCGGATTAAATTTCCACTTGATTTTCCTCTGCACGCAGAAATTACTGATCTTGTGATGATCCCATTGTTCAACAGCATTTCTTAACTCCTTGTCGGCTCTTGCGAAGTTGGTCCCATTGTCGCTTGGGATTTCTTTGGGACAGCCTCGCACACTAATAAATCTTCTTATGGCGTTGATCGTAGAATCTGCACTCAGCGAGTGTAAGATTTCGATGTGAAGGGCGCGCATGGTTAGACAAGTGAATAAGCAACCGTACCTCTTGACATGTGACCGCCCCTGCTTAACTTCTAAGGGACCAAAACAATCAATGCCAACGTACATAAATGGTGGGTCACCTGGTGTCACGCGTTCCTTTGGCAGTTCAACCATGAATTATTGCTCTGCTGGCTTAGCCTTTCTCCTCTGTCAATCAGAACATTTATTCAGCACACGACGAACTGCTGACCTCCATTTCAGAATCCAATATTTCTTCCTCAAAGACGACAAAACTGACTCCTGGCCAAGGTGCCCCATTCTTTGATGATGGTCCCTGATTATTAAATCTGTGACGTGATGTTTGTAGGGTAATATCACCAGGTGTTTCAACTCGTATGACAAGGGTGCCCTCCCGATACGGCCTCCTGCACGCAACGGCCCATTCTCGATTCTTGGATTCAGCTTGCTCACTGAAGCACCCATTTTCTTCATTAACCCCTTCACCGACCTTTCACATGCTCCTGTGGTAAGCGCTGATTGGAGAATTTGTGCTTCCGGAAACTCCTTCTCTTGAATATAGCGCAAGATTTCATCCTCTGGCTCTTGGAGCTCTTCTACCACACGGCAACCTCTTCTCTCAACTAGTTCGTAATATTAGATTGGGAACCTCCCGTGCGTTGTAGGGCCTTGTTCCTAAGGCACCGCTTGTAACGCAGCAACCACGAAATCGTTACTTTGAGTTCCACCAAGTCGAATAGTACTTGATGACTCCTCCTATCACGTCGCGACTGACTGATGCTGTGTAAACTTGACTTTCTTTTCTGATTTCTGGATCGTTGTCCTTAACACAAGGGATATCAATCATTTTCGGCCACCGTGCCTCATCTTCTCATAGGAACTCGGGACCTATTAGCCACCTGTCGTTCTTGATTAAGGTGCCCAACTTTAGTCCTTTGGACCCATCGTCTGCTGGATTTGCGTCCCGGTTCACATACCACCACTCCTGGGGTGTAGAGCCGTCATGTATAATTGTTAAGCGGTTTGACTCAAACGTGTGAAATCTCTTGGTTTGGTTATGGATACACTTCAACACGGAGGTGGAATCTGTCCAGTAAACGCTGTTGTTGACCGCCAGGTCCAGCTCATTGCGGATTGCATGGCTGAGTTTCACGGAAATAACTGCGGCAGTTAACTCGAGTCTTGGTATGGAAATTTCCTTGATAGGAGCTAGCCGAGCCTTTCCTATAACAAATGAGCAATGTATCTTTCCAATGATATCCTTCAGACGGAGGTAGGCAGTAGCTGAATATCCTTTGTGTGAGGCATCTGAGAACAAATGCAACTGGGTTTCTTGAACTTTCCCAAATCCTTCTGGCTTAAAACATCGATCGATCTTAACTTCTCTCAGTTTGTCGAGATCATCAATCCATCTCTCCCACTGCAGACATTCAGCATCCGTGACCGGTTCATCCCATCCAATTTCTTTCCGGTTCAAGGTTTGAAGTAGCAGTTTCGCCTTTATGATATATGGAGCAATAAACCCTAGTGAATCAAACAAGGAGTACACAACGGACACCATGCCTCGCTTTGTCAACGGCACTTTGGAAGTTGCACTCATGAGTTTGTCAGAAACCTCCCGGACAAATTTGTCATCTTCAATGTCCCACTTTAGCCCAAGGGCACTCTGTGTTGGAAGCTGATCCAACTCCAAGTTGACAACAGACTTGGCTCTCTCTGGCTGCGGAACAACAGCTAGAACTCTCCTGTCGTTACTGCACCACTTGGTCAAATGGAAACCACCTTTACTAAGCTGTTCTTTCACCTTGTGTACAAGCAAGGTCGCATCCGCTGTTGTTTCAGTTGACTTCATCAGGTCATCAACGTACATGTTCCTTTTGATAACATTTGCAACTTCCGATTTCCAACCTCCAACCATCTCAGCTGTTTTCTTTAGACAAAGGTTCACAACGCTCGGTGAAGATGTGGCCCCAAACAAATGTTTGACGATACGGTACTCTGTTAGCTCTGCTGACAAATCCCCTCCAGGCCACCACAAGAACCTCAACGCATCACAATCCCTGGGTTCCACTCTAACCTGATGGAACATATATTGTATGTTGGCTACAAGACCCACAAACTCCTGACAAAAGCGAGTCAGCACCCCCACAATATTATTAGTTAAATCTGGACCCTGCAACAGTTGGCGGTTCAAAGACATGTGCGCGAACTGAGCAGCACAATCAAACACAACGCGAACCTTTTCGGGTTTTAAGGGATGCGTCACTGGATGGTGTGGCAAGTACCATACTGGCCGGTCCCCTGGTTGCAACTCATCGGTGGGCACTCTCTCCGCGTGGCCTTCTTGAATATACTCGTTCATGGTTGCGTTGTACTTGGAGAACAAATCTTTGTCTTTGAGTAGACGCTTCTTTAGAAGTGCAGCTCGCCACTCAACCATCAGCCTGTTATTTGGCAGATAAGGGGGGTTTGTTCACCATGGAAGCCCTACTTGAAAGTGTCCATTCACTACTTTCAGTGACTGTTCCATCATTTCTAATGCTCTCTTATCCTTGATCGAAGGACTCACACTCGAACTCACAACAGAATCTGCAAAGTCAGTGCTCCAAAGTCTCTCAAGTTGCTCCTGCAAAATTTTGTCACGGATTTGACGCTTGGTGTCTTCTTCATCACAAAGCAATGTCCCGTCTACTACACCACTAACACTTCACCTTTCGATCACACCTTTGATGTTACACGGTTCGGCACTCCCGTCTTTGTGCGACTGCTCCGCATCAACGTAAAACTCTTTGTTTCCAAGGCGAACGAAGTTGACGGAACAACGCTCGTCAACTCTTGTCCCACTCAGAGGACCCATAACTGTCCAACCCAGGGAATATCGCACTGCTACCGGCTTGCTATCTCCACCTGATCTGCACTCTAATGGGATAAACAGTGTAGGCTTCTCTTTAAGACCAATTCTTAGACCAACATCTGACACACTGGACTCCAACAACGCGACGTCTCTCAAATGAGGCCAATTTGAAATGTCGTCCTTTCCTGGAATGCAAGTGGAGGACACGGGTATCTGCTCAACAGTCCTAACATTTGTCAGCTCTTCTGAGACTTTGTTATCCATGGACATCACAACAATGTCTATCACATGCCCTTCAACTTTCCTGGTCCCCATCACCCCTTGCAACTCATAATCATGTTTTAATCCCCACGATCCAAGCTAAAGAGAGAGTTGCTCCTTGCATAAGGTTACCTCACTACCACTGTCCAGTAGGGCATAAGTCTCCACAACTCTTCCTCCTCCCTTTGCCCTGACTTTAACAGGAAGGACCCCTAAGCAGACACGCCTTTCACCGGCCCCAGTTGCTACAGTAATAGAAGCTCTGGTGCCACTTTGACCATCTTGATTGGTTCTGTGTGTTGCACTTGTATAAGCCATAGCTGCATTGGTCTGCTGACAATTTTCTTCCAAAGTGGGAGGGGTGGGGTATAACAGAGTGTTATGATCCTCGACACAACCTTGTACTTGACACTTAAAGGTTTCCTTAGGACAATGGTCTTTGAAATGCCCACCACCAAGGCACTTGAAACACAGTCTCTTGTTCAGTACTGTTTTTACTCTGTCCCGGCTTGAAAGGTCTCTAAACTTCTCACACCTCCACAGCCCATGTTGTCCTGAACATACTGGACAGCTCCTGTTTGTACCAATTTCTTTTCTTGCACTGCTTTGTTCTTCGCTGTGATCGGGGTCGACGTTGGTCGCTAAGGTGGTCATCCTTGTTAGAGTTTTTCCCCTTTTCTCTTCGCTTTCCGGACTCGCAATCAGATCCCCAAATGCTTCACAAACTTTAACAAATCAGAGAACTTTGGTCTTCCACCAGCTTCGATAACTTTGCCAGCGCACTCTGCCCACTTTCCTCTCAAAAAAAAGGGAAGTTTTCTGTTCAACTCCATGAAGGTGTTTGAGTGGTTTAAGTCACTGACATAATCCGGACCCATACCCCTAAGGGTTCTATCTGCTATTTCAAGGTGTCTTGTAAACTCCAATAATGTTGACCCCACACAATTCTTTAATGGTGGTAGGTTCTCCAAGGTAGGTAGGTAGGTAGGTAGGTAGATTATTTATTTAAAACTCGGTAAAATCTTCAGTAATAATAGAGTAAAAATCTAATCACAATTAATTAGACTAAAAACTATCGACATACTGTTTTACAAGACTGCCGAGTGAGAGTCCGACGACTCAAATACATGTTTGATTTGCTCTTTAAATTTCCTGACTGATTTAGTTTCTCTCACATTTTCGGGTAAAGAGTTCCACAACAAAGCACCGCTGTAACTGAAACTTCGTTTCAAGTAGTTAGTACGCGGCCTGGGCAACGTCAATTTATGAAAGGAATTGCGCAAATCATAGTCTGTGCTTCGTTCGTGAAATAGGTTCTGCAAGTACACTGGAGCTTGTGCATTTAGAGATTTAAACATCATTATTGCTTTATGCTTCTTTCTCCTTATAACTAATTTGTCCCATTTGAGTATATCAAGAAGCAGGCTCGAGCTAGTCTCATAGTTGGCCTTTAAAATTACTCTAGCTGCACGGTTCTGTAACTTTTGTAATTTGTCACTCAGTTGATCACTTAAGCCATCCCAAACAAGGCTACAGTAATCAAAGTGAGGTTGAATTAAGGAGTTATAGACTAGTACCGCAGTAGATTGGGAGATAAGGGGCCTAATACGTCTAAGGGCACCTATAGCCGAAGTTACCTTCTTACACAATTCGTTAACATGATTAGACCAGGAAAGCCGATTGTCAATAATGAGACCTAATGATTTTGCGTGATCAACATTGCTGATAACTTGGTCTTCTAGTTTGATGTTTATTTCGTTATGGCTTTCCGCGAGAAGCTTCTGGCGAGAGCCAATAACCATAAACTCGGTTTTCGCAACATTAAGACTAAGCTTATTGGCTTTTAGCCAACAGTGAAGGTTCAGTAGTTCTAAGTTAGTCTCTTGTTCAAGGTCAGCTAGAGAGGAACCAGAAATGGTAATAGTTGTATCATCTGCGAACATTTTAGCGCATGCTGAATTAAGGCAGTTTGGAAGATCGTTTATATAGATTAAGAAGAACAAAGGACCGAGAATACTACCCTGTGGAACTCCGCATCTTAGTTCGCTTGCACTGGACAATACGCCATTAACATAACATTTCTGGCTCCTGTTACCTAGGTAGGAGGCAAAGAATCGTAGGGAACCCAGATCAAGTCCATAGTTTGCAAGTTTATGTAACAAAATTGCATGGTCAATGGTGTCAAAAGCCTTTTTAAGATCGATATATACCACACCATTTAAAAGGCCGTTATCTATGTTAATAGACCAGTTGTTCGTTGATTCAAGTAGCGCCGTCATGGTGCTATGGAGCGATCGAAAGCCGGATTGATAAGTATTCAAATGTTTGTTTTTATCTAGGTAATCGTAGAGTTGTTGATAGATAATTTTCTCGAATAGCTTTGAGACAATTGGCAATACAGAAATTGGTCTATAGTTATTCAGGTCAGATTTTGATCCTTTTTTAAAGATAGGAGTCACCTTGGCGATTTTCCATTCATCTGGAAAGGTTTCTGTTTCTATACAGCTATTAAAAATTTTCGTTAATGATGGTCCAATAATGGAACTGGCTAATTTCAGAAGTTTACAAGGAACTCCGTCCAATCCCATGGCTTTCTTTTCGTCAAGCTCACTTAGTAGTTCACACACAGTTGTGACACTAAGAGCCCTTAAGGAGAAGGCTGTTTTAGTGGGTTGTAAATAACTTTCAGGGTCGATATTAGAAGGTGATAACTTCACCTTCCAACTTCCAACTTGGTACTTCCAACTTCTTCAGATGAGCTTTAGCAATTATGTGAGGTAGACCAAAGTTCTCCTTCAAGGTTTCCTTTGCAGTTTTGTAACCCTCTGACACTGGCAAGTTAACACAACTTTCAATTGCCTCTTGTGCTACACCCTTGCAATGTTGAATAAGCAGTCCGGAATATCCCTAAATTTAAGGACAGGGCTAACTGGTCACGCGACACTTTTCAACCAATGAGAGGGCGCGCTTGTGTTTATCAACAAACAAATCAAAACATCGCCCCAGTGATCAAAAATTTTCAAAACAACGGACGGAGTCGGACAGAATTAAAGATGAGCTTACAATACTCGTCTAGGTTTCACATTTAATATTAAATTTTTCAAAGGAAACATTTCATGTAAGAGAATAAGAGCATTAATCATTGCAAGGAACGAATCATCGGGGTGTTCCAACTGATTCCGGACCGATCATGGAGGTCGTGGCTTCACTGGCATGGCTTGCAAGATTTTTGATAGAAGCAAACTAGTCCCGTGAAAAATAGCCTTAGAGAGAGCGTGAAAATTTGTTGAGATCGTACAAAACAGGATTGGTACTACCTATTAACTTCTACAGGACAAGAATCAAAGAATCAGTCATCATAACAAGAATAGAAAGTAGTTCAAATTTATTAATTTTTCTTGTTTGTGTTTTGTGTTGTTTCGTGTTGACTTCACGTATCTGGTGCTTTCTTTGCTTGCTGTAGTACCTGCAATATTTTAATTTTATCCCAGATAATCAGTGCATGTTCGAAGAGTAGCGAAATACATCATTTACAATTGAGATTTGCCTTGTTTCTTTTATTGTTTTTTAACGGTGGATGAACATTTGGAGAATGCAACAACATTAAATCTTTCCAGATTGGTGAATTTCAGAAACAAAGTGGTTAGTATCTACGTTGTGCTTATGATCTTCAAATTTCATCCCCGCAAATTCGGCAAAGTGAGGCGAAATATTGGACGTTAATATCCATAAGACTATTAAAGTTGTTTTGGCCTTGAAAAGAAAAAAGGCAAAGGCTCGTACTAATGCAAAAAAAAGTAATAACACGGCTCTGTGAGAAACCAGGGAGTGGAAAACGTACGTGTTTTGGACCTGGGAATTCAAAAATTCTCTACCAGAATTCTAGGTTGTCTACCATCCCCACATTCAACATGATAAAAGTTAATCGATAGGACAATCGAGGAAAAATATCTAGAACTTCGTAAAAAATCTGTGAATCGAAAAAATAATAGACACTTGTCCACCTACCTTGAAAACCGACCAAACTCTCGCCTAGGCATCGCGTTGTTTAAAGGATAAAAGAAGAAATAAGTCAAAAAAGGGGCTGAATATTTCACGAGACACTTCCAATATGGCTTCTGATACGCTGTCCACTTAAAAAAATTGTGTATGCCTCATGAAAAGTGTTTAAAATATGCCTGAGAACCTCGAAACGATGACTGATTCTGTCTGCCTCCTTCCGTTGTTTTGAAAATTTTTGATCACTGGGGCGATGTTTTGATTTGTTTGTTGATAAACACAAGCGCGCCCTCTCATTGGTTGAAAAGTGTCGCGTGACCAGTTGGCCCTGTCCTTAAATTTAGGGATATTCCGGACTGATAAGGCGTTGCAGATTTCTAGAATTGTTCGTGCTGTCTTCCAGACAGGTCTCGAAGTTGTGTATGAACGATGCATAGTTAATCGGATCTCCATTAAAGTGCATGTATTCTAACTTTGGGGTATTCATGACTTGGCTCAAAGTTTTAACTATTTGTTCCCTGGCATCAAACTCTGCTGGTGACTGCTTTACTGGGGCCTTAACTTCCTGGATTGAGGGCGACTGTTCATATTCGCGTTTTGTCCCCCAGCAACCTCTGTTAGGTGAGCTTGCCAGTGGGTTTAATGCAGCATCTCCCTGCGGAGATGATCCTGGTTGCTCATTTCACCCAACAATTGGTAACTTTGATTCACAGCCTGGGGCAACTGGAAATGGAGAGGTAAGACCACGTGGAAATTCTTCAAGGTTAGGCTTAATATCTGAATGATACAAGACATCTTCCTTGCAATCTACATCTCCTAAGGCCTCCAAATCAAACTGTTTTTTTTAAAAATTAAACGAGGTGTCTTATGGTCAATCGCACCAGCCCCACTTTCAGAATCAAGAATACTAAAACTGACATAGGCCTTCTCAGCTTCCATTGTGGCCTCCATTAATTCCCGTGCATGATTAAGTTCAGTTAATCTGAGTTGAAGCTCTTGCCTTTTCTTTAAGTGTTGTCAAAATCATTTTTTCCCTTAGAGCATCAAACCCACTATAAACCGAGTTACAGCTGATTTCAGTACTCACGGTTTTCACGCTCTTTCTTTCATGTGACCTCATGCTTCCTTCAATGGACTTTGATCCACAGACGACGTGCATTTGTTTCACAATCTCGTCCAATTCCATTTTCTTTGCAAACTCTTCGTCGTACATGGTTTGGGCACCGTTCCTTTTAAATCCTGGCTCTGTTAATTCCATAAAACATTCATGGGTTTTCACAAACGTCCTCCATGTTTCTTCATACACCGCCAACTTTACTTCTAAATCCTCTGACCATATATCTCCTCTTTCGATTCGCAAATTAGCAATTTCCTCATGCATTTTCCCTGGCACCCGGATTAATCCAGCTTTGGATCTCATTTTATTCTTCAGCCCTCTCAGCTCGATCCTCTTCTTCATTTCTCCTTGTCGAATACGTTCGTATTCGAGTTCCCTTTCGGGTGGCAGGACGTGAACTAGTAGACATGTTTCACACAGAATCGACCAAACGAAGCTCTAGTTCGAAAACTGTTAGTTCGAATCACAGCAGACTCGAAGAATTTCAGCCAACTTTATTTTGAACATCGAAAACGCACTACTTGCACAATGTAAATCTTGTATCAACTTGTAGATAACAATCGTACTCAAACGACAGCAAACGAAGACATTGGGCGCAGACCTCGTGGTCAGTTCGTAGAAACTTGTATGTGGTTTTCTGGCAAATTACAGAGGTAAATATCACTCGAAGTTACCATAACAATTCTCAAATGTAGAAAAAAGGCTAACTTACCGAACTGTTCGGCTTCAAAATGCTAATACAGGTAGAATATTCTCAAATACCATCCTCACTCACGATAACAAACTCGACCAAGGCAAAAATGTTTTTGAGTCACGTGACGATAAACAAACAAATTACTCCTAAGGGGAGTCAGGAGCGACAAGGGGTAATGATTTTGTTAGAGGTTGACTTGCCTGGACCCCGGCAAGTAAGCTTTACATGTAAATTTACTTGCCCAGCAAGAAAATCCACTTGTCCAGGACTACTGCCCAAATGTATGACATATGTGATACATTGTTCAAGAAACAGTGAAAGAAATTTAAAGTTGCCCAGAATTAAACAATCATACAGACAGTGCTCATTTATGTTCAGTGATGTAAGCTTGTAGAACAGACTTCCTGAGTAGTTGAAAGACTGCTCTACCTTGATGTCTTTCGAAAACAAACTTAATCAAGTTGAAGGGTGTAAATTGTAATGGCCAATGTTTAGCAATTCCTTAGTTAGTTTATCTTTAAATTCTTGCCTAGGAATCATTGTTTTTTTGATTGCTTTTGTGGTTTCTTTTTAGCCAAGTGTAGATTATCGAGAGATGTTAACTGCTACCCTCAATAAAAAAGTTTTATTATTATTATTATTATTATTGTTATTATTGTTCGTTTGACCGCAAATTATCTTAACAGAACAGATGAAAATAAGAAAGAGGAGCAGGAGCAGGAACAAGAAAAGCCCAAAAAAGTGGAGGTTAGTTTAATTCCACCTTTAGCTTAGCAAATGAGCTGTTAAACTCATCACCAATAGATGAGCTTGGGCGTTGGTGCCTACAAAGTTGGTGGAGCCGGGCAATGCTCTAGCATGAGGAGGAGGTATCCATGGCAACCCTGCAAGCGGCCCCCACCAGGCACCGTCACACTGAACAATTCAGTGGAATACTTACCGACCCAATACTTACCTAGCCCATACCTTAAGAGGAGGGAGGCATGGGAGAAACTAAAGCACAAACTGGCAGGCAAACAGCAAGCTATTGCAACAACACTTTGCGAAGAACTGCAAGCAAGCAACTGCGTATATAAGTCACGAGGTGCCCCTGCTAGAGGCATCGGGCCACCCCTACTATAGCTGGGGAAACAGCTGACCAGCATTGCTTTGAGGTTAACTTTGCCTAAATTACATTTAGCCACATAAAATTTACTCATGAACAATGCACCAAATAGAAAAATGTTTTTCCATACCTAGAGGATTTTTTATTCTTGCAACTCTCTCAATCACCAAGGACTGGTTGCAAATGTCCTTCTTAGAGAGTTGACTGTATTACATGTACTACAGAGAACAACCCTCTGGGCCCCAATATTGACGTATAGATTCTTCAGAATAATCTCCCATTTCCTTAAAAGAGAGTTGAGTGAATTTATATCAAAGTACAGTAAAAACCCACATATAAGAACCTAAAATGCTGAAATTTAGCATTTTAATACTCAAGTTTATAAGAACCTGTTCAGCCTGGCAAGGACAAGAGCTTCTTATTCAAAAGATCACCTCAATTTCAATTATCAAAATTCTGGACATTAATAATTGTAGTATTATTGTACATGTAAGTGAAACCTCTAACAAAATGTTATTGTGTTATTGTGTTATTGTGTATATGCTTTCTTTAATATTATTTCAATTAACATGATGTGCACAATATAAAATTAAATAGTCCAAAATGTTTTGTTCAGCATGTTATTGTTTAGTCAGCAAGCATTCTGACTGTTATTATTTAGCTTGGCAAGCATATGCTTGTTATTTAAACTAATTCTAAACCATGTTAATGACAATGGTACGACAAACTCTGAAAAATTAGGAACCTATTAAGAACCTAATCAGCCTGATTTGTCAAAAAGTACCTGGAAATTTAAGAACCTGTTCAGCCTGATCGTGAAAATTCTAGGTTCTTATATGCAGGTTTTTACTGCATTTTCCTTTTGGGGATCACTTTATTTATTCTTATAGCCATTTCTCTTTATGATGTATGGAAATGAATAGATGTTGGTCAATCTTGTGACCAAGGGTTAAGCGAGGTGAAATGACTGCAAAGAAAGGGAAATGGAGTACCTCTTATTGTTCATCTTAGGAAGGTGTCTGCCTTATAGAGGTGCTCATTAAGAGAGAGTTGATGTAAAAAGTATATGCTAGCTTTGTTTCAAGGTGGTACTTACATGGACACTGAATGCACTATTATTATGCGAAACTGTTGACGTTTACAATCAAAAAACCTAAACTGCATGTACAACATAGTGAGAGATCAGAGGTACAGGTATACGTGTAGTTGTGGTTTAGAAACCCAGAATTCTAAAAAATGTTGCAAGTGTAAGAAGTCTAAGCTAGAGTACATTTGTATATTATTTTCACAGCCACTTTCACTGGAAGAAATGATAGCAAGAAGAGAGGCAGAAAAGAAAGCTCAAGAAAAGGTGTGTTACTGTATATAGAACTGAAATATAACTAGTAATAACCAAAGGTTATGGAACGTGAGCAACAAAGATTGAAGGTTAAAACGCTTTTGCTGTGCTGTGCTTTGTGTAAGTTTCATGTGACAGATGTTCAAAACATGCATGATCAAATTATGAGTGATCGAAGGTCCAAACACCTGTGATCAAATTGCATTATCTGTATTCCATTCATTCTTAGTGGAAGTCCAAACGAAAGCTGACTACATACATGCAACCCATGTGTAATAACAACTTGGAGATTAGGATTGTGGGCTCCTCTTGTTGCCCACTATGATAATGAACATTGGAACGCTGTCTCTGTGACCTCTAAGGGACCATGACATTGAGGTCATAATAATGAGCTGGACCTTTTATCAACTGAAGGTTTTATAATAAAGTTCAGGGCCGAGTTGTTCATAGCTGGGTTAAGATAACCCAGGGTAAGTGCGAGATTTTAATTCAGATTTGAAAGCTTAAAAAGCGTTTCTATTCTAATTTTTTTGTCTGCAAGATGATAATGGGAAGCTCTAAAAATAACAGAGAAAATTGTCCCAGAAAATGCTTTAGAACACAAGAAAAAGAAAACCAGGTTAAGTTTAACCCAGGGTTAGCGCTAATCAGCATTTGAACAACTGGGCCCAGATATAATGTGCACTGGTTGGAACATGACTGTGGGCAGACTTAATCATGAGGCTCAATGATCTGACATTAATTTTGTTGACACAACCTTTTACTTCACCAGGGTAATAAATAAAGGCCAAGTGAAAACTCAATATTGATTTTGCTGTTGTGTCATTTTGTTTTGTTTGCTTGTTTGTTTTTAGAATAAAATAATATTTTTTGTTGTCTTTAGCCAACTTTTTTAACAAAGGAACAGAGAGCAATGGAAGCATTGAAAAGACGGCAACAGCAAGTTGAGGAACAGAAAAAAAAGACTGAGGTAAGAGAGGCATGTTTTGTCCCTTTCTGTGACTTCCTTACATGTGATTTATTTTGCACCAGATTTTGGTTGTTTATAGAGATGGTTGCTCATTCAATGGATAGATAGTGAGATTAAGAATTACATTCATGGTAAAGGGTGAATCCAATTTTATTTGTATGTGTACCTTGTGCCAAAGTCTTGTCTTTACTAGAAAACTTACTGTTTATCATAAATTATGTACTTAAATATCAGAAATTTCATGCCAGTTCCATCCCTAAGAATACAACTGTTTTGGACAGTTTCTGCTAGCTCATTTCTTAATTTGAGCAGAAAAATTAAAAATTCCATACCATCTACATTGTACATGTACATTGTACTCTCAGATGGTTCCTTTTGAGCTTTGCCTAAATGGCAGGCTGGAAGGCAAATAAAATAAGTATTAATTTTTTTATAAGGTATAACTATGTTGTTCACCCTCCATTTGACCAATCAGAACAAAAAATAGTACAGTGGAACCCCACCTTACAGCCACCGCGGTAATATGGTCACCTCATTATTACGGCCACTTTTTTTGGCCGCCCGCCAAAAATAACCATACCTTTTCTTTTAAAGAAATCCTCATTAATACGGTCACCTTGTTATTACAGCCAATTTTTTTTGGCCCATTGGTAACTGTATTAATTGGGTTCCACCGTACCAACTGGTTTGGATAACTTTAGAAAACTGAAAAATGGCTGGTCTTAATTTTTTCCCTTTTTGGGGCTTTTCATTTCAAAACAAACAGGAGGAGCGTCAAATGAGAGAGAAGTTTTTACGAGAGGCACAATATTCAAGAGGTAAGTATTGGAAAAATGTTTTTAAATAAGAGAATCCTATTCATTTCTTACTGTAGCACAGAAAAGTACACATTATTATTAATGAAAACAAAGACAAAAAGAAAAATAGATTATTTTTACATAATTACATATACAACAGATAAAACTGACAGTTACATGAAATAACTGCAGTTTAATTTAGGCCTGAATTAGCGAGTTAATAGGGTAACAGGTGCAAGCCAACAAATTTAAATAAGGAAAAGTTTCCATTTGTTTGAAATGTGGCTAAATAGAATTTAGGCTAAGTTAAACAACAACAACAACAAATTTTATTGAAAATTGGAAAATAACTAATTACATTACTTTCCCACCTTCAAATAGCTTATAAACTAATCGAGGCGGGGGGAGCTGAAGACATAATTTACAAAACAAGATTTATATATAGATGACTAAATAACAGTGAAGACACTACTATACAGTAAATAGAATTTAAACTAATATAAAACAAAGCAAGTACATGAGGATTACGAAGAGAGGCTAACCTAAAGTATTAAATAACTTAATAAGACGGGAGACTTCGACATAATCATCTTCTGACCGCAAGAAATTTGGTAATAATTCCTTTATTTTTTTACAAAAGGACGAACAGTTAAGTATTTTAATCGAATAAGGAATAGAGTTCCAAATTTGGGCACTGTTTCTTGTGAAAAAGGCATACATTTTATCGGTTTTAGGGAACTTAACATATAACGACTCGCTAGAGACAGATCTTAAACACAAAACAATGCAGGGGCTTCACATGTTTTACAGCTTGGCTTCAGTTGTCAAGTCATTTTGCATTCATGTCTTGCTATTGGGCAGTTTTTCGCTAGTTTTTTACCCCCAGCCCTCCCAACCCCTCTTGGCTTGGAAAGTATTTGGTAAATATCTTAGTTTCCACTGTTATTCAGTGTGACGGTGCCTGGTGGTTGCTGCTAAAAGGGTTGTCATAGATACCTTACGCATTCGGCTCAGTGTGATTTGAGGCTCCACCTTCCTTTCAGTCACCATTCCCCAAGCTCATCTATTGTTGATGGGTTTAAAACGAGGTCGAAGAATTACAGCAATGTGCTACTTGTCATTCTATCTCAATTATGGAATTTAACTTACCCTTAAAGAGGGACATTCATGAAGACACTCCTGGACGATGGCTTTAGAGGTTGCAACTTTAGATAGTTTACTGCTCTCATCACTAACATAATCATCCTCACTTCTTAGTACAGTTTGCTGTATTATTATTTTGCGTAATTATTTCGATAAACTTTAAAATATGTTTTTTTTCTTCATTTTCTAAAGAGGACGAAGTGGAAAGGGAAAGAAGAGAAAGGCGAGAAAGAAGAGAAAAGAACCAAACTGAAGAAGAGGTAGTGTCTTTGCCTGTTCAGGGGAAGGGTGGATCATGAATTTTTTTTTCTTTAGTGGTCCAAACTCGACCTCATCATCAAAACTGTTTTACAGCTAATTATTTCAACCCTTCTTGATAGTCATTTTCTAGGAAACTTCAACTACTTAGATCGTTAAATTTGATCCTTTATTGGTAATAATAAATTATTTTTAGTTTAAAAGCTATTAGTTATTCAATTACATTTTTTCTGGTCTGATGGGTGAATTTAAGGGGGTTTTGGATCCCATGATCTTATCCTGGTTCAGTCACTACAAGGGTCTAGTTAATGAACATTAATTGGGAGGTAGAACATGTGATATTAATTTACTCGTTGGTGCAAAGTAAATGGTGAGTGATTGTTTGCAAAAGTGAAGAATGATTCTTACAGTGTACTTATTTATTTACTTTGTTTGAAAACTCTTTTTTTTTAGGCTGAGAGTGAAAAAGAAAGGCTGCGAAAGGTACTAGGATTATTATAGATAATTCACCAAAAACTCAGCAGTGGTTATGTAAAATTATAAATTACAGCTATTGCCAAAGGTTTTACAGATGAGTGTATTTACACAAGAATATAAAGCAAGCCCCAATGAAACAAGTACAAATGGTGGCTTAGATTAACATTTTGGCCTGCAAATAAAGAAAAAATAATAATCTTATTTAACATAGCACATACATTTAAGAATCCCGATGGAGTCATGCCAGTTGACTATCTTCAAGCAGGCATGGCTGAGGAGTTGAACTTGTCCCTACTGTGAACAACCCTTGCTAGTGGCAAGGGCATGATTTTAACCCAAGCTTGAATTCAGCACCCCACACAACTTGGTCATTCTGACTCTGTCAAGTCTTAAACATTTGTATCTAAGGGTTTAGGTGATGTTAATTAAATTTGTAGTAAACATGCACAGTGTAGTTTTGTTTGCTCTTGTAGGAGAAGGAGCAAGATAAAGAGGTGCAAGCTATCAAGGTAATGTATCATCATCTAAATGAGATTTGTGTATGAACAACACAGTGTTTATATACATGTATGCCAGTAATAAAATTGTCAAAAGAAGGTAAAATCTTTATCTAGTATACAAGTGAAAAAAGAACAGTCTGCTGCAGTTATTCAGATGATATGGAATGGAAGAGTGTCAGTACATGATTTCTATGAAACAACTAGGATTTTCTATGAGAAAGATAATTTTTCCTTCAGTGACACAGGTGACTCAGAAGGAAAAAATCCCAGTTTTCCAAAAGGCTGATTTAGACAGTATGATTTTTCCTTGCACGGCTAGCATGCATCTGACTTCATGACAGATCATGTCATGTAAATTAGACCCACTACATTCACATGACACATTGTGGATGTCATAAGTGAAAATTGTGCGCGTGTAGATGGTCAAAATGCGTGACGTATGCTGGTCATGCACAATAGTCGTGAGCAAAAATTGTGCTGTCTAAATCAGCCTAATAGCAGTTGAACCTACGACCTTGTGGTTACTAGTCCAGAGGCTCTACCACTGAGCTACAGGATACTCGTTGAAGATTCATGAATCCAGGAGCAAATGTTAGGCACCAGGGGTCAAGCTGGCATTGCCAGAGCACAGCCTTGGTTTTCAAGATAATGTTGGAAGGCAAAAGGTCTTGTAAGTTCATACAAATGTCTACTTAGAGAAACTTCGAAACCACCCACCTACCCCTCCCCTAACCCAAAATTTTGCCCCAAGGGAAAAATAGTAGTGTCATTGTTGGTTTAGTGGGGGAGTGGGGGGGTGGTGGGGAGGTGGGCAAATCTTAGAATTTTATGCTGATCTAAAAGGTACATGGGCCAGTTTTTTACTAGTGGGAATTTTATGGCTATTTGTCTCCACAAAATCACTGTTTTTTTCTGATGTGATTTATCAGAGATTTTCTGTGCAAGTGTTACTAAGAATCTACCTTGGCAGAAATCATGCCTAAAATTGCACAAAATGTCACCTGTGTAAATGGGCCTCTAACAATGTTTATCTGTCCTGCTTCATTCCAGGAGCGATACCTAGGTGGAGCCAAAAAAAGAAAGAAGGTTCGTCGTCTTGCTGACAGAAAGTTTGTGTTTGACTGGGACACAGGAGAAGACACTGCTGTCGACTACAATCCACTGTAAGTAATCACATGACTGTACCAAGCTTTTTTGTGCAATCACCATTGACATATTTAGTTGAAACAAGCTTTTTTATTGATTCTTTGGTGCAGTAGTTTTTATTTATTTTAATTAGTATTATTGAGACACACATAACAAATTGGTATTACGCTGTTTGTTAAAAATAGAAATGATTTTAAATTATTGAATGTAGATTTACCATAGTTGACTTGACTGTATTGCTGTATAGCACCAATAATTATCACAACTGCTCGTGATTCAAGTGCTTCAAAACAACACAGGTTCTTGTCACAGTCCGGAGGTACATTAATTTTACTTATCCAAGGGTATTGCTCATAAAATTTTGGCTGTTTTAATAATACAACTCTTGTTTGGACTAAGATTTCAATGTTGCCAGGTATATATAATTAAGAGGTCAGGAACTGAACTGGACTAGACTACGAGTAGTCCCAGTTATTTCTCAGGGATAGGCTACTGGTAGTCTAGAACTGAACAGGTAATAAGTTCTTTTCCTTCTATATTTTTACAAATCAAATAGACCATAGAAATGACATCAAAATGTTCATAACTCAAGTGAACCACGAGCCGCAGGCATACTGTTAGTTGCGGGGGGGGGGGGGGGGGACCCCAAGCCCCTGGGTGTCACTGACAGCCCTGATTAATGCCGGTTATTAAAACAAATATTTTCCCATCTAAACATAGGTTGTTGTTAGGTCTAACAGCATCGCGAAGGCTTACAGAACATATCCATCTACTTATAATAATGAAATAGACACCTTACAAACAGATTTGGAGGCTTCTTGAGTCTCTAAAAAAGGAAAAATAAACAAGACTTTGTTCAAATAACCAGCCTAGGG